>JBBBDQ010000723.1:1570000-1865000 GCA_037127315.1 Ascarosepion bandense | reverse complement strand
CATGGCCAACGATGCATTCCAGAAGATGAGTAGAATATCAAGAGACAGGATAATACCTGGGAAGTGTTCTAACAAAGGACGGAAAGTGCGACACTGATATCCGAAGGCGTTTAGGCATGGCCAACGATGCATTCCAGAAGATGAGTAGAATATCAAGAGACAGGATAATACTTGGGAAGTGTTCTAACAAAGGACGGAAAGTGCGACACTGATATCCGAAGGCGTTTAGGCATGGCCAACGATGCATTCCAGAAGATGAGTAGAATATCAAGAGACAGGATAATACCTGGGAAGTGTTCTAACAAAGGACGGAAAGTGCGACACTGATATCCGAAGGCGTTTAGGCATGGCCAACGATGCATTCCAGAAGATGAGTAGAATATCAAGAGACAGGATAATACCTGGGAAGTGTTCTAACAAAGGACGGAAAGTGCGACACTGATATCCGAAGGCGTTTAGGCATGGCCAACGATGCATTCCAGAAGATGAGTAGAATATCAAGAGACAGGATAATACTTGGGAAGTGTTCTAACAAAGGACGGAAAGTGCGACACTGATATCCGAAGGCGTTTAGGCATGACCAAGGATGCATTCCAGAAGATGAGTAGAATATCAAGAGACAGGATAATACCTGGGAAGTGTTCTAACAAAGGACGGAAATTGCGACACTGATATCCGAAGGCGTTTAGGCATGGCCAACGATGCATTCCAGAAGATGAGTAGAATATCAAGAGACAGGATAATACCTGGGAAGTGTTCTAACAAAGGACGGAAAGTGCGACACTGATATCCGAAGGCGTTTAGGCATAGCCAACGATGCATTCCACAAGCTGCGTATGGTAATAAAAAGATAAAGAAAATTTTCGCTGCAAATAGAGAAGTGAGTACCGGATTTATATTTTATATTTTCTCTTCAATACGGAAGCGAATGCTGGACAATCTCGTCAAAGATGAATGAAAGAACTGAAGCGATCGAAATGTGCTTCTACAGAAGGATGCTGAGACTACCATGGACGGAACACGTGAGCAATGACAAGTTTTTGAAGAGGATGGGCACGAGAAGGAAATTTATATTTAACTCCAGGAGAAGACACCTGAAGTTTCTGGGACATATAACAGAAAAAGATGGCACAGAGAATCTGATGCTCACGGGACGGATGGACAGAGGGGAAGAGAGACAATGGAAAGCAACGCATGACATACTTGTTGGACTTGAAGAGGTGGATGGTGGAGCGCTGATTGAGTGGGATAACAGGAGAAAGGATATTAAGAGCGGCAAGGGATGAAGAGATGTGGAAGGCGATGATCGCCAAGCGCCCTGAAGGGACGCGCCACATAGAAGAAGAATTGTGGCAGAACAAATCGTCGTTGCTTCCTGACAAAAAATCAACTGCTCACAACGCCCTGGGCATCTGGCAATTTCTAGCCAAAAATAACATCGCCGAACGGCCATAAGGAATCTACTACCACCTTTAAATTTGTTGTTTTTCAATTTTTTTACACTTTTTTCAGTGCAATCTTATCGATTACACCCTGAGTAGTGTGTTCGATTCTCCCTGGTTGCCCCATACTTTTGATCTTGTGCCACATCTAAGCGGTGCTTAGAAAATGTACTATCCTTGACCAACTATCTGCCTTCAGGCGGAGAGCAAGACGAGGCTATACTGAAAGGCAGAGTCTCATCTGGGATAAAGCAGACAAGAATCAGACCCCGCGTATGCAGAGTCTGCATGGAATATTTGCCCGAGTGTACGTGCCTGGAAAGCCATAAGCTAAAATCGGCTTTGTGTTACATCCCACCTTTGCAGAAGGGTCGAGTAATACTGAGTTCCTGAAATCTTATGTTTAAGCCGCTACGAATTGTTCCTAACAATTCTGCTACAGCAGTAAATACTGGAATTCTGTTTCATGATCAGATGATGCTCTACTAGACTTCTCTGGTATGTATATTGAAAATCAAATGATTCTATAGATTCAGAAACTCATCTCTACAATTATGCATAGTATCGGGAGCATTATAATTTGGGGATGGTTCGCTGCTTCTGGACCAGCAGGACTCCTGAGAGTACAGGGTATCAATGATAAAAAAAGAGTATCTGGGTATTCTTTAAAATAATACAAAACAAAGTACCCGAAGGCTGTTTTGGGGGTAACAAAATAACAACAGAATTGGTGTACACCGCAAAAAGTCCTGACCTAAACCAAGTTGAAAATTTATGGGCATATTTAAAGAAAATGTAGCAGACCGATATTTTCTGAATTCGGAAATTTTTTTAAAAATTCTAGAGATGAAAAAATGACAACAAACAATGCCAAGTAATGGAAAAGAATACCAAACACAGAGTTTCAAAACAAATGTAGGCAGACTAAAAAGAAATGGACCAATGAAAAGTGCACGAAAATAAAGAGAATGAACAACACGAATACAGCAAGTATACAAAGCAAAATAAAAAGAATGAATAGGCGGAAAGATGAGCCAACAAACTGGCTTAATAAAAAATTAAAGGACGTAATATTTTCATGATGTGAGAGAGAAACCTACGGTAAGAAATATATAAAGGCCAGTTACGTGTCAAACAAACGCTCCCATGTGAAAGATAACGCTGAGCAACATGATAAACAGGAACACCTACGAACAAAAATGCGACAAAGCGTGAATCTACACGCGCCGCCTACTCAAAGAGGAGCTGGAAGCCGACGCCCCATTGCTAAGCGTCTTTTTCGGTCGTCGTCTATCAGCGGACGGTCGAGTTTCAGCAAGTATGGACCAGAAGATTCCAACTGACAGTCTAATTAAAAAAAAACCAGCGTGTGGAATTTTTGCTAAATACTCTCTTACTCTCTCTCTCTCTCTCTCTCTCTATATATATATATATATATATATATATATATATATATGGGAAAAATGTATGAGAAAATTGTAAAAGCTTTCTAGCGACACGTTTCGTCCTTTAGAACTTCATCGAACTAAATATATTGTTAACACATTTAGTCCGATGACGTCCTAAAAGACGAAACGCGTAATAAGAAATTTTTCGACCTTCTCATACATTTTTTCCGAATATTGTTCTTCATATATAAAAATAAATATCGTCATCTCATATATATTTAGTAAATATATCAGTTAAAATGAATTGACAGTGTTTTTTATTACTGCGTAATTTAAACGAAAATTTATCCATCGTACCATATATATATATATATATATATATATATATATATATACGACACTTATTCCTTATTCTACAGATCGTTTTTCGCTTTTACACAGAGGTCGTTCTCTATTCCACCTCATTGTCCTGAAGGCTTTGACGATAAAGTCAAACCCTCCTTCTCTGCGTCAACGAAAAGATTAGATTTTTTCGGGTTTCTTGGTGAAGGTTTATGATGGGGACTTTTTCTCCTTTTTTCTGAACATTACTTTATTTTCATCCCTAATTTTAAATTTTATTCCGACATATACTCATGACTATTTTTTTTTCGGAAAAAAGGCTTGCCTCGGCTTTTTCTTTTTCTTTTTTTCAGAGGATGTTTCGATCCTTTTTTAAATCCTTTTTTCTGTTTGTAAGCGATGTCAATAAACTATTTGTATTTTATGGTTTGTCATTTCTAACCATGATCTTCCTCCTTAAGTATGCATTGGCATTTTGTTGTAAGAAAAACATTTATACATATATATATACACACACACTACCGGCCAGAATTATTAGGCCACCTCAGTTTTTTAAAAGAATGATGTATTTCATACTATTTTTAATTGAATAATTCTAGATGAAAATAGAATAGTTCTTTTGTTATTACTTTGCAAAATTTTACTAGGCATCGAAGCAAAGATGAAATTGTCCGAACCACCCTAAATTTTCTTCATTCTTTCATTGATGAAACTGCAATATAGGTAATTATTAAATATTTATAAATTAATTTGATACACATGTTATTGTGCAGTATTAACAAAAGAATCATTCTATTTTCATTTCCAATTATTCACTTGGTAATAAATAATAAAAAATAGTATGAAATACATCATTTTTAAAACACTGGTATGGCCTAATGATGATGGCCGGTAGTGTATATATATATACAAAATATATATATATATATACAAAGAATGTAAAGATAAACTGATTCTAGGCAGAAGAACTGATTCATACGTCAATATATTTGGCCATTTTGGTAATCATTATGCTAGTTTGTATAATAGTTGGAATTTGATAAATGAAATCTTCAGATAATGATATCAAGTTCTACTGTGGAATAACCATTTTTCTTGTGAATATTTAAATGAAGCACTTTCACTGCTAACTTTAATATGTGTTTTTCTCTATATCATTATTATTATATTATTGTTCTTACATCTCTCTGCGTCGATACACTGGTTATTTTTTGTGACCGATTCACTAGTACTTATTAAATACGGAAACTGCCCAATGCTGTATAATGAAACAAACTAAAGCTAGAAATAAATTATTATTTATCTTCTCGCTGTGCGATGAATAAAAAACGAAATGAATGTCATAAATTAAATTAATAATATATATTACACCGGCTATTTCAAAATTAAATCCCTATTTTAAGTATGACGGACTCTCCCGTCTAACTATAATTTTTACAAGACAGTAGAATCCATCATACATAACTTTTCAGTCGCCATAAATATATATATATAAGTCATCCGCAAACAAGTCCGCTTGGCTGTATCACAGCTCATCTGTACGTGACTAGACATATCCACCTGCTCCTGGTCGGGATCGAAACTCGATCGATTTGGTGGCAGTCTGAGTCTCTACTCCCTACGCCATCGGAGCATGACATCAGCGACTGGAAATTTTAACGTCTTGTATATAAGCAGTGTATACAGACGCCAGTCACCGAGAGAACTCTATTCATTTCTGAAGAGTTACGCATTATATATATATATATATATATATATATATATATATATATATATATATATATATATATATATATATATATATATATATCATCCTCTCCCACTCCCATAGCGAATGTGTTACTTGATTTCGCTGTTTAGCAGAATACAGCAGCCACTCTGACGTTGTGGGTTAGACGGTATTACTAACATTTGTTTATTTTAGTTTGACTATTTTGTTATACTTTAGTTCGTTTTGGGTATCTCATCCCCCTCCTCTTTTTCATTTTATTATCATTAAATCTTTTAGATATATTTTTATAATTATTGTATATATTAGCAAATTTTTATGTAATGGGTTTGCTTTCCTTTTTTAGCTGACCCTTGTGAATATATGGCATTGTGGTGCGTGAAGGATTGAGAGGTGATGGATGGGTTCTTGTGGTCAATGCGCAAATTGTTAATGAGTGATAGGGTCGTGAAAGTGTTTAGCTCGGTACAGGATAGATACGGAAGATCACCCTCTACCCACCCCCGTTTTTCGGCCATGTACCACATTTTGTATAATGTTATACAAATATATATATATATATATATATATATATATATATATATATATATATTGTATCGAGGCAGAAGATAATTTTCTAAACATATTTTGTTAAATATAACAGATAGATAAATGTCTATTATGTTCAACCATGAGCTGTTCTAAATATCGTATTTTGGCTTTAATTTCAGGTGAAAATAAAGACAAAAATTGTCCAACATTTGGATATTTTTAAATTATGCTAGTTCTAAGCTTTCGGATCACATGAGCCAACTTCAGAGAGGTTACAGGGACGTTAGCATAAAGACATCCACCATCAAAGATGATATTATCTTGTATTGGCATAAAACATTGTTATGCGATGATAACAGTGGTGTGACGTCAAAAAACCGCATTACAAATTACGACCTGCGTCTGCTATTTGGTGACTGTTATATATATTTTTTAAAATATATAAACATATCACCCCAAGCAAGGCATTTTATTACCACTGTTGAGCAGAGGATTACATAGGAAGAAAATTATGAGAAAGAGTGACTGGTTATAGGGGTGTCAGGAAGTGGGTAAGAGAAGGATGAGAATACTGATGAGAGTTGAGTGGACGGAGAAAGGAACATGAGAGAGAGGATGAAGGTTAGTGAAATAGAAGATGACTTTTGACTTTACAATTAAATTCTTGGAGATTATAGCTGTCGGGAAAGCAAGTAAATGGAAGGGAATTCCACAGGCAGGAAGTGCGAGAAAAGAAGCTGTTCGAGTAGAATTCGCGTTTACAATTTATTGATTTAACAGTAAAAGGGTGGGACCTAGTTGCTAATCTTGTGGCTCGAGTAAATTTATATATAGGGGACACCAGTGAGCTAAGTTCATCGGAGCAGAAAAAGAAAATATCGATTTTATGATCATTATGTAAATATTAAGGACTGCATTTTATAAAAGTCTGTTGATTATTACGTCTGCTGAATAAAAACTGACTTTTTTTTTCCTGACGGCTATCGATGATACTTTTAACACTGATTATCCACTCCCTGTTTTGTCTCCATGTTTTTCATGCGGTCAAGCAAACCTTGGCCCTTGGAGTGAAATCTTTATATTTTAGTGTAGAAAAAGCAATGTAAATCAACTATTGCAGAGTAGAAATAGTTTTTAGGAATTTCTTTGCCTGCATAAATTATGCAAACAACGCGGAAGAAAAAACTGTCTAGTTTGTGATACGAATATACCGTCTTCAATGGTCACGTGGCAAAAACATATTTTTTGCAAAAGTTGGGTCATTAGAAAAAAGTCATTATTATTTGTATTCTTCCCCTGTTAAACAACATCAAGACTGGTTAGATGGGTGATCTCTTAGGAATACTAATTGCAGTAAGCTTGGATGTGCGGATTATGTAATCGAAAATTGTTCAGAATTGTTAAACGAAGAGCCGAGGCCCAATTCCCATTAGGTTTCAGTAAATAGCCTGATAATTCCACCTCTCTTTTTCCACCTAATGGTTAATTAGTAAGGCTTTGTACGACTAAGCCATTGTTATCTCCAAAAATATTACAATCTAAAAATATTTTATGGATTTAAATAACCCGCAAAGGGTTGATAATATCAAACGACTCAATCATCTAATTCATCTTTGTAACTCTTATGGTGAAACACACCTATTCTTCGGATAACGCAATCTCCCTCCTATATGAATAAGTGTTAGCAGGAATTTAACTCGAGAAGTTCTTTAATACCCTTTTGTTTTGTTTTGTTTTGTTTTTTAGGTCCCTGGTATGTTTGAGGTATTTTGGTGTATGAAGGATTGAAAGATAATGGACATGTTCTTGTGGTGGATGAGAAAATTGTAAAGTATGTTTGGGTTGTGAGTCAGATTAGCTAGGTATAGGATAAGTACTGAAGACCAACCTGAGTTCCACCCCCCAAATCGGCCTTGTGCCACAATTGTATTTTTCATACAATAAATATTGAGAATTTCTTGGGAAGTTCATAGGAGTTCTTAGAAGTTCTAGAGAGTTCTTTAAAGTTCAGTAGAACTTCTAGGCAGTTGATATTAGTCGGCATTTAGACGAATATTAAGGAGTCAGCTTTCAGTGGAAGATTACCAAGTTGCTAACATTTAGGGTGCGTTAAATCGAATAGCAACCGACAAAACACGATTATAACTTTCAGTGCGAAAACTATTCCACAACAGTAATACTAGATATCTAAGTTAGGTTTCGTCTGACAAGGTCAATGCAATCGGTACTTCATGTGGATCTCCCTCACAGAATTTATATACGAATTTGAAATTCAAGCCGTGGCTATTGTATTTACTGCACACTAATGCCCTTGGAAAAACATGAATCAATCTATTAACCATACACTTTTATCTCAGTAAGGTAGATTAGGCTATCTTGCTTTGATAGAACAACCCTGAATTCAATATCGCAGAGACAACCACTGAAGACTGTTCTACTATTCTTCTCAGACCCATTAGTCAGTTAAGTGCCATAGGTGATACACGCTTGGGCGATCATGTCTCGAAAGAGACATGACTGACTGGGCAGAAGATTATCCCGCAGTAGGTTGCCATTGCTTTCTGCGGTAGACTGGTTGCCGACCAAGGCTATAGAACCCAATCTGTCCTGTTATTTAACCCATAACTGGAAGGAAGAGACGGATTAATACCTTTCCTAAGGGTATTTGCGCGTAAGTGAATACAATGGATTCAACTGGAATTCGAACTCGGCTCCCCGGCTTTTCGTTCCGAGCCGATATCCACTGTACCACAAAGGCCCATTACACTTCACAATTTATAGATACTAATTTGCGGAGAGTCATGACAACCTACATTCTGAAGGGACAGTGTTTTTCAGAAGGCCTTTTTTATATCTTTAAGGACGTCTCAGAAGTTAGTATTATTTCATAAGTTTTAAACAGAATACCTTCTTTTATGTGGCTTCTCTCTTCAACATGTGTACAATAATAGCTTACTTACAACTTTCTATCCTTCCTATCCTGCTAGCAAGTTGAGTAGATTACTCGCTGACTTTCCCTGTTCCACTCTCCTTCAAAATGTCTTGTGTCAAACATTTACGACTGTATTGCTTCAGGTTTTATATATGTGTCTTTTTTTTATTACTGTTTTCCTCAAAACTGACTCGTTGCTTACACGCTTTGTCCACGATGTCCTCATCATTCTCCTCCAGAACCACAGTTCAAGTTTCCTCATCATAGAGAAATTCTTCAGCATTCACTATCATATAGAAAGATTGATACAACATAACAACGCTCATTTCTTCAATGCTAACAAAATTTTCCTTATTCTTAATAATTAGTTTAGTTTTTGGAAGGCACCTTTTGCTTTTCTGCGTTCAGATCTCAGTGTCACATTCTCCGTAATCTGTTTAAGTTATGATAAGATCTTTAAAATTCTTTTCTTATTTGATGCTGATGACTCACACGATTAGCTTTTGTTCTTGATGAAATCATATATTTTGTCGCTTACAATTGACGGTTAGTTCTATCTTCAAACTTTACAATGGATAAGTCTTGATAAAACCAGACATTTTGTCGCCTTAAAATTGACGGCTAGTTCTTTTTTCCAACGTTAAAATTGACATTTCTGTCTAAAACTATATATTTGTTGCCTTACAATTGACAGTTCTTTCTTCCAACTTTACAATTGACATTTCTTGCTGAAACTATATATTTTGCCGCCTTGAAATTGATGGTTTGTTCTTTCTTCCAACTTTAAAATGGTGATGTCTGAGTGAAACTATACATTTTGTCAACGTAAATTTGACAGTATTTACATTATTCGGACTATTGTCCTCGTCTTTGTTGCCATTTGTACAACGTTTCCTGCCGTTGTACGCTTCAGCCAACGGCCGAAGAATTGGAAACAAAGATGGAGACAATAGTCTGAATAGTGTAAATACTGTAAATACTACATCATCTCAGAATTATAGACAAATAGTAAAATTGACAGTATTTTCCAACTATATAGTTGTCAATTCTTTCTGAAACCATACATTTTGTCACCTTCTAATTAACAGTACTTTCTTTCAACTATACAGTTGAAACTTCTAACTGAAACCATATATTTTGTCACCTTACGATTGACGGTTAATTATTACTTCCAACTTTACAATTAAATATTTTTGCCGAAAGCATATATTTTGTCGCCTTATGATTGACGGTTAATTTTTACATCCAACTTTACAGTTGACATTTCTTGCCAAAACTATGCAATTGACGGTTAGTCCTTTCTGCAAACTTTACAATTGACATTTCTTGCCAAAACTATGCAATTGACGGTTAGTCCTTTCTGCAAACTTTACAATTGACATTTCTTGCCAAAACTATGCAATTGACGGTTAGTCCTTTCTGCAAACTTTACAATTGACATTTCTTGCCAAAACTATGCAATTGACGGTTAGTCCTTTCTGCAAAATTTACAATTGACATTTCTTGACAAAACTATGCAATTGACACTGTTAGACCTTTCTGCAAACTTTACAATTGACATTTCTTGCCAAAATTATGCAATTGACGGTTAGACCTTTCTGCAAACTTTACAATTGACATTTCTTGCTAAAACTATGCAATTGACGGGTAGTCCTTTCTACAAACTTTACAATTGACATTTCTTGCCAAAACTATGCAATTGACAGTTAGTCCTTTCTGCAAACTTTACAATTGACATTTCTTGCCAAAACTATGCAATTGACGGTTGGTCCTTTCTGCAAATTTACAATTGACATTTCTTGCCAAAATTATGCAATTGACGGTTAGTCCTTTCTGCAAATTTACAATTGACATTTCTTACTGAAACTATTCATTGTGTCTCATTTTACTTGACGGTTATTTCTCTGTTCCAACTTTACAATTAACATTTCTTGCTGAAAAAATATATTTAGTCACTTCACGATTAACGGTTAGGTCTGTTTTTCAACTTTAAGATATACATTTATGAGTGAAACCATACATTTTGACGCCTTAAAATTGACGGTTAGTTTTTTCTTCCAACTTAACAATTTCTATTTTTTCTGAAACCATACGTTTTGTCGCCTTACATTTGACGGTTATTTTTTTCATCCAAGTTTACAATTAACATTTCTTGCTAAACCCACACATTGATGGTTACATCATTCTTTTTACTTAAAAATTGATATTTTTTGCTGAAACCATGCAGTTTTATTACCTTACAATTATCGGTTATTTCTATTTCAAAGATTTTGCAACAGATATTTTTTACTGGAACAGTTCATTTTATCTTCTTACAATTGTTCTTTCATCCAACTTTGAAATTAACATTTCTTACCAAAACAATACATGTTGCCGCCTTAAAATTAGCATTTCGTTCTGTCTACCAATTTTACAATTGACATTCTTTCCTGAAATTATCGTTTTGTCTCCTTGTATTTGACGGTTTTTCTTTCTTCCAACTTTACAATTGACATTTATTGCTGAAATCATACATTTTATTGCCTTACAATTGAAAGTTATTTCTATCTTCAACCTTTACAACTTTCATTTAAAACCATAAATATATTTGCCTTTCAATTCACAATACTTCTTTTACCTAACTTTACAATTGATTTTTCTTACTGAAAGCATTCATTTTCTCGCCTTAATATTGACGATTAGATCTTTCTTCCAACTTTACAATTGCTATTTCTTACTAAAAACATACGATTTATGTTGCCTTACATTTGACGGTTTTATTCTTTCATCCAACTTTACAATTGACATTTTTTGCTCGAACCATACATTTTGTCGCCTTAAAATTAAAGGTTAGTTCTTTTTCCAACTTTACAATTTTAATTTCTTGCTTACACTATATATTTTGGGGGCCTTACAATTACCGGTTAGTTCTTTTTTCTAACTTTACAATTGGCTTCTTTTTTTTTTTTGCTGAAGCCATATATTTTGTCACCTCAGCATTGACGGTTATTGTTTTCTTTCAACTTTACAATTGACATTTTTTGCTCGAACCATACATTTTGTCGCCTTAAAATGAAAGGTTAGTTCTTTTTCAAACTTTACAATTTTAATTTCTTGCTCACACTATATATTTTGTCGCCTTACAATTACCGGTTAGTTCTTTTTTCTAACTTTACAATTGGCTTTTTTTGCTGAAGCCATATATTTTGTCACCTCAGCATTGACGGTTATTGTTTTCTTTCAACTTTACAATTGACATTTTTTGCTCGAACCATACATTTTGTCGCCTTAAAATTAAAGGTTAGTTCTTTTTCCAACTTTACAATTTTAATTTCTTGCTTACACTATATATTTTGTCGCCTTACAATTACCGATTAGTTCTTTTTTCTAACTTTACAATTGGCTTTTTTTTTTGCTGAAGCCATATATTTTGTCACCTCAGCATTGACGGTTATTGTTTTCGTTCAACTTTACAATTGACATTTTTTGCTGATGCCATACATTTTGTCGCCTTACAATTGACGGTTAGCTCATTTTTACTTTCCAATTTGATTTCTTATTAAAACCATACATTTTGTCGCTTTAAAATTTACGGCTAGTTTTTTTCTTCTAACTTTACACTTGACATTTCTTACTGAAACTATACATTTTGTCTTCTTACAGTTGACGGTTTGTTCTTTCTTCCAACTATTTCTTTCCGTGTCTGCTATCAACAATATTTGATGATAATTTTATACATTTCTTTTCAGATATATTTATTGATTTTTACTATTATCATTTATATGATAATTCTTAAAGTGGTACTTTTGATGACAAACATGGTGGAGACGATTACCTTTTTTACTTCATCTTTGAATGGTTTTAGTGACCACAGACGCGGTGCAGTCGATCCACTCCCAATAAAAATCGTATTGTTCTAGCCGTTACAAGACAAGTTGCACGTAACCCCACGAATGTTAATTAAGTTGTCTTGTAATGAATTCTCCCTTTTTGATAATGGCAATATATTTCACATGTTTATTAGATTTGTAAGAAGTGAGAACTTGCAAGCCATATTTAGTCTAGTTCGCTTTAGTTTGTTTAACCACATATATATCTCAATTGGTTATTTAGTGCTGAAAAGATTTTTAGGATAGGTTCGTATGAACAAAATATGTATTCTTTGTAAGAAATCAGTTTGTAGATCAGGTTTCATTGACGTATTTTTATAGAAAAGATTTTGTCGAAAATCAAATGTATTGCTGGTAATATTCTTTCTGTTTATCAAAAATCTGTTACTGGCACTACTTTTTTCTTTTTCCAAAAGATTTATTCATACCAATATTGTTTTAAAAAGATTTTGCTAGTAATCTTTTTTCTTTTTGCAAAAATGTATGGCTGATAATATTTTTTAAATGAATTGTTGGTATTTTTGAAAGTATTTTTATACGATCATTGCGTTTTGGCCCTTAGTTTGAACCTTAACAGCTGCTTAATGGTAGACCTGGGAACAACAGCAATTAAGATGTGGTTGCGAGCTTCTACAATTCTTCCGAACATAGGCCTTGCTGCCGGATGTAGTTTATCGTCATACCCAGGACATAGTCTTATTAAGAATTCTGCTGGTTTTTATTCAGTTGGAAGCTTTGTCTCGTATCGTTAATTTGACTGCTTACTTGTACCTGTTTCAGCATTCACCCAGGTCGGGTTGAGCCGGCTTCCTCCCAAGCGATGAAGAAAGATTCTTTGGGATTTGTTTTTAAGGGAAGTGTTTCAAGTTCTAACCTGTATAGACATCAGGCATTTTAGTTATCCCGCAACAGGTTGCTAATACCTACTGCGGTATACTGGCTGCCAGCTAAGGCTATACCCAATCTGTCCTGTTATTTAACCCATAACTGGAGAGAAGGGACGAATTAATACTTAATACAAGGGTATTAGCGCGTAAGTGAATGTAAGGCATTCAACTGAAATTCGAACTCGTCCCCCCGATTTCTCTTTCTGAGCCGATATCCACTGCACTACAACGCACATCCGTCAATTTGACTGCTTAGCTTTCACTTAATTAATCCAAGAGGGAAATACTGTCTCAAAGAAATGTAGAGAATAGGAATTCTAAGATAATAGCAGAAACGAGTTTTCGTTAAGGAAGCGCCAGATAATTCTTTATCAGAATGGACAACTCAGTCAGAATGTCTTCAAACTCTGCAAACAATTATCACAAATGAATAAGACTACCTCAGAAATATTGCGCTTCTAAAGCAACTTGAATTTATAATTGTATCCATGCATTTATGTAGGCGTATGTTTGTATATTTAAAACCAGAATTAAGCATGATAGCCGAGATAGTTGCATATCTTACAGATTTAAGGCCTGCAGAAACAATGGGTTAGTTCGCTATGAGTTAATTAGTAACAAGAATATCATTAATTTATTATCTACTCACACCAAAAAACATTCTTATATTTTGTAAAGAATTTTTAGCCTAAAATAACCTGCAAATGTTTGGAAAACTGTAAAAACCGAATCAGTCAGTTAAGTTCCATACGTGATACTCGCCTGAAGGACCGTGTAAGTGACATGACTGACCGGGCAGAATATTTTCTCACAGTAGTTTGCCATTACTTTCTAAAATAGACTTGTTGCCAGCCAAAGCGATAGAACCCAGTCTCTTCTGGTATTTAACCCACTGCTAAAGAAAGAAGCGATGGATTAATACCTTTCCCGAAAGTATTTGCGCGTAAGTGAATGCAACGATTTCGACTGGGATTCAAATTCGGTTCTCCAAGTTCTCATTCCGAATTGATATCCACTGCACCACAATGCACATACTAACAAATCAATCAACATAAAAAAAATCTGGATCAAAACTGTCGAAAAATGTTTGTTTGGGTTCTCTTTTTATTCAATTATTTTTCGACCGTCTTGTTCATTATGAAGAACTAGAAGCTAATATTGTTGAAGAAAATATCTACCAAATACATCTCGGCTCATTTCTACACAATAAAAGATTTGATGAAAAGCAAAGTCGTTAATGATGATAACAATGATGATAAAAGACTTTGATCAATTATTCTTAATTTGAGTAATGAGCACAAATTTTTGGGGACACTGTCTTCAGGAGGGTCATGGGAACTTGATTAAATTCTAACAGAGCACTAAGATGATTGATCTCTTCAAGGCCAGAGTGGAACTAGTCGCAACATTTTATTTATCCATTTGATCAGATATTCACATTCATATTTTGTTTCATGCTTTTAATTGCCATTGCTATATGTGTGTCGAGAAAAAGTTTGCAAAGTAAAGTCGACAGTTTCTATAGACTCACTGAGTAACCGACGCATCTTCCAGTGTTTCTCAGTGTTATAGCACAACAAGAGGCAAGTCATGATACTAAGCTACCATCTTTACTAATGTAATAGTAATATGGCGAGATTTAACTTAGTGAAAACTAGCAGTACAGCCCGGGGCTGTTCGGGTGTAATGAAAGCTTTAAAACTAATCAATGGTCCTGGAGCTCAGACTCAGCCTAAAGAATATTTGTGTGAAGTTTGGTGAGAATCGGATAAAAATTGTGGATTTGTATAAAGAACATACAGACAGATAAACACACACACAAACATTTTGCCTTATATATATATATATATATATATATTATCGATTTCCTGCACTATTGTAAAAACTGCAACCTTGAAACTTCTGAATATCGTTTCTTATGTTTTTGTCTATGAGTGTATCAAATTTGATTAAAATCGGACCACTCCTTCTATAACCCGATTTTTTCGATTATCGATTTTCGATATTTATCGGGGGTACCTCAACACAACATCTAGCTAAGAACACTCGCAGACGCTTATAGTACAACTGTGTAAATTTTCAAGAAAATTGGTTCAGCCGCTTCGCAGTCTATAGGTAACGGATACACACACACACACACACAGACAAAGTTTCATTTATAAATAAGTTTAGATTTAGATAGATATTTGCAGAATACAAAAGTACCATAACAAACAAGCTCATTGATGGATGGATGAGCTTGTTTTACTATTTGGATAATCCTTGAATATTTTAAAATGTTCTAAGATTTATTATTTTTCTTTGTTATTTTTTTCTTTTAGTGAATGAAGCTCACATTCAGTACGAACACCAGATGGATTCGTATCATGCAATGTTGAGCGTACTGGTTGCATAACGTTTGTCAGCGCTTAAAGAGACGCTAGCAGGCTTTGTTTAAATTCCTAACCTCTCTATTTCATTTTCTTACAAAATAACAAAAGGCTTGAATCAATCTCATGCTACCCTCGTTATGGTTCAAATAACACTTTTTTTTTAGCACTAGGTAAGTTTGGCTGGCATCTTTAGCAAATTTCATAAGCAGCATTGCAGAATAAACCAGATAATTCTAAGAGTAATTTAATGAAGCAACTGTTTTGTCAGCATCTTTACAATGATATGAATAGCAAGCATGGCGTCCATCTTGTTAGCTACATACAACCATTTTCTCAGATCAGGGATTAAAAATGGCTTCAAGGGAATGAAAATTTAGATCTTTCATCAAGCCGTATAGGCGGCTCTACGTAATTACAAAAGGATTGACCAAATAACAAAAACGACAGGACTTGAACACTTTCAACAACATATAATCGTATATATATATATATATATATATATATATGCACACATAAATGTATAAATATGCTTCATTGAAAACAACCTGGAAGGAAGATTTTATTTAATTCCTTATTTCATTTTTTTAGCATTCTACAACAGTTGTTACAAAATGTTTTCCAACATGTTACAACAATTGTTCCAACAACGGACCCATAACACCCTTGAGAATGGCCAGAGAAGTAGCTGAAATCGGTTAGAAAATCAATTACAGAACATTTTTAAATTTTTTATCCCCAGTAAAATGCAAACATGTTAGAATGCTGGAAAAATTAAATAAAAAATAATGTAAATCTTCCTTGTCGATTGTTTTCGATGAAACATGCTTAAAAATGTTGGGGCCCAAATATACATTATATATATATATATATATATATATATATATATATATATATAACAAATAATGAATGTCTATGATGTTTAATCATGAGCCATTCTAAATATCGTATTTTCGCTTTAATTTCAGGTGAAAATAAAGACAAAATTTGTCCAACATTTAGATATTCTTTTATTACGCTGGTTCTAAGCTTTTAGCTCTCATGAGCCATCTTCAGAGTGGTTACAGAGACGTTAACATAAAGACATCCACCATCAAATATGATATTATCTTGTGTTGACATAAAACATTGTTTTGCGACGATAACAGTCACCGAAAAGCGGACGCAGTTTGTAAACTTGTAATACGGTTCTTTGACGTCACACCACGTGAGAGACTGAAATGTTAACAACAGAACCATATGTCTAAATGCAATGTATTTTGTTGTGACTAGATTGAAATGTGATTTTATTGAGTGTCGGTTGCTTTGATTTAATGTAGATGGCAACACAGTGAGTCACAAAATGCAACATAAAAGATGTTTGGGTACATAACATTGTTAAGGTTTTCTACTCTACAGTTGAATGGACTCTTCCTCTTCCATAAAAAAAGATGTGGAGTATGTAACATTGTTATGATTCCCTACTCTACACTCGAATGAATTCTTCCTCCTCCTCCATAAATAATGACTAATAACACTCTTATTTGTATATATGTTCTTTTATTCTAATACGTTGGTTAAATCTACCTTCCTGTTTCTGTGTCTTTCTTTCTGGCCTTAACAGGCCACAACAAATTGGCGACGAAGATTTGCGAGGATCCCCGCGATTAAAAAGAAACTCTCTTAAAACAGAGGCAAACGAGGTTTCGTAAAAGAACTGCGTGTTATTGCCAGTGAAATTACGAAAACAATGCATGTAATATTTTTCGTCACAGTTTCTTTTTTTTTTTTAATTTGTAAAACATCCGGAAAAAAGAGAAATGTAAAACCGGGAAAAAAAAGACACTTATCATGGAGGATTTCAAAAACATTTTATTAGATCTTATAAAGTACTCGAAAGCTTAGCAAAAGAAATGGCAAAAACAACTGCTCTCTCAACAGGAAAAGATGGAAAATTTATTTCTGCAAATCCAGAAGGAAAATCAAGAGACACAGCTCGAATTCTAAAAGCAAGTTTTTGAATTAGCAAGCCGTAGGAATTTCATCGAAAACGATTTTTCTTTTTCGCAAAAGTATGATAGAGAATTTTACATACGCTCACGAGGAAGATATAACCTTTGCGTCATACTTTAGAAAATATGGGGATATATATACTACAGATTCTGAAAATTGGAGTGACGCGAAAAAATTACGTCTTCTGCTGAGGAAACTTGGCACAAGTGAGCATACAAAATTCTTAAACTACATTCTGCCGCGGAAAAACTAGTTAGCTGACATTCACCAAAGCAGTGAAACTACTCGTGGAGCTTTTCAGACATCTCTTTTTCATAAAAAAAAATGAAAATGTCATAATCTAATAAAGAAAAAAATTGGAGAATACCCCACTTTTGCATCAATAGTAAACAAACACTGCGATAATTTTAGACTCACGGAGTTAAGTGCCAATAACTTCATATGTTTGATATTCATGCAAGGACTAATTTCAACAAAAGATGCAGAAATTAGGCTAAGAATAATAAACAAATTGAAGAATAAGCAGAATATAACTCTTCAGCAGATCACTGAAAAACGTCAGAGGTACGTCAGTATAAAACAAAATTCTAAAAATATAGAAAAATCGGGTATTGCTCACATCAAAAACGTACGCTGCAAACAGAAGTCTTTGAAAAGAAAAGTAACATAGAAAAGGCAAAATAATTTGCCTCCTAACACTTGTTACTGATGTGATGCTCTGCACTGGTACAAAGATTGTTTTTGTTTTTTTTTTTCGGAACAAAAAATGTTACACATATAAACGTGTCGGACAGAAAAGTTAGCATTACCGATCTAAAAATAAAACCAATAGCTGCATAAAAAATACAAGGTCGGACAAATTAGATGGTGCTAATATCAGGAAATTCGTGCACGTAAAAATATTAAATAAAAGTGTAGAATTTCAGCTAGATTCTGGCTCTGACCTGACCATAATAAACTTGCAAACATGGCGAAAATTGGGCAAGCCAACCATGATCAAATCTAGCAAGATTGCAAGATCTGTCAAGGGGAAAAATTAAATTTGAGAGAGAATTGATTGTTAATACAACGCTCAACGGGAAGACTTAAATTAAAATTGTTCGTCATGAAAAATACGAACAACCTATTTGAAACTGATTGGCTGACACAATTCCAGCTTTGAGAATTTTTTTGCAAATTAATACTGCAATTATTATAATACCAAAGCTGAAAAACTGAAAAAAGAACTGAAAGAAGCCTATCCAGGCATTTTTCCTGGCGGATTAGGCAGAAGTATTAAAGTGATGGCAAAGGTTGAACTAAAAGACGACTTCCAGCCAGTGTTCAAAAAGAAGAGAAATCTGCCTTTTATCTCGTTGGAACAAATTAACGAGGAACTTGAAGATTAGTAAAAACTGGGTTCTATCAAATGTAAATTACAGCTAATGGGCCGCACCAGAGGTCTATGCAAAAACAAAAAAAAACGAAATCGAAAGACATCCGTGTTTGCTAATTTTTCGACAGGATTGAATGCTGTTCTGAAGAACTATCATTACGCTCTTCCTTGTTCAGAAGACATTTTTGCGAAGCGTAATGGGGGAAATTTTTTCTCGAAAATTGACCTTAGCGACGTTTATTTGCAAATTCCTGTTGAAAAGGTTAGTTCGAAGTTATTATGCATAAATACAGATGGCGGATTATATAAATTCGAACGTTTATCGTTCGGGGTCAAGGTAGCGCCAGCAATATTTCAACAAGTCATGGATACCTTGCTGAGTGGCCTTGACTTTGCAGTCGCTTATTTACATGATATTCTGATGAAAAGCCAAAGCGTAGTCGAACATAAGGATCATGTCTACAAAGCTTTTGCTAAAATTAAAGAGTAAGGTTTCAAATTTAAAGAGGCCAAATATACTTTTTTCATGGAAGAAATCAAATACCTAGGACACATAATCGACAAGGATGGTAGGAGACCGAATCCAAGAAGAACAAGCATCGTACCTTGAAGATGGTATAACCCAGGATAATAAAAGTTTTTTTTTAAATATTCAAGGCAATAAATCTTTTTGGGGTACGATGGAAAAAGAGTTGGGAACATGATACATATAATAAAGGATCCACAATTTATGTATAAAATCATCTAAACCAAATTGGAAACGTATAACTGACGTGGCTGATGACTGGTTTGCTGAGGAATCTAGCTGAAATTCCACCTCATTTATGAAACTTTCAATATTCCGGCCCCTCTAGCGGCTCCTGAAATGCGCCGTTCTAAGAGAAAAAGAAAAACAACTGATTTAACAGTGGCCAGTCTTAAACGGAAAATATATCGAGATCCCAAAAATAGACAATTTTTCAAAGTCGTCTACTGCGAACTTGATAAAACAAATCAGCCTCAGAACTTTAATATAAAAAAAATTCTTGAGACTCCTGCGGAATTATGATTTTAGGGAGTTGGTATTGTGGTGCCCTATTAGACAATGGAATGGTCTCTTTCACCTCCATAAATACTAACCTGAGTGATTTCCGGGCAGACAGTCAAGAGGCAGTCGAGACGCAGTCTAACTGGACAGTTCGGACGTACGCATCTTTTTGCTAACTACTAAAACTCTTACATTGTATATATTTTCTATTATTCTAATACCCTGGTTGAACCTACCTTCCTGTTTTCGTGGCTTTCTTCCTAACCCTAACAGGCCACAACAAACATAATAATAGAAGGAAACCACTTCAAGTTCGAAAACACACCTACATTCGAAATAAAACAAATCTGACCTTCAATTCTAAAAATGTAATTTATGCTATAAAATGCGATGAATGCGAAGAAATATAGGTAGGGTCGACACAAGGCCTAAATAAAAGAGTAGCCCTGCACATAAGTAATATTAAACTAGCCAATAACAGGAAATTGTACGTCTCACAACATTTAGACGAATGTAGTGGAAGTAAAATCAGAGTAATGCCTATCTATCAAAATGCAGATTATGATACGCTCATGATGCAGGAAGAAATGCTTATAAAAAATACAAGCCTGTTCTCAAGAAAAGAACATGAAAAACATAAGACACACCCACAGGCACACTAAATTCAAATGCGATAAAAAAAATATTCGTGAACCGTTGCATAAAATAGTATTCCAAAAACAATAAAAAGAACTAAATGACCCGTAGAGTAGAATAGAATCAAAATAGCTGAAAACAATTTTGAAGTATAAAGACGAAATCAAATTTCACAAGTCAGTGTAAAACAATTTTATCACCAACAAAAGGTGACGGAAGAGACTTAACGTACGAGTATGAAAAAAAGCAAACACGCGCGCATATGAACTTTCTGACCTGATCACCACTTATCTCTATATATACACAATATTTGGCCATCAGAAAAACAAACGGATCTTGATATCTAAAGTCATAACTTTGTTCGTCTGAAGTGAGTCAACTTTAGACTCGAAACCCCTGTAGCGACACAAATGCAATTATAGATTTTTATACAAAAAGCAAGTAATGTTAATAATAGTAACAACAGTAAATATTACACTTTAAACAAAACGTTCACGGCTTCTAGCACTTTTTTCAATTTTCATTAATTATTGCTCTTACCCTTATTTCCCAGTCTTTCTCCAGCCTCTTCTTACGACCAAAAAGTTGAAAATTCGGATCGTCTGTCCAAAATACATTTTGCTAAATTTTGAATATTTTGTATGAGAAACATTTTATTCTGTTTTCGACATTTAAAGATTGCAAAAATTTTCAACTAATTTTAATTTCAACACAGGTTCTAAGTCTTAACTCAGCACTGACTTATGTTGCAAACAAAATATATATTTTTGCAAACAAAATATATGTATCTGTCTCTGTGTCATGACGACAGTATTTACATAGTTTTTATTTTTTTAATTTTTAGTAATTTGCACAAATAGTAAAATCCAGCCAGTAAGGCAATGAAGTGAGGGTACAAATTGAAATTTTATTAAAATTAGGTTACTCTCAAAGACAAATTGCCAAAGAATTCACGATTTCTTGACATGGGTTGAAATATTCCTTTCAAAGGCAGTCAGGAAGTAGCGCAAATGTTGAGAGTAAAAAAGCTGGAGCAACAAAATTGAAAACTACTACTGAAGTTAAACACTTGATTATTGAGAGAGATATATCCCGAAAAGGAATACAGTATAAAATGATCAGTTGAAGAATGCTACTCCACACCAGGAATAAGAAGTACAGATTTATTGTACTAAGGTACAATTAACAATAATACACATATAGGCAAGCCACGGGTTGAAGGGGAATCGACTATCGAATAGTGAATGCCTTCGCCTAAGACATTTCTATATTCGTACCGCTTGTTACCGTCTTTTATAAAATAGAGCATTCTATTCTCGGGGATTGCAGGATGTTCCACTATAACAGAGAGCGAAAGAAATAGAAGGAAAACAGTTCCAGAGTTGAAAGAGTGGCAAAATGTATTGTGGACAGACGATTCTAAATTTTAACTTTTTGATAGTTTAGGAGAGTGTATCTAAGAGTAAGAATAAATGATGAATGCTTGGTTCCAACAGTTAAGTATGGTGGTGGGTGTGATATGGTGGGGTTGTTGGAGAGGGGTTGGAGAGTTCATTCAGGTCGATGGAATCATGAAAAAAGAAAAATATTATATCATTTAGTAAAACATGTTTTCCATCTGGTTTCTTCTTCTTCTTCTTCTTCTTCTTCTTCTTCTTCATCATCTTCTTCTGTGTGCCTTGTCTCTTCAGAACGTAGGCGATCATGGCCTTCCACGTTTCCCTATCCCTGGTGGCTCTGAACACGCCTTCTCCTGTTACGCCATGCAATTTTCGCTCCGTCATCCAGCTGATTAGGTCCTTCAAATATGTTATCCGTTGATTTCCTCTGTCTCTTTTCCCTCTATCTGGCCTGTTAGTATCAGATTCTCCAAGCCCTCCTTCCTCATTGCGTGTCCCAGGAACTTCAGCTGTCTCTTCCTGGTGCTCAGTGTTAATTTCCTTTTTGTTTCCACCATTTCAAGACCTCATCATTGCTCACATGCTCAATCCATGATACTCGCAGCATCCTTTAAAATATCACGTTTCTACAAGACAACAATCCGTAAACTTTTCTCAGTCAGTTAAGTGCCATACGTGATACACGCTTGGGCGATCATGTCTTGCAAGAGACATGACTGACTGTGCAGAAGATTATCCCACAATAGATTACCATTGCTTTCTGCAGTAGACTGGTTGCCGACCAAGGCTATAGAACCCAATCTGTCCTGTTATTTAACCCATAACCGGAAGGAATAGACGGATTAATACCTTTCCCAAGGGTATTTGCGCGTAAGTGAATGCGCAACTTTTCTCAGTTATGTCAAAAAAAAAAAAAAAGAAGTTAGGAATTAAAACTAAACTCTAGTCCGATTATTATACCGGATTTTATTTTGTTGTTATGATGAAAATAGAAATTTATTAGATCATTTTCATTTTTGGCTGATTTCCGGTAGACACAAAGCTTTATATCACACTGTCGATTGAGACTTCAGAAGATGCCGACTGCATCTCTGCAAATAGATATAAAAAAATAAATTGCGACTTGTTTGCCGTAATATCTGAGGACAGGATACTAGTGTTTGAGGAGCTCAGGGATCAGGATTAGATACTTTGATTCCAGCATTCCACTTTGGCCCTTACTTGAACTAGACGAGCTTTCGGAGAAGAGCGATTTGATCAACTGACAGCTCATGCTAATCTCTAGTGCCTATAGCTATATCAATATATGAAGTATCTTATAAAAGATATAACATTCCAAATATACACCGGGATAAAAAAAAATTACCATCTCTATCAAGCGTAGAGACGTTAGAAGGCGATGGCTGAGGGTAAGACCTCGACTTAGAGATGGCTGTAAACATACCAGTTTGTTCACTTAAGATTTGGGAAAGACAACAATTAGTATAACAGATGTTGGCGGTCTCTCTTGAATACAAGCATACTGGTTTGTGTAGCCCTGACCTGTTAAGGCGATCGGGTTCCTTATTGACATGTCGTAATGTTTTGTTAGGAGGTGGGTGGGTGGGTGGGGAGTACAAGTAATGAATGCTAATACATAAATTATGAATAATCAAAGCAAAAACAAAAATATATATATTTCAAACTCTGTTTCCGAAAAAGCAATAATGATTTTCCAAGAATTCTCCTGCTGGCAACCCTAAAGAAAACGTTCCCTTTTCTTAATTGAAAAAGTGTTATCCAGTAGAAGTAACCACCCCCAAACAGTCAAAAAATTGAGAAACGGTAATTTTCTGGTAGAGGTGGAAAATAGGAAATACACCTCAAATATAATAAAGATTATGGCATTTCATAGCATCAAAATAAAAAACCTCCCCCCATGAAAGACTGACCACATCTAAGTGTGACATCAGAAACAAATATTTGTCTCTGGTCACACTCGAGGAAACCACATATGCATTAAGAAACCACATATGCATTAAGAAAAGAAAAGGAAAACCATTACAACAGTGACTTATATCCTTACATTTTTCACGCCTGAAATCCCTAGAAAAATAAAAATAGGTTTAATATTGAGCCAATGGAGCAATATCTTACCCACTTCTTGACACCCCCTATAACCAGTCACTCTTTCTCATAACTTTCCTCCTGTGTACCACTCTGCAAAACAGTGGCAATAAAATGCCTTGCTTGAGGCGATATGATTATATATATTCTAGCAGTATAACCCGGTGTTGCTCGGGTGTAATGAAAGCTTTAAAACTAATCCATGGTCCTGGAGCTCAGACTCAGCCTAAAGAATATTTGTGTGAAGTTTGGTGAGAATCGGATAAAAATTGTGGATTTGTATAAAAGACAAATAAACAGACACACACACACACACACAAACATCTTGCATTTTATATATATATATATATTATCGATTTTCTGCACTATTGTAAAAACTGCAACCTTGAAACTTCTGAATTTCGTTTCTTATGTCTTTGTCTATGAGTGTATCAAATTTGATTAGAATCGGACAACTCCTTCTCTAACCCGATTTTTTCGATTATCAATGTTCGATATTTATCGGGGATACCTCGACATAAAACCTAGCTAAGAACACTCTCAGGCGCTTATAGTACAACTGTGTAAATTTTCAAGAAAATCGGTTCAGCCGTTTCGGAGTCTATAGGTAACGGGCACACACACACACACACGCATACACACACAGAGACAAAGTTCCATTTATAAATAAGTTTAGATATTCCTGCTCCACTATAGTGCTTTAAATGTCAAAAGAGAAAGGCTGCAGGAGTCACCGAATATTTGATCAAATGTGGTCAAAATGTTTCAAACCATACAGAGGAAGAATGTCACTAGGAAGTAGGATGTGCTAACCAGGAAAATCATCCAGTAGACTCACAATTATGCAATTTCTGGAAAAGGAGATTGTTTTTGTGAAATATAAAATAATATCTTGTTTAAAGAAGCAAGGCAAGTAGTAGAAAATTACATGAAAGTTCCTCCCTATGCAAAAATAGCGAAAAAATAGTCACAACGAATACCAGCCAAGCTGACAAATATGGAGCCTTCATTGAGAACCCAAATGACTGGCCCAAATTTCAAGATTATCTAAAAGATTATCTCCAAGGAAACAGTACAAACTGAAGCGCAAAAGAAGGTCAATGAAAAAATTAAAATAATAAAGAAAAATAAATTCCAAAACTAATGCATAAATACAAACCACTCTTCCAAAAATATAAAATCTTCTACAAAACAAAGATCTTAGTGTTTTCTTTTCTGTCTATCAGAATTCATTAAAGACAGTCTAAAACATCTTATCTCCCAAAAGAACAGAATTAGTTAAAGAAGAAAAAAAACGGAAATCCAAAGCAACCAAATTCTTATGCAAAATTTATTTGACAAACAGGAAGAAATTAAGGTGAAAAGCCTGAACTCACGAACAGACAAAACGTTAAAACTCAAAACATCAGAAAATTAAAACTGGACCGTATACTAAGCTAATTCCGAAAACATTTAGCAATCGTGTAATAGTAACAGACAAGTTACTCGAAGTTGTTTGCCTTTAGGAAACATTCCTTAGAAATGACAAACTGAATATAAAAGAATTCCAGCAATACAACTACACACTTGAGACTGGCTTTTAGCGTCAGGCAGCACATTCATCCTAGTGTGACGTGTTGAAAGTTGTAAAAAAATGAAAAGAAAATGATTTACCAGAAGACAAAGCTAAATCCCAAACAAATATTTAATTTACTAAAAAACACAAAATAAAATATATACAAATATACAATTGTAGCGTTCAAAACAGAAAACAGATGCACTGCTGTTGTAAGTCTACTGACAAATTGTTATGAGTAGATGTGGATGTGGGTCAAATAAGTTTTTTTAACCCGTTAGGGCTAGCGAAGTAAGGTAAGTGCTATTAACGGAAATGCACAAATATATCTAAATAAAGAATAATTTTTAGTTTGGTCAATGAAGATATTCAAAAATGCTATTTGCCGATTTAGTTCCATGAGGTTCTCTTTTAGGTTTTTGTTGGTCGGTAACTTGTCATAGAGATTCTTTCGGCTGGGTATAATATTTCGTGAAACAAGCCGGAGTTGATAATGCCAGAAATGTCCTTGGTAAAACTGACAACTTTCTTAAAAAAAAAACATTTTTATAGGGGCTAGCTCCTAATTAGCATAATTCTCGAATATTTTGGAATTATATAGAATCTTTCTAACGTTCTATTTTTAATCTCTCTATTTTACAACTACTTCATGAATGAAAACGTTTTTGTAATAACAAGTAGGACTCAGTAGAATCCCTTACTATAAATTTTAACCTTATTGTAGACTTTATTAATATGTTTTATATAGAAATGTATCCTCGTAACACTAGTAAGGATTTATTAGGATCACGCGTATTTCCACACAGTTCACTGATATTACGCACTCACACATGTAGATACATATTCATACTTTACTCCTGTCTCGCGTGTCTTCTTCATTCACGAAACACACGACCACCGCGGGATGTTCTTACGCGTTCCCGCGTTTTCCCGGAGCTTATAAAAAAAAAGCGGAGAAACACGTGTTACGGACCCGCAGTTCCAGTTCGAGTTCCAAGCAAGGAGTTGGCAGTTTCAGCTGCCCGCGAAAGCGCCATGCTATTGCGGGGTCGCGTTCCACAATCTCACCTAATTCGTTTGCACACATCCGCACTAATTGCAGGACGCAATTAGCTGCCATTTATTTCTTGAACTCTCATGTGCACAATTCTCTCACACCGTACAATCGGAATTTCCGTCAGTTCATCAGTATGTGCATTGCATTCTTTCTTTTTTTCAAAGACATTAATCTCAACTGACTTTTCGTCATTTCTATTAACGTTAAAAGGTAAACGACTTTCCTTCTACTATTTTCAGGCTTAATCTCAACTATGTAACTTTTCTGTCACACCCAATGGTGTGTAAGGCAACGTTTTTGCTGTTTCCGTAACAAACTGTTTTTTTATAGGACAGGGTTGTTAGCCCTGTGCCCAACCCCCAAACCTGGAGGAAGGCGATTTTCTAAGCGTATCTTAGACGTGACATATGGCCGTAAGTAGGTATGTACCAAGTGAGGATCGAACTCACTACTCAGTTATAATGATTCTAGCGAGAGGAGCTTGCTAACCATTACACCACACCGAGGTCGCCTTCAACTTATCGTTAATACAATTCATTGTTTGTTTTATTCAAGCGTCACTGTTGTCTTATTTCCATCTTCAATTACACGAGAACGATTTGCAAATATAAATCGTAAAGAACCTAAAATTCCTCTACAGAATGATGTGCCTTAAAGTAAAATAAATTTAACAACAACTCTGTTAGTGACTGCTGTTAAAATGACCTTACGCAATCCAATAAACATTTATATATATATATATATATATATCCTACCAAATGAACCATTAAATGAAGCCGAAATTCATTAAATTATAAGGCGAACCTGCACCCTTTTATGATACTAAAAGATTTTAACTATCACTGCCCCATATGAGTTTGTAAAGACACAAACAAAAAATGGGAGAACCTTCGAAACAATAATATAATTCAACGATTTATCCATTTATAATGATACAACACCAACTTATATAAATCCATTTACTGGCAGATACACTGTAATAGACTTATCTTTATGTGATCCATTAGTTTATACGGAATTATCTGAGAAGATACTGACAGACACAGGAGGTCGAGATCATTTGCCACTCTTCCTACAAAACTCAGAGCATAAAGATAAAAATCCTCTTTCTTGGAAATTAAGCGGAGCGAATCTGGACGAATTTAGAATCCATGTTCTTAAAACTAGCTGGAAGAAAATACATCAAGGATTTAAAACCTTTTAAGGAAATTTTTATCTTTGTAGCAAAGGAATGCATTGCAAAAAGTTTAACGTTAAAAAATGCAACAGACCTTCATTCAGTGATAAATATGAATAAGCTAACAGGCTAAGAAAGGCAGCTTTTAGAGAATTTAACAAACAACCTACAACCTCTAATTTGATGCAAATTAATCAATTGTGAGTAAAAACCTAGAAAATAATTAAAGAAATCAAAATTAAATGTTGGAAAACTTCGTCAATAAACTTGTTTCTGCTACAAAAGAAAAATCTGTATGGAAAATGACAAGGAAAATAGAAGGCAAATGCCATACAAACGTTATAAATTACCTTCCAATGAATAACTGAAAAATAACTAGTAAAAAAGGATATCGCTGACCAAATAACCAGAACAATCTCTAAAAATCCATCTACCAAGAATGATAGCTAACAATTTCTAAAGCTCAAGCATAAGTCGAAAAACAAAAAAACTAAACTTTAAATAAAATGCCAAGAGCTATAAACGACCATTCACTCTAGAGGAATTAAATTAAAGGATGATATCCATTTTGAATTCATAAAACAGCTACAACAGATCGTTACAAGTGTTACTAAAATTATATAATATATGGAAGATTAACAACTTCCCTGACACGTGAAAACATTCATCATTCTTATTCCAAAACTGGGAAGGATGACAGTCAGTCAATTAAGTGCCATACGTGATACACGCTTGGACGATAATGTCGTGAAATAGACATGACTGACTAGGCAGAAGATTATACCGCAGTAAGTTGCCACTACTTTCTGCGGTAGACTAGTTGCCAGCTAAGCCCATAGAGTCCAATCTGGCTTGTTATTTGACCCATAACTGGAGAGAAGAGACAGATTAATACCTTTCCCAAGGGTATTTGCGCGTAAGTGAATGCAAGGAATTCAACTGGAATTCGGGCTCGGATCTCTGATTTCTCGTTCCGGGTCGATATTCTCTGCATTAAGATGCACATTCTGAAAGATGACACATATCATGAAAACTACAGATCGATTGCATTAAATAGTTGCCTATGAAAAACTGTAGAGAACCTTTAAACCGATTTACTTCGATATATTCCAACAAAAGAAAATGCTATACAACACTATGGACTCAGGATGAAATCCATTGCTGAGGAGTTAGGGACCACACTCTCAAGCATGCAATAAACGACTACTGCCAGTATTCTACTATGGACAATTAAGCAATCTGATGTCTCACTAGAATTACATAAACTCCATAAAGAGTTATCGTTAAACTCCCTAAAAAACGCACCCACAAACTTTCCATAAGTTTTAGGTTATACTGAAAAACTACCCTCACCATACAACTATCTATACAGATGGGTCAAGATGTGAGGAAAAGAGAGGATGTGCAGCACTGAGTCGAAACATTTTTAAAAAGCTTCTCATAAAAAGAAGTGCTATTTTCACTGGGGAGACTTATGTAAGAAACTAGTTCTCAACCTTTTCACACAGAGCAAACAAAAACATTTCCCTTTTTCTTTTTTTTTTTTTTTTCGAATTCACTATTTGTCCTTATGGTTTCGAAGGAAAAAAAACTAACAATCCCCTAGTTATCAAACTGTTATATAAAACAAGCTCTGCTTGCAAAAATAAAGACACCAAACTATGTTGGCTCCATAGCCACATCGGAATAAAAGCAGACTTAGCAATCAAATCAGATTTAGAGGAGACGTCATTAATAAATATATTTAAAATGAATAGCAACGGTACTCCGAGGATAACCTATACAACAATTTCTTCGCAATTCAACTCAAACTAGGAGAATGGAAGTCAACTTCAAGAAAATCTCAAACGGAAGAATTAGTACTGGCCCACTTACTTATTGGCTATATAAGAATAATCCACTTATACTTATTAAACAAAGATCAACCAATATGCTAAGCATGTAAAACGGCATACACTATCAAAGGCATATTAACTGAATGTTCAGTTCTCGAGCTATCAAGACATATATACTGTAATATAAAAAAATATGTGTGAGCTGCTCGAGAAAGCAAAAAAGGATGACATAATATCATTTCTCAAAAAAGCTCTCTACAAAAATATGAACCAAAAGGGATTGTCAATAACATTAATTTCCCTACAAAGTGTATATCTGAAAAGAATACATCAATGAAACACGAGTCGCAACAAAAACATATTTACAAAAGTAAACCTGAACTACAATTTTTTATATAAAGAATATTTATTCTATTCATGCACATCTATTGAAGAAATCTTCTAACAAAAAATAACCCATTGAATTGTTGATATGCCGTAAAGCAAAACAAACCAAAACAAACCAAGTTTTATAATTATTGGGTTCTACTTAAGAACACTCAGGATTTGCAAACCTCGATATTTACATGAAGACAAGAAATTCACTGAAAACCCATTCAAGCTATTTATATTTATATATATATATATTAAAGAAAAAGTTCATAAAATATTCCAAAATAAAAGTCGGTCCCAGCTGACAAACCCAATGAATCACAAAAATATTTTTTCCTCCCAACTAACTCTATGTGTACTACAACTGAAAAGAACTTATTCAAACTCAACATTAAATGTGTTACTGTTGCATCTAAAGTAATAAAAGACTTAGTTAATAATAAACAAAACAATAAGCTAAAACTTGAAGTAGGAATTTAATCAATCGCCCGTCATAAATGTCACAAGATATACATAGGAGAAACTTCAAGGAATATAAATAAAATGTTATATGAAAAAGGATAATTCACAAAACAATACAACAAGTGCATCAGTTGTTCACCGTAACGAGACAGACTACAATTTTGACATAATAAATGCTACTCTGAACAAAGTAGAAAACAATTCACAAAGGAAAAAATATTTAGTGAATGCGTTCATCATCCACATTAAACTTGTATCCTGACACAAATTTATGTGGCTCATGAAACACACACACACATACACACACATATGTGTGTGTGTTTGCGTGTGCGTTTGTGTGTGTGTGTGTGTGTGTGTGTGTGTGTGTGTGTGTGTGTGTATTTAGGCAGCAAATGTAGCGGTTGACAAATCGCTTTAGCGTTCATTAGAACGTGAAAATTATTCAAAATGGAATTTTTTATGCTTAATGTCATGGTCGTGCACGTGTTAAACCATGAAAAAAACTGTTCTTTTTACAAACATTTTAGAAAATTATTACAGTATTCATAGCTGATTTTATTAAGGTTTTTTTAATGAAGATTTTCTCGAGGATCTGTAGCTTGCTTTTGTTGTGTCCTTGGTGTAGGATAGTTTTGTGTTACATTTGAAGCAAGAAGAAAATTTACCGCAATTTTTAGCAATACAGTTTTTTTTTTAGCACAACTTACACCCCTGAAGATGATCTCAGAAGGGGATTGAAATTAGTAGGGAACATCGAGAAATGAATAATAAAATCAACTATCAAAGTTACAGCTCATTTCTTACATCTTTCAATTATAAGACGCGAACGTTTATTCGTACGTATGAACGAATTTTACTAAAAATAAGCTGACATGTTTGGAGTTTATTTAATCTGACATGCCTAATATATATATATATATATATATATATATATATATATATATATATATATATATATATTACGTTATCACGTAAAGTTGCACGATCATCAGTGTGTATCGTGAAAACAGTCCTGCTCAGCAAATGTGCTATTTTGTGGCTTATTTCATGCTTAATGTACACCGACTCAAAAAATTTAGACATTTCAGTTATTTTCACTAAGCTAAAAAAAATCTAAACCTAGCTTCATGCTTAATATATACTTATTTTTGTTATCTTAATCCTGATCCTTGTCATGTTTACAAGGTTCATGCTAATAAATGAAAAACAAAAAAAAAACAGCATTTTAGCTGTGTAGAAGACATCTTTGATTCGCACAGTTGCAGGATAACGGTCCAGCGACACCTGTTGCTCATGTCGTTCTTTCCCGGGCCGCGTTCCAGAAGATGAGCAAAATACTAACACACAGGAAGATCTCAATAGAAACGAAGAAAAGAGTGCTAGACTGCTACGTGATGTCAGTTCTTCAGTACGGCTGTGAATGCTGGACAATATCGTCGAAAATGAGGAAAAAACTGGAAGCGGCCGAAATGTGGTTCTACAGAAGGATGCTACGGATATCGTGAACTGAGCATACAAGCAACGACGAAGTGTTAGAAAGAATGGCAACAAAAAGGAAATTGATACTGAGCATCAGGAAGAGACAACTGAAGTTCCTGGGACATGCAATGAGGAAGGAGAGCCTGGAGAACCTGATACTGACTGGTCAGATAGAAGGAAGGAGAGACAGAGGAAGGCAGCGGATAACATATCTGCAGAGTCTGATCAGGTGGATGACGGAACGGGGGTTGCCAGGAGCAACAGGAGCAAACATACTAAGAGCCACAAGGGATAGGGAGACGTGGAGATCCATGATCGCCTACGTCCTGAAGGGACAGGGCACATAAAAGAAGAAGAAGAAGAAGAAGAAGAAGAAGAAGACATCTATCCAGTTGTGAATGGGATCTAGTTTAAACGAAAGTAAACTTTGAATTTGAAACCGTGCAGAAAGCAATTAGAAGCCACTACAACATTTCATGAGTTGTCATGGCAATTTGGGGATGGTTTAAAGTAGGTGTGGCCAGTCATAATTGGCCATGTCTTATAAATAACGGTATTAAAAATAAAATTTAAATTTAAATAAAGTACAAAAGAAATTATGTAAAGAAATATTGTATAACATTTAATTATTATTCATTATATAAAATAAATTATAAAAATATTATATAAAAGATTAATACAGCATTTTCATAAAAATTAAATATTTTATATTATTTGATAAATTTTTATTGACATTGTTCAGACGGTTGTCCTCATCTTTATTGCAGTGTTTAAGACATTTCAGCCGCTGTACGCTTCGGCCTTCTTCCAGTACCGAACTTTTTATATATTTCATATGCGATATCACTTCCAGATGCCATGTAGTTATCTTCCTTTTTACTCAATTCTCTAAGTTATTTGTTCACCACTGCTGTAGCCATGAATTACTTACGAGCGTTTGCGTCAAGTCACTGGAATTGACCAATGCTTATATACACTGGGCCATGTGTTCTCACGAACACATGGACAAGTGGATAATAAATTTAGTCTAGTTTCGCACAAGTTTGTATCATTAAGACTAGCCGAAATTGAACTCATCACGTGAGCAAACGATTTTTGACACCAGTTCATGCACAACGGCTTTAAAACAAGAGGCTAAATTAAATGCTTTAAAATAATATCCGAATTTATCAGTAAAATCGTTATTTGTTTAATTTACAATTTTCTTTTCTTTGACCGGGACTCTCTTTTGATTTACTACTTTAACAAATTTTCTCCCCTTTTGATTCCCATTTGAAAAACGCTCTTTCTAGAATAGCTATAACTATGTCATTAACTGCTCAAATATCATCATTTATTTGGAAATCGCACGTAAGCCTCTTATCTTCAATACAGCAATATATCCCGCCCAACGATACACGTCTTATAAATTTCTTCGAATGTCCTTAATATTGTTTGGTAATCAGACTTGGTTTTCACGTTATTTTTGAAACATTACGTTATTTTTTTCTCCTTGAGGCAGTAAATAAATCAAAAGAAGAAGCCAAAGACTATAATCAACGATAATTTTCTGTTGTCCGATCGACCTGGAAAACGTCTAATATGAAACATAAAATCAGCATGCTCCATTAGTTTTATTCTCAATGACTCCAAATATCGTTGCAATAATAATGATTTCAAAAGTTTTAACTTATTTTTTCGGTAAATGTTCGTCTTAATTCCCTTCGCTTCCCCCCCCCCTTCAAATTTATCCAAAATAGCATTATTTCTGTGCAAATGTATATGCTGAACTCAAATCAACAATTAGTTATTGAAGAAATTTAACTTCTTTGCTTTGAAAGTCCATAAAAAACCGGACTATATCTCGCACTTTTTCTCTCCCGTAACTCTCACGAAGTCATGTAATTAACTGCAGAATGACGTTCTGCGTAGGCAGAAATTTTGTTTGGATTTTGGTCGATTTTCTTCATTTACTGAAACTTCCAGCGATGTTCTTCTGCTAATGAAAGTAATAAACGTAGAAACACAATAGCGCATTGCTTTTATTACCGGAAGTGCATCGCCGGAAGTATCAGTAAATGAAGAAAAATCCCCCAAAATTTTGCGAAAATTTGTTTACATGTGCAGTATGTCATTCTGCAGTTAATTTCATAACTTCGTGAGAGTTACGGAAGAGAAAAAGTGCCAGATATAGTTCGTTTTTTTTTTTTTGGATATTTAGATAAAAAAAGGTAAGTTTCTTCAATAATTAACACTTGATTTGAGTTCAGCATATACATTTGCACAGAGATAATGCTATTTTGGATAAATTTGAGATAATGCTATTTTGGATAAATTTGAGATAATGCTATTTTGGATAAATTTGAAGGGGAAAAGCGAAGGGAATTAAAACGAATATTTACAATTTTCTCTTCAGTGCTATTGTTATCACTTCCTTACGTTTTTTTTTTTTTTTTTTTTTTTTTTTCAAATCCACTAAGAAATCAATAAATTTTATATTTGTATCAAAACAGTGACATTTCTTTTTCGTTCATTTGACTGAGAATAATTTCCAAAATTTATTTCTTCTCATTTATTTCATCCGACTTTTTCCACCATAAAAGCTTTAGAAATCATCAATTCAATTTATTTAACGTAAATACGAAATCGTCTTTCAAGTTTAACAAATTTCTTATGTCTCATCGTTTGGATAATAAGTAAGCAAATCATCATACATCATACATTATCAACGAGTCAATGCAGGAATTCAAAGTCACATCTCAAAGTTTCAAGTCAAATGTTCTAACCAATCAGTCACACAGACATACGCATACAGATATATATAAGAAAAATTCTGATCGAAAACACAAAAATCTAAATTTATTTATAAATGGAACTTTGTGTGTGTGTGTGCGTGTGTGTGTCTGTGTGTGTCTGTGTGTATGTGTCAGTGTGTGTGCGTGTGTGTGTGTGTGTGTGTGTGTGTGTGTGTGTGTGTGTGTTTGTTTGTATGTGTGTGTGTGTGTGTGTGTATCCGTTACCTATAGACTCCGAAACGGCTGAACGGATTTCCTTGAAAATTTACACAGTTTACTATAAGCATCAGCGAGTGTTCTTAGCGAGGTTTTGTATCGAGGTACCCCCGATAAATATCGAAAATCGATAATCGAAAAAATCGAGTTATAGAAGGAGTGGTCCGATTTTAATTAAATTTGATACACTCATAGACAAAGACATAAGAAACGATATTCAGAAGTTACAAGGTTTCAGTTCTTACAATAGTGCAGAAAATTGTATATCTATACCAGAAAATCAAAATTTGACTTACATCTATTCATTTTTCTCTTCAGTCTACGGTTTCGCTTTACCTGGAAACAACTATTGCTTTATAGTCTTTCGTGCCAACGTCCAAATAGTCTGAGCGCCAGGACCATGGATTAGTTTTAAAGCTTTCATTACACCCGAGCAACGCCGGGCTATACTGCTAGTCCTATATAAATCACAATATAAAATAACATCTCGCTATTAGAGAGGCACTACATATCAAATACTTATCTCCTACCAACATTACATTATTTAATGGTGGAAATGGAGTTATAAAACTTTTTTAATGGAAAGATATTCACGCGATTTCCAGTCGCGCACAGCAAATGAGAGCTTAGAATGAATGAACTTTTATATATAAAAAAAACTATATAAAATAAATTAGGACCTTACAGTCAAAACAGGAGGAAAATGACAACAACAGAGACATAAAAATTCTTGAAAATGGCTATGGAAGTGGCCAGAAACGTTTCGGACGAGAAAACTTATAGACAATTTTTATAATCCTTATCTCAAAAAAAAAACCAGAAAAATCTTAGGATGCTGAAAAATACTTCCCTGTCGGCCGTATTCAGTGAAAGATGTTTGAAAGAAAGGTTGCTGCCCAAGTATACATTAATATATATATATTAATATATATATTGGAACAACTAAAATTTTCATTCGTTCTCATTCAATAATTAGGCGGTCGTCAATAGTTAGTTGTGAAAATGGACATTTAATAGAAGGTTATTTGATGTGCACATATCATAAACGCACCATCCAAATCCATCCTGTTAGTGGCAGGGATGTCAATCCGGCCATTCTGAAAATGCTGAAAAATCACCACAATTCGAAAAACAATCCAAACAGCAGAAAAAAGTTCACAAACTTACCAAGAAAGTGCTCGATAACATAGATAAAAGTAACATATCAACCAAGGAGCAGCACCCTGTTAAAAGCCAAATAATGCTCAACAATGCCGGACCCTCAAAGTCCTCCGTGACAGAAGATATAATTTAAATAAAATAAGTTGCTTTCGAGGATGTCTGCTCTAGAGGCACACCGGAATTCAACCCCATATTAAATTACCGGTGAACAATGGCCTATCACAACTAAACATTTCATGCGTATTCATGTAATTATCAAGGAATCAAAAGGACAGAAGGAAAAACGTTCTTTACTGATTCGTTTTGTCCCCTTTGTGTGTAAAAGTTAGGATTTTATTTGACATGCATTTATTAACAGAAAGAAAAAATATCGTTAAGGTATCAATTTTTTTTGTAAAATTTAAAAACGCTCTTAAATCTGACTGTGTAAGTAACAGTAAACTATGGAAGATCTTAAGTGATGTAATTTAATGCCGAGTAAACACGAATTTTTATATATTTGTTTAAAACGGATGATGAAACGTGTCCTTAAAGAAACATTTTTGTTTTGTCTTTTATTGATATGTTTTATTTATATCTGAATTTTGACGCCCGCACACACACATGCACTTACACACAGTACGTCTGAACAAGAAGAACGCAGTGGAGGTCGTAGACGATCCAGATATCATTGGGCTGTGTACATCTCATAAAATTACATGAAACTTCAAAAACAGTTACTGGATCTGTATTATTTACAACGTCTGAAGGGTATTTAAAAAGTGAATACGGGACAAGTGCCGATGTACCTTTTATCCTGACCTTATTGATTCACAAAACTGAAATGTATAAAGTAAATAAAGAACTAATTTGATTCGTTAATCATTCAATATTTACTGATTTACGCACGCACACACACAAATATCTACATATGGGTCACCAGTTTCCGAATTGTAGAAAAATCCTAATAGATTTAATTACTGTCATTGAAAATTGATTTTTTCACACTGACCGGCTCACAGAAAGGAACTTATTTTTTGTTCATTGGCGGGCTTTAATGATTTGATTGTTTGTCTTCATATATGCTAACCGACAGGCGACGTCGTACGAGACGCGCGGTATTCTTTGAATTGACAGACGATAAAATATCTCTTAAAAATAAAATTTTAGAGACTCAACTTCAGAATTTGATCAACAATATTTTTCGTTTTAAAAAGTAATATTTAAAAATGGGGAAAATATATGTGAGCCAATCAATTTGAGATTAATAAACCAAAATTTTAGTTTGATCTGGAGCCTACCATTTTATTAAATGATCATTTCTTGTTGGCTAACTCGTCTCCCTTGAGAACATTTGACCAGGGTGTTTATTTGTTCGATCGTTTCCTACACAAACGAAACTAAAATTCTGACATTCTAATTTCTCATATTATTTATTCGAGTATAAAACATTAGAAAAATTAAGTTTAGCGATAGTAATGATATTCCGCTAACTTTGTTTACATGCGGCAACTGTACAGACTTCACTTGCCTTATTTTATGAGATTGACTGATGAGATATTATACACACAGTAAAGAACAATGTAGACTTGTGTCATATACGTCTGAAAATACAGACGCATTTCTGTTTATTCTATACTATTGTAATTCATTCGGCTGTACTTAGAAAAATATGCACAAAGTATTTTTGTGAAGTTTGTTCGAAAAGAGTCTTTGTAATTCGTTTCTTTCAATTTTATCGAAAAATAATGCTCAAATAAACAAAATTATTGAATTTTGTAGATCCATGTTTGAAAATTCTTAAATATTTATTTATATACGCATATTCCCCCCTCTCTCTCTCTCTCTCTATATATATATATATATATATATATATATAATTTACGCTCTCACACCCCGATTGAGCACTCTGGAAGAATGGTAGACTTTGAAAAACAGTAGCTACTCTAGCATATACGCATCGTTCATTCAGCAATGAATTAGAACACTCTCAGCTATTGGGCGTGTATAATGATAATATACGCGGTAAAACGTCTGCCTTCTACCGAGCGCCCATAGCCCAGAGGTAGAATCGCCGACTGACGCCAATTCGGTCGCGTTTCAATCCTGGGTTAAAAGCAATCGGAGTCTAACCGTACTGACGAGCTGTGATACAGCGAAACAGATTTGTCTGCAGATGATTATATATATATTTGTTTTTTAATTAAAATTACATTACGACACGGAAATTTCTGTTTCAAGGTTTCCATCACGTCATCAGGCAATGCTTGATCATTGTTTTGAAAATGATTTTCATTTAGATATAAGAAACAATAGGTTTGTTATTTATAGATATGGGAAGACTGAAAAATTTATGTGTGTGTTCAATTTAATTAATCAGGATAAAGATCCACTTTAAATTTGAGAAAAAGTTTATATGTTTTGGGAATACACGCTTTCTTCGAATCGAAATAAAAATAGTACAATTATACTCAAAGTTCCCTTTAAATTAGATGAAAAATATAAAACGGTTTCTTTCTTTCTTTCTTTCTTCCTTTCTTTTTTCTTTTTTGTTTTGCACATTGTTGAGGTATGGAGAAAACTAAAGGAAAAGATGTTGCAACAATAATGAATACATCAACGAGAACAGAGTCTAGACAGGGTTTGTTTTTTTTTTAAATCAGCTGACACTTTGGCCGTTAACATTGAAAAAATAAACCATATATTCCCCAAAAATATGAACTTTTTTTACATTTAAAGTGAATCTCTATTCTGCTTAGTTAAACTGAACACGCACATAAATTTTTTATCTTTCCATATCTATAGATAACAAACGAATTGTTACTTATATTTAAATCAAAATCATTTACACAATAATGATCTAACACTGTCTGATGACGAGGTAAAAGTCTCGAAACAGAGATTTCCGTGTCACAATGTATTTTTAATTAAAAAACAATTTAATTAATTGTATTATGCTCTACATTATTTATCATATTGAGCACTTTTATCAAAAGATTTTTAAAAAAGTAAATGCTGGTGAACTTGGAATTGTAAAACTGTTGATTCTCTTCACCTGGATTTATATATATATATATATATATATATATATATATATATATATATATCCGTGTGAATAAGGAACGGAGAAATTTTTTTTTACAACGTCCAAAACATTAATTTAAAACAGTGCTCGATATATAATATATATAGAGGTGAATATTTATTATAAATTATATTTTAGAACATGTACTAATTTTTTATATCCACTACAAATCATACATTTGTTTCGACATTGAAATGAGACAGTGTAGTTTCAATATCGAAACAAATGTATGATTTGTAGTGAATACATAAAATATTTGTACATGTTCTAAAATATAATTTATAATATATATATATATATATATATATATATATAGAGAGAGAGAGAGAGAGAGAGATGGGGTGGGAAGGGTGGAGAGAATGAGAGAGATGGATATATGGGAGAGAGAGAGAGATGGGGTGGGAAGGGTGGAGAGAATGAGAGAGATGGATATATGGGAGAGAGAGGGGAAGAGTGAGAAAGTGTACCAGCCAGTTTTTCATTCGTTGAAAAATAATATGTCCGGTGGTGTCATATGGGCGTACCATCAGGACAATCGTTGCATCAACTGGCTTCATTGTCACCTGTTTTGGATCAGTATTCGATTCACCGAGAGAACGAGAAAGCAAAAAATAGATATTTCTCGTCCGCTATCTCGTCAGCCTGTCAAGAACAAAAGATTTCTAGATAGAGATGAAGCGCCAAAGGCTCCCACATGATGACAGACCTAAAAAGTTTGTCTTCTCACTACCATTCACCTTCTTTTTTTTCTCAAAAACGATAATATATTTTTTAATCTCCTTTCAGAAAATTAGAGATCATAGTAATATACAAATATGGCACTCTTCGACATCCATAAACTCTCCCGTGGAGAATATGTACAGAGCCTCACCAAGCGATGAGATGCTTCTGTAGAAAGTAGGCTTCTTCTTCTTCTTCTTCTTCTTCTTCTTCTTCTTCTTCTTCTATGTACCCTGTCCCTTCAGGACGTAGGCGATCATGGTCTTCCACGTTTTCTTATCCCTGGTAGTTCTGAGCATGCCTTCTCCTGTTACACCGTGCAATCCTCGTTCTGTCATCCACCTGATTAGGTCCTTCAAATATGTTATCTGTTGCTTTCTCCTGTCTCTTTTTCTCTCTATCTAGCCTGTTAGTATCAGGTTCTCCACGTTCTTCTTCCTCATTGCGTGTCCCAGGAACTTCAGGTGTCTCTTCCTGATGCTCAATATTAATTTCCTTTTTGTTTCCATCATTATCAAGACCTCATCATTGCTCACATGCTCGATCCATGATATTCGCAGCATCCTTCTGTAGAACTACATTTCAGTTGCTTTAAGTTTTTCCTTCATCTTTGATGGTATTGTCCAGCATTCACTACCATATTGAAGGACGGACATCACGTAGCAATCCAGTACTCTCTTCTTTGTTTCTAGCAAAATTATTCTGTTTCTTAATACTTTACTCAACTTCTGGAATGTTTCCTTCGCCATGCCAATTCGCCTTCGGATATCTGTGTCGCACTTTCCGTCTTCTGTTATAACGATTCCCAGGTAGCTGGAGTAAAACACGTCCTACTGGTTTTGAATTCAGGGATGTCATTTTCCTAACCTGTTTAACTCATAGCTTGAGAGATAAGAGACGGATCCAAGGGTGTTTATGCGAAAGAGAATGCGAAGAATTCGTTGATTTCTTTGTCCGATCCGCGAAACGTACTCTGTCTCCACATTATAAATACAAAAAATGATATTTTTAAAAATATATCCTTTTAGAATGTGAGTAATGATCGCTCTCCACAACTTCTTTTTTAATATCTGTAATGATTACTAATATCGTATTAGAATTTTTTTTTTTTTAATAAGCGTTTCACCCCGAGCAAGGCATGTCACTGCCACTACTGCGCAGGGGGCTACGTAGTGTGGAGAAAGGATGATTAAATATAGGAAATGTCAGAGGGTGGGTGATAGGCGGGTAAGGATACCGAGAATGAGGGTTGGGTAGATGAGAGTGTTCTGAGAATAATTGGGAGTTAGTGTGATAGGAGGTGTCTATTGACCCTACATTTAAACACCTGGAGATTGTAACTGTCGGGAAAGCAGAGTTGTGGGAGGGAGTTCCACAGGCGGGAAGCGCGAGAAAAGAAGCTGTTGGATTAGAATTTACTGTTACATCTTATTTGTTTAACTGTAAAAGGGTGGGACCTAGTTGCTAATCTAGTATCTCGTGTAAATTCGTGCTTAGGCGGCACCAGTGATCTAAGCTCATCGGAGCAGAAGCCATAAAATACTTGTAGAAGAGGCACAGGGAAGCCACATCACGCCGGTGTGAGAGCGGCTGCAGCCGGTCTGCCAAGTCAGTATCAACCACGTTACAGATCCTCCTTTGTATTTTGTCAAGAAGCCCAAGGTATGTAAAATAATTGTTTATTCACATCTGTACTCCGTTAAATTAAAGCCAGCCAATCAAGGTTATGTGGTCTTGGGTCAGTCTTCAAACGTTCGATCTTCTTGCAACTATGCGAAGCATTCTGTTCATATTTATAAAACTTCCTGTTATCCAGTCGTCTTGCGTGCGTATATCCTAAGCTGGATTCATATATTGCTTATTTTTGTGCACTCATCGACATAATTTGAGGTCCTATTCTGACCTTGATGGAACTGAGATTACCATCCAGACACCTTCTGTTCTTTTTTTTTATAATAATTTCACACCAAGCAAGGCAGTACCGCCACTGGTGCGCATGGGGCTACATGATAGGAGACCGAAAATAAAAAGAAACAAGCTACAGGTGGTGTCTGAGGATGGATAAGAGAATTATGGGAATACTGGTTTGAAGAGTGTTACGTGCGAATAGAGGGAAAAGAAAGAAGATACAATGGGTGTCGGAGAAAGGATAATAGACAGATGGGAGTAAAGACTAGATCTTTTAAGGTACTGAGTATAAAACATACTTTGGTATCTTTACGAGCGAACCCGACTCAGACTGGGGTCACCACAGATCAACTCCCCTTACATTAAAAATTCGCAATTGACTAGAGTCAGATCTTTGTTGAATAACCTGATATTCTAGAAAACTACGCTTTTTCACGGTTGCAGAGATGCAAAATTCACAGACACGATAAAAATTTGAAATATCTATAAGAATTAAAATGCAGATTAGCTTAGGAAAGTTATTAAACTTACGTATATTTTTTAATTTGTCTAAAAAGAAATACTGAATTTGTTTTCATTTTTGTTTATAATAATGTTTTCCAGCAAATAATTTTCCCAGTTAATTCGAAATACTGACTCTAATTTGGCACCGGTGGCAGATATACGGCTGTTTCTGCCACAATGCAAGTAACCCTGTTGATAAGCAATTATTTTTTTTTTTTTACTTTCGAAATAGGTCTTCTTGCCTTCTGTTCCTACCACAGAGAACGAAATGTATTTTTTCGAGTGCAACCAATCGATTGATAAATCAATCTGAATTTATGAATGGAAAAAGCCGCAAACGCTTGCAAATATAATTTTGTTTCAATTATGAGATTATTTCAATATCAGTGGGTGCCGAAGGCCTTTCTCGTAATTCTGATGGAAAAAAAATCAGGATCACATCAAAAAAGGCATTTCTGGCAAATTTCTATCATTGCTGTCAACGAGATAATCCTCGTATAAATATTGTATCATCTTTACAGCTTAGATTAAGGGCGAAGGAAGTAGATAGATAGATAGATAGATAGATAGATAGATAGATAGATAGATAGATAGATAGATAGAAACAGAATTCAATAGATAGATAGATAGATAGATAGATAGATAGATAGATAGAAACAGAATTAATAGATAGATAGATAGATAGATAGATAGATAGATAGATAGATAGCTAATGAATAAACTGTGATAGATAGATAGATAGATAGATAGATAGATAGATAGATAGATAGATAGAAACAGAATTCTAATAGATAGATAGATAGATAGATAGATAGATAGATAGATAGATAGCTAATGAATAAACTGTGATAGATAGATAGATAGATAGATAGATAGATAGATAGATAGAAACAGAATTCAATAGATTAGATAGATAGATAGATAGATAGATAGATAGATAGATAGATAGATAGAAACAGAATTCAATAGATAGATAGATAGATAGATAGATAGATAGATAGATAGATAGATAGATAGATAGATAGATAGATTTTTGAGCCATGTTCACTTACAACGGGTTGAATTATAGAGCGTAACTTCATTTTGTTTAAAGCAAATACGGTTAAAAAGTTCTGTGTGACTTTTCCTTTCGGGGTCTTGGCGGTCATGGCTCTCCACAATTTTCTGTAGCTTTTAATAAATGTTGCATTTTTCTTAACTCTCCTAAACCTTGTTCCGACATCCATTTACACAAGCTCGATAGGTAGGTTATGTGTTGTTTTGCTTTGTTCCACTAGCCTTCAGTCTATCTAGTGAGCATCAGGTTTTCCAAGCCTTCTTTCTTCATTATATGCCTTAGAAATTTCAACTGCTTCTTTCTGATTTTAAGTATAAGTTCTCTTTTTCTTTCCATTTTTCTCCAAAACCTTGTCTCTGCTCAGATGTTCTGTCCATGGTATCTTAATCATCCTTCGGAAGAACCATATTTCTGTTGCTCGAGTTATTTGCGCATCTCTGAAGAAATTTCCAGCTTTCGCTACAAATATAGGAGGATAGTTATCACGTAATTCTTCTTGTTGCTGTTTTTTGTTTTAATACTAGGTTTTCCTTTTGAAATGCATCTTTGGCTATCCAATTGCGGCCTTGGATTTTAGTGTTGCACTCTGTCCTCTGCCAGAAAACTTCCGAGATATTTAAATTTTTCTACTTGTTTGATTTTGTTATCTCCCATTAGTAATTTGCATTTTGGGCTCATCGGTTTCGAACAATCAGTATCTATCTATCTATCTATCTATCTATCTATCTATCTATCTATCTATCTATCTCACTTTGTTCATTATCTATCTATCTATCTATCTATCTATCTATCTATCTATCTATCTATCTATCTATCTCACTTTGTTCATTATCTATCTATCTATCTATCTATCTATCTATCTATCTATCTTTGGTTATGATCTATCTATCTATCTATCTATCTATCTATCTATCTATCTATCTATCTTTCTATCTCACTTTGTTCATTATCTATCTATCTATCTATCTATCTATCTATCTATCTATCTATCTATCTATCTATCTATCTCATGTTCATATCTATCTATCTATCTATCTATCTATCTATCTATCTCACTTTGTTCATTATCTATCTATCTATCTATCTATCTATCTATCTATCTATCTATCTATCTATCTATCTATGTTCATGATCTATCTATCTATCTATCTATCTATCTATCTATCTATCTATCTATCTATGCTCATGATCTATCTATCTATCTATCTATCTATCTATCTATCTATCTATCTATGTTCATGATCTATCTATCTATCTATCTATCTATCTATCTATCTATTTCTTCTTTCAGTTGATGTTTAATCCTTTCATCTCGCTTTCCTTCACAAACAACTGTAGAAGTTTTTGAAGCTTTTGTACAGTGTTTGCTACCAACCCTGTATCATCGGTCGGAGACTCTACCTCTAAGCACTCGGTGCACGGTGGGGGAGTAAATATTAAGCTCTGTAATTTTAATTACATTGAGCTCTCCTCCTGTATCATTTTTTAATATTAAAATTTAATATTAATTAGGATCAGTTTTTTGGGATTTACCTTCCTACTTTTCCGTTTGGATTAAAGTATTTTAATAAATATATATATATATATTTATAATTATTTCACTCCAAGCAAGGCAGGACTGTCACTGGTGCTCAGCAGGTTTCGGCAAGAAAAAATACAAGGTTCAGTGGATATTATAGACAGGATGAGAATGGATAAGAATCAGATAGATAGAAGATGGCAACTGACGTTGCATTTAAACTTTTGGATATTGTAGCTATCAGGGAAGCAAGCAAACGGAAGAGAGTTCCACAAATGGGAAGCGCGAGAAAAACTGTTAAAGTAGAAGAGTCAGTTACATTTAACTATTTTGACGGTAAAAGGGTGAGGATTAAATGGCAATCTAGTAGTATGCGTAAATACATTGGGTTGAGAACCCAGACAAATAAGCTCATTAGATCAGTTGCCATGAAACTATTTTTTGAAAAGACAGAGCGAAGCCACATCACATCGATTTAGAATCGATTTCATTGCAAATCCTCCTTGGGATTTTTTCGAGAATTTATAGATGAATAGCAGGAGTACGCGACCGGATATGACAACAGTATTCAATTCACGGACGACTCGCAGATTTATAAATGTGAAAAATAGATTCTGACAAGAAAAAAATTTCCTGGCTTGACATAGTAACGAAGCCTTTCGTGCAGTAGATGCAACTATGGATTAGATGCAGTCGTTCCACTTGAGGTCGGTTTAGAGAGTAAAGCAAAGGAGAGCAGCAATCAGCACTGTATCATCTGCAGACCTTACGTTGTTCAAGTTGTGGCCTCCAGTAACAAATCCTGGCGTACCATCTAGGGTCCTCAAAATATTCTCGCTGTACAAGTTGAAAAGATCCGGTGAAAAGACATATCCTTGTCTTACGCCTCTTTCTATCGTTGTAAATCTGATGAACTGGTTACCTGTCCGTATGCAGGTAGTTTGCTGCCAGTAGAGATTCTTGATTACTCTGATGTCTTTCCCAAAAATGTCGAGGCTGCTGAGTATCTCTATTAATTCTTTGTGTCGTATTTTGTCAAATGCCTTCGCATAATCAATAAAACAGCCTTGAATACCTTGCCAAAAAAGTAGTAATAGTCTAATAGCAAACAACAGCTTAGCATAATTTAAGACGCGCTTAAATCCATTAGGAGGCGAGAAAAAGATAAGCTTATTGCGATCAGACATTTAGCTTCATTAAAGCCGGAAGATGTTATTCCTGTGGCTTCACTTTGTCTTGTCTACAAACATTTTCATGGCTTCTGTTCTAATGAGCGTCTTTCCCTGGTACCTCAACTACATGAATTTACTTTTACTCCTAGATTGGCATCTAGGTCCCAGTCTTTTACCGTCAAAATAGTCAAATGTAACCGTCGTCTCTGTTCTGTCAGGTTTTTTCTCTCACACTTCCCGCCTGTGGAACTTCCTTCGGTAGACTTACTTCTCTGTTAACAATCTCTAAAATTTAAATGCAATATCAGTTGCCATTTTCTATCCCCCATGCATCTCTTATCATTTCTTAGGCATTCACCGTACTCTATTTATTCTCACTGCAACCCCCTGCGCACTAGTGGTGGTCTTGCCTTGCTTGGGGTGAAATGATTATAAAAAAAAGCATCTTTTATCTTTGCAGCTGAGTTTAGGACAGATAGATAGATAGATAGATAGATAGATAGATAGATAGATAGATAGATAGATAGAATCAGATAGATAGATAGATAGATAGATAGATAGATAGATAGATAGATAGATAGATAGATAGATAGATAAGAACAGAATCAGATAGATATATAGATAGATAGATAGATAAGAACAGAATCAGATAGATAGATAGATAGATAGATAGATAGATAGATAGATAGATAGATAGATAAGAACAGAATCAGATAGATAGATAGATAGATAGATAGATAGATAGATAAGAACAGAATCAGATAGATAGATAGATAGATAGATAGATAGATAGATAGATAGATAGATAGATAGATAGATAGACAGAATCAGATAGATAGATAGATAGATAGATAATCACAGAATTGTCTTTCTTTATACTTTGAGTAAATCCGATGAGAAGACTCACATATTTCTATGTATTTTAAATCTGCTGAACTCGTTTCCTGTCCTTATGCAGGCGGTGTGCTGCCATTATAGGTTCTTCATTATTCTAATATCCTTCCCAAATATGTCATCGTTGCTGAGCAGTTCTAAAAAATCGTTGTGGCGTACTTTATTGAAGGTCTTTGCGTAATCTATAGAAAACAGGTACATACCGTTCTATATTTGATTTGCCCTCTCTCTGATAAACATAAACGTGAATTTCAATCTACGACATCAGTTTGTTTCCTTGGATGTGGTTTAGGGCTTTCTCTTTTCCAGTCCTTTCACTTTTTTTTTCTTTTTCATTTTTTTTCAGTTGGAGTAGACAGACTAAACTATCACCCGGTTCACACTCCACCTACGTCTATTGTACGGGTGTAGAAGCTCATCCCTTGTTCCACGTTTAGGATGTAGTTTCCGGCTTTCTCTTTTCCAATCTTTCCACTTTTCTTCTTTTTTTTTTTCATTTTTTTCAATTGGAGTAGATAGACTAAACTATCACCCGGTTCACACTCCACCCACGTCTTTTGTACAGGTGTAGAAGCTCATCCCTTGTTCCCTGTTTAGGATGTGGTTTCCGGCTTTTTCTTTTCCAATCTTTTCACTCTCACGTAGCCCCCTGCACATCAGTGGCGTTACCGCCTTGCTCGGGGTGATATGATTAAAAAAAAAGTATGCCTCTTCCTCAAGGACACATGTCCCAATGGATAAAAAGGTGGATTGAATCCAGTGACTTGATCCAAAGAATTGTAAGTTTGATTCTTGGCTATAGCAGAGGTGAACAAAAAGTTAAAAAATCCGAGTTAAAGGGAGATAAATGATACTAATACACCTGAAAGAGGCATGACACGTGGAACTAGAACAATCTACCTCGGTGAATAAAAAAAGTTCGAAATTTTAATCACCTGAAAAAGTTACCAGCGTACATCATAGCAACGAAGATGAGGATAACAATCCAAACAATGTAGTAAGTGCAAATAATTACATTGTCTCATCTTACAAATATAAATAGACCCTAAAAAATGGCCGGAGCTATTTACAATCCTGGCAAAATTTTATTTTTTAATCATTTCACCCCAAGTAAGGCATTCCACTGCCACTATTGCGCATGGGGTTACATAGGGGAAGGTAAAGAGAAGGAGTGGTTAGACATAGGGAATGTCAGGAGGAAGGTGACAGATGAGTAAGGATACCGAGGATGAGGGTTGGGCAGATGGGAAGAGTGTTTGATAGAATTGGAGCAGGTTAGTGTGTTAGGAGGTGTCTATTGACCTTACATTTAAACTCCTGGAGATTGTAGCCGTCGGGGAAGCAATCGTTTGGAAGAGAATTCCACAGTCGGGAAGTGCGAGGAAAGAAACTGTTGGAGTAGAAGTTACGGCTGCATTTTATCGGTTTCACTGTAAAAGGGTGGGATCTAGTTGCTAATCTAGTATCTCATGCAAATTCGTATCTAGGAGGCACCAGTGATCTAAGTTCATCGGAGCAGAAGCCGTGAAAGTGTTTATAGAAGAGACACAGGGAAGCCACGTCTCGCCGGTGGGAGAGAGACTGCAGGCGGTCTGCCAAGTCGGTATCTATTACATTACAGACCCTCCTCTGAACCTTATCGAGAAGCCCGAGGAGAAAACCAGGGGCACCCGACCAGATATGGCAGCAGTATTCAATGTACGGGCGGATGGTAGATTTATATATGTGCAGGATAGATTTAGACGGAAAAAACTTCCGGGCCCTACACAGAGAACCGACTTTCATAGCAGCGGATTTAGCAATGGATTCGATATAGTCATTCCATTTGAAGTCCAAGGAGGCGTATTGTTTTACTCTCTGGGAGGCAAGCCTGGTCCATGCTAATGGGAGGTAGGTGAGATTGTCGATGATGGTTAATTGAGAGTAGCTTCGTTTTAGAAGCATTAAAATTTGCTAGTCATTTCTTACCCCAGTCCACTATGGATTGGAGGTCTTTTTCAATCTCGGCTGCGAGGTTAGCTTTGATGCCTACACCAGATTTTTAAATATCTCTGTCTGGGCCCGGAGACTTTTCAGACTCTACGAAAGCTACTGGTCAGCATTACATGCCTGTACTTGTTCTTAAAACACTTAGCCCAGAACTATTTCTCATCTTGGCAAAATTCTATAACCAATCCCTGAAAAATGTTTTGTGTAAAATGTTAACTGTATGTTCAGTTTAGAAGAATGCCGTTGAGCTTCCATCCCAGTTGCAATATCGGCCCATCAGCCCTCTTAACTTCATCAAAAATTTAAGGCTCTCATCCCCAAGAAAGTTGACCACCTAAAACAATACGGATTTTGCTCCTCTCTGTCCACTGCTAATGGTTGCTGAAACATTCATCATCTCAGATGAGATATTTCCTAAAGAGTGTTCTCTGTTATTAAGTCATTACTATCAGTTAGCGCCAACAAGTTTGTTATTAATAGACAGTCCTCTAAAACCGATGAGATCAATGCAGGGGTTGTTAGGCTTTAAATAACAGAGGAGTTCTCTCTGTCTCTTCAGCCAAACATTTTAGACTTCATATAGTCTTCTAGCTTTTTCGGATTATCGCTTTCTTCATGTTATCTGCAACTGGATGTATTTGTCAATCACCCGCGGCAGTTCATTGCTTTTAAAGCCGGTTGTTCTGTCATTTCCTTACAAGAGCCAGATTAAACTATGGAGTACTGCCGCTACATGCAGGTGGAACCACGCAGTTTCAGATATAAAAATTTATCAGACTACAAAAGCATATGCCAAGATTATCTTTCTTCAGTTTTACCCCATTTCAGTTTTATATTAACGTTCTCTCTAAGAACATTTTCAGATCTTTAGTAAATATATACACAGAAGCTGCCACTGTTATAGGAGCACCTCTTAAAATTTGCATGGCGTGAGACTGTCTGCTGATCACTCCTCTGCTTATGACTGTCCAGATCAGTGAGAGAGAAGCTGGTTTGTGACATTTAATACCTCCAAAAAAAGTGTTGTGGGGTCTCCCCTTTTTCCATGAATGATAGACTCGTCTAGAGAGTACATATACTCCTGCCATAATGAGATCCGTCAGATAACGTGAGATACCACGAGATCCGAAAGATACCGAAATATACCGAAAGATACCGTAAGACAACGAGGTTTTACGGAGAATACAGCGTCAGTAGTTCATAGTAGCTCTGAGCTCCACTCAGCAAAATAGTATTACACAGCACCCGTCAGATTCCGACGTAGACATACTAAACATACTACGGCTTTACTTGTATATATACTTCATACTAATTGTATTCCTGGATTACTAACCTGCGTTCAAGTTTGTATTCTTCACGTTAACATACTTATTTTTCTATCTCAAATTCTGGTTGCTGTTCTTTTATTTTGTGCGGTTCCTATTCCCGGAATCCCCAACACAAAGCTCCTAACGTGTCATCATAACAGAGCATATACCGAGTTTTTTTTTTTCTAATCATGGTGTAATATATTACCTTAAACGGCGGGCTGGTTGACAGGTACAGCCGGCTGTAGGTAAGTTCAACAAATGACAAAGATAGTTGACAGATATATCCAGCCGAAAGATGATGTCAGCACAGTGCAACAACAACAAAATACCAGCGAGAACCGGCTTTAAAAGCAATGAACTGCCGCGGGTGATTGACAAATACATCCAGTTGCAGATAACATGAAGAAAGCGATAATCCGAAAAAGCTAAAAGACTATATGAAGTCTAAAATGTTTGGCTGAAGAGACAGAGAGAACTCCTCTGTTATTTAAAGCCTGACAACCCCTTCGTGTGCGCAACTCTCTCCTTCTGTACTACATCTGCACACAACCGTCACCGACAGAGAATAAAAATATAAGATTATAATTTTATACATATACGTGTTCCTCGTTCTTTTTTCAAATCCAGTGAGAGTATAGAAAATGATCAACGGTTGTACACTTAATGAGGATCATTGCCTGGAATTGGACATATGTGAGAACCCAAGATCATTCATGACCTCAGCTGGAAGTTCTATATACGATTCATCGTTATAAATGGTGCAAAAATGACTGTACCGCCCCAGAATAAATTTCGCACCTTCTGTCATTTCCTTACAAGAGCCAGATTAAACTATGGAGTACTGCCGCTACATGCAGGTGGAATCACGCAGTTTCAGCTATAAAAATTTATAAGACTACAAAAGCATCTGTGGCGCCTTTTAGTGATGGGATTATTTTACACCCTAGAATTCCTTTCCAACGGACAAAGCGCTGCTAAGCCCTCCTTTCAATATCGCATCTTTCAGGGAAGATTTCTGGACGAACTATGTTTGTTGGTTCCACTAACCCAGACCTTCACAAACAGTACCCTCTACACCAATTACACTAACTCGACTAACCCCCATTCCTTTCATATTTCACTGGGAAAGAGTAAGTTTCCTCATGATTCATCTTCGTCAGAAAAATTTAATTTCGAAACAGACTCCTAAGATGTTTCTCCAATCACTACAATTTTAACTTCTTAGTGTCAACCATTATTTATTCAATATATTCATATAATATGCGTTTCTTGCACACCTTTACAAAACGTTCATTAAACCCTCAATCTTGAGTGTCTCTTGGGCCTGGCATTGGGTAAGCAATAGCATAAAAACATTTAATGCTACAGATGTTTTTACCAGTCTGTTATTGAAGACATGCATTATTCTTGTTAAAGACAGTTAAATACTTAGTAAACACTAAGTATCACTTCGTAAACATTAAATGTATACAACTCATGAAATGAATTTATATCCTCTGATGCAACGATGTTGTTAAAGATGCCATTGATAATTATAATTCAAGGGACGTTAACTCAATTAATATGTCATGCGCACAAAGACAATAACTCGTTTTCAGGTTATATAGATTGTGTACTGGCGACATCTCATTTAATTTAAAATGTCATCCTAATTATAATGAATATCTATAACGTATTAAAAAATAATGAATCATGTGATCAGCTGTTGATCACGTGATCAGCTATGACGCAGTAGTTTCTATGGTAAAAGTTTCATGGATCGTGAGGTTCTGTCCGTTTATCAAGATGAAATTAAAAGACACTAATAGTTAATATTTATTGAAATGGTTTGATGAAGATTAATCGTTAGTTATAAAACAACTAGATTAAAAACTTCACTCCGTGTAGACGTTTAAACCAGTTTTTTTGGAGGGCTTAATTAAAGCCTCCGGTTGAAAACTGAAGGAACCTCTGGGATAGCTTAGAAAAGATCAATAATTATTTTGAAGAAATAACTTTAAATTCCTCAATTCATACTCTGGAACTCCAAAACCTCACTTAAACTCTGATTTCGGCTATGAGTTCAATTCTGGCCAAAATACTGATTTAGACCGGAAGTCCGTTTTGGGTCAAAATTCCAATTCAGGCAGAAAATTGACTTCTTCAAATCACAAACTCCGTGAAATTTTAATTGAGTTGAAATCAATTCGCATGTCACGAAACCTCTCACTTAAGCTCTGATCTCCTTAGCATTTTGAAGAAATAAAATTCTCTCAATTCACAAAATTTTGGAGATATTTTAAACTTAATTTAAAACTTTTTTAATTCACAATGTTTTTCTTTTACTTTAAACTTAATATAAATTAAAAACTTTCTGAAAAAAAATTCAGTTATTTTAAATGTTCAATCCGTATACAAATCCCAATGTTAAATGTTCCATTACCAGATAAAGGGCAGATTTTCAATCCCGTGATCATCCTAATTCTAAAAAGATATAATATCTCTGTAGAGTAAGTGTGTCTCGAATTAGAAGAATTTTAGACACACGGACTGACAGCTAGAATTTGTCATTTATCTATTTAGACGGTAGATTAATGGGAGGTGCATTATCGACAGTAGTTATACTTTTGCTGTGAAGCGGTCGCGCCTGTTTTACTCAGGTGAATTACGATGCAGAACTTTACTGCAATTCTCACAACAACAACAAAAGGAGTCCAATTATTACTGCGTAAGATACATCCCGATCAGTGACATTGACCTGTCGGCTAAACTGCGTGAGTGTAGTCAGTAGAGTTTCCTGATTCGACCGGTGGAGGAAAACACCTCTCCCAGATTTACTTGTGCCAAGTAATCAGACACTTGCCAGCCTGGGGGTAGGAGTTGCACCCTAAAGGTCAATGGATTTATCTATGGGCGGAGAGACTTCTGAGAGGAGGTACGGAGTAACCACAATATCTCCGGTTCAAAAGTAATTAGCAAGACATTACACTATTTTACCCTGAATTCTCGCCATGAACCAGAGAGAGAAGTGGAGATCAAAGCAGCACACAAAACACTAACTGAATAATGATGATGTTGGATCAATAGATATTGATGTACTGATTTTGTTCAAAGGTTGGTTATTGTTCAGTTGTCTCATACAATATCAAAAAGAGTGCCAAGAACAACGCAGAACAGCTTTCCATAAGAAATAAGGAAATAGAATATGCGTATCACTGGAAGTGCTTCTGAGAAATTCATTTATTAAAAAAATATAACCGCGCGTTTTTTATTTAGGTGCTGTTTCAAGGCGCAACTTTTTATTTTGCCAGTTGAGGCTAGAAATAATGTTAACATAAATTATCAACAAGTCTAGTAAATATTATTACACGGATTGACAAGAAAATGTTAATTATTTTTTGTGTGATCTACGCCCCTAAGTCTGAAGCAAATTTAATGTCAATCAGGACACTTTGATCTAAAAAGAATTCATCTGTGATAATCCCAATATATCTTGAGCCAATCTTAACAAACAAAAAAGAAGGCTTTGTCCTGGGCTCATTCTAAGGAATAGCAAATTAGGCTTTGTACTGCGCTCGTCCTAAGAGAGAGCAAAGTAGGCTTTGCAGTGAGCTCATCCTAAGAGATAGCAAGGTAAGCTTTGCACTAGAATCACCCTAAAAGCTAGAAGTATAGGCTTTGCTTGAGCTCATTCTAAGAGATAGCAAATAGGCTTTTTGCTTGTATCTAAATAGGTATTGTACTGTGCTTATCCTAAGAGATAGCAAAGTATGCTTTGTACTGGGCTAATCATAAGATATATCAATTTAGGCTTTGCACTGTGCTTATTCTAGAGATAATAAAGTAGGCTTTGTACTGGGCTCATCCTAAGAGATAGCAATATAGGCTTTGCTTGAGATTATCCTAAGAGATAGCAAATTAGGCTTTGTACTGGGTTCATCCTAAGAGATAAGAAAGTAGGCTTTGTACTGGGCTCATCCTAAAAGATAGCTAAGTAGGTATTTTACTGGGCTCATCTTAAGAGATAGCAAAGTAGGCTTTGTACTAGGCTCATCCTAAGAGATAGCAAAGTAGGCTTTGCATTAAGCTCATTCTAAGAGATAGCTGAGTAGGCTTTGCACTTGCTTTCTATGTGTGCTTTACCCCAAACGAACGTTAGAAAAAAGTCTGTAAAATGCCCATGCTCTCTATGCCGAGCGTTAATTTCACGAAATCTAAATATGAATAAAACTTTTTTATGAAATCCTTAATCTCATTTTCTTAACAGACGTTACTAACATAAACATGGTGTCATTTATTAACATTGCTGAGGATCACAGAAAATAATGTGTGTGGTCTCTACTGAGAATAATTAAAGTTATAACTCACAAGACTACCAAGCCAAATACTGCTCCATGGCGAAACTCTCATATCGACTGATTTCATCTCAGCAAGGGTGCATCTAGTTAAAACTCACAACGGTAGTAATGGTTCAAAAGAATAACTTGCTAATCATTTCTCGTGAAAAAGCGATATATGTTCTATCTGAATTTATGCAATACGTTGTTATTTTCACTATTTATATAAAGAGTTTCATTTCAGAATTTTATTTGGGTCACACACGTAAATATACCCCTGAAGAAGGTGGCACAACGGCCAAAACGCTGTGATAACAACAAAGATAAAGACAATATTTAAATATGAATAGTGTAAATAGTAAAAGCTCCTCATCACAGTGAAGTGAAATATAAATTAAAGGAGTTATTATTATTATTATTATTATCATTATTATTATTATTATTATTATTATTATTATTTAAAATTGGACTAATGACCTCATTTTTGTTGTTACTGTAATAATAACTTCAGAGTTCAATCCCAGGGCTGTGTAGTAAAAGCTCGGACTAGGTTGAAACAGAATTATCAATAAGTGAAATTTTTAAAAAGAACAAAATGAGATATCCCTAAACATGAACAGCGGGAGAAAAACTATATATCCCTGTAGATTGAATAAAGTGTTCAGATCGGAATTTTCTAAACGTTGCCTGGATCGAGACACTCGAAAAATGTTGAAATGACCAAGACAAAAATACGAGCATTAGTATGAATGTAAACAATAAATGTTATGCATACTTACTAACCTTATTATTTCAGACAAACGTCAATGCTGTTTGTTTCTTTTTATAATGTTCACCCTGAACAAGACCCAGGAGCCACTCAAGGTAGAATGTTACAGGATAAATATCACAGTTAAAGCTTGACTTAAACAGATCGTAGTGATCGGAGAAGCATTCTCTTGGGAGTCGGTTCTACAAAGCAACGTTTCGTGGGAAGAAGCTGCTTCAGCGGAACTTACATCTCAAAAATGGGTCGTCTGATGAATTGATTTGCGTTAATAAATACGATGAACCCAACTGAAGTTGAAACACGTATCTCCAATTAACAATTCCGCGTTATTATCCATTACACCATTAGTACGTATAAGTTTACAGCACTTGGTATGCCCAAACGGTCAAGTTTGACTTAGCTTACCGTCGGTGATCGTAAACTGGAACCGGTGTTTCATCGTGATATTGTTGTATATCAATAAACAGACAACACGCATATATATAAAAATATATCAAGTGATAATTTTATTAATGACAATGAACCGTGTAGCCTAGTGAACAGAGAGTGAGAGAGCGCGCTTCAGGGTTTGACGGGGGGGGGGGTCGTATCTGTTGCTCCTCTGGTCTGCCTCTGTCTCGTCTCTCTGCTTGAAATCCGTGCGCCGAGGTCTTTTTTATAATCTCCAAACCGGTACTTCCGGATTTTGCCTCGCCCACGCACGCCCACGTAATTCTCAGAGACACCTGTTCTGTTTGCCTCTTGTAGCCATTTCCGCTACTGCCGGAAATAAGGTCAAACAAACATCCGTTCCTTTCAACGACCGGAAACGCCCCCGCTTGCTCAGCTTCCTCGGGTGGGGCGGGATTGTTATATTACATTCCTCGCCCACCCATTTTCCAAAATGTTCACCTAAGAACATTTTAAGCGCAACACCCTCACTCTCCTCCCCATGCCACACAAGCCCGACAATTATATAAAACATGTGCACGCCAAAACAACAAAACATGTGCATGCCGAAACAAAAAAACAACAAACAAAAAAAATATATAGGGGAGCCTACATCGGCAACCCAACAATGTTCGTGTCCATCTTGAAAATTGTTCTACCAGCTCGATGTTTCATTGTTCTTTTTTTTTTTTTTAATATCCATTTTCACAGAATTGGGCAAAGTTCTTAAAAATGTTCATTTTCTTTCTCGACTCTGTCCATAAGCGTAGACACCCCGATGCATAACCACGTGATTATAGGCGGTAATCACGCCCCAGTTTCCAAACTAACATCGACTAAATGACCTTTGACCAACACCATGCGTGCTTCTGCTCGAGTTTATTGTTACACATGTAACTTCACTTAATGTAATTTAATTTCAAACATACTATGTTTGAACACAGAAAAATGGCCAATATCTGCCGTACATATCATTCATAGTCTGACCGAGAAATGTTCAATAGAAAATGAAGAAAATTACCCTGATTCCAACGTTAATCCGCATGCAATTTACTTGTGGAGGATATTAATTTAGTCTAAAAAAAAAATGGACCCGTGACTCGTAGTTCCTTAGTTTGTACAATGCTTTCCATTCCCTGAACTACTTCCTCTGGATTCGAAACCAGGCATATCTGATTTGTTGACATCTCTCTGTTTAACGCAGAGACATTTGAGTGTTGAACACCCGTTGACCCCGGAGTACTATTCACAACGGATAACTCAATTTCCTTTTCCGAAGCACTGTTGCTTCTTTTACACTTAAAAATCCGCTTCCTGGCTATTATTTCCAGGATTATTATTACGCCGACCACGCCAGCAATGACTCCTATCGTCAACTTCTTCGGGAGTTCTTCATATCCTTCACTAAATCTTTCCATATCTATCTGTTCCAAGGTATTTACTAGTTTTCAGAAATTAATATATCTTCAAAAGATATTTCCCAAGTCACACTTTTACGTAAATAAAAATAAGTTTTAGATTTTAATTTAATTTTCCCAAATCTCCCCAAATAATCCGATTCCACCATATTGATAACAAAATATCTTTTCAATATCTGACTCATATCGCGAAACACTGAGACGCGGGTGAATGTTTTAAGAATATATATAATCGGTGTATTCGCAACGAAATAACCAAACAATGCAGTTGTTTTCAAGCAACAATGTTGAGATATATTTATAATTGGCGATTTTGTTGGCTGTTGTTAACTGCATAATTAAAACTACACTTTAAAACTCTCGATAACATTTAAGTCATTTCTATGCTGTAGAAATGTCACGCAAAACACAAACATTTTTAAATTTTGACAATATCTGTGTAAAGATTACAAATTGACGTTTACGAACAAATTCTGTTGACGAGATCAAAATTAAAGAACCCTTTCGTTTCTCTGATTTTCCTATTGTGGTAGCATTCAGCTACATTTATAATTTGTTAATGTTTACCAATTTTGATTTAGTTCATGCAATACAAGGCCAAATGGAGAAAATGGAGAGGGTCATTTTACGCTAATACTCCAATTGGGGAAAGTTTGTGTACGTAGAACATCGATTGTTTTTTTTGTTTTTTTTAATTCGGCTCGAGTACTGGTCAGAAAAACTCAACTATTTCAACCATACAACTGACCTTCATAATCACATTGAGAATAGTTGTTCGTCAATATTTCTATTGGGTTGTCTGGAAAGTTCATGCCGCTTTTTAAGTAAAATTAAGACACAAAACAAAATTATTTCATTAAATATTTATTCTACGAAATATTAACTATTTTCTTGCACAAACCAAAGAAAACATTGTTATCAACAAGTTAATCCAATTATCCACTTTAAAGAGTAGAAGAAACTTACTTTACATGATTTTACATCTCACTTACTCAATAAAAGTCAGATTAATTAAGCAACATACCAGTAAACTCACTTCACATATATGGTAAAATATTAACAACAAAAATAAATCATTAACTCAGATGTTTTGTACTTACAGATAGGTAAATATTTCAACTCCAATCCTCCCGTCAACTTTAACACTCCTCTCCTCCCGCCAACTTTAACACTCCTCGTCAACTTTAACACCCCACTCAATTTTAACACCCCCGTCAACCCGTCAACCTATGCGCTACTCCCTACATGTGGTCTGTTTCACCCCCTCCGTTCTACCCTTCTTAATGTGTTTGACACCAACAATCCACATTTCTCAATGGCAAAAGTATGTTGTTCCATTTTTTTTCTCTAACGAGACCTACTATAAACACGAGCAGAGAACACACACACTATCAAATCAATGAGTCACTTACCTTGGCTGAATGTCTACAGCCGTGCAGCTGCTGTCGTCCTGTTGTTTACTATTTCCGTCTTCTATCTGGTAGTTTTAAGTCCGCTTATTTTCAATCGTTGCCGTGGTAACTAGCTCGTATCAATCTGTTTTGTTGTTTCAAAACAGCAAGTCACTTAGGCACCAAATGATGTTCTGTTACGCCTAGCGAATGCTGGTTCCAGTTATATCGACGAACAGACAACACGGGTATATATAAAAATATATATATTTTTATTAATGACAATGAACCGTGTAGCCTAGTGAACAGAGAGTGAGAGAGCGCGCTTCAGGGTTTGACGGGGGGGGTCGTATCTGTTGCTGCTCTGGTCTGGTCTGGCTCTCTCGTCTGCCTCTGTCTCGTCTCTCTGCTTGAAATCCGTGCGCCGAGGTCTTTTTTATAATCTCCAAACCGGTACTTCCGGATTTTGCCTCGCCCACGCACGCCCCCGTAATTCTCAGAGACACCTGTTCTGTTTGCCTCTTGTAGCCATTTCCGCTACTGCCGGAAATAAGGTCAAACAAACATCCGTTCCTTTCAACGACCGGAAACGCCCACGCTTGCTCAGCTTCCTCGGGTGGGGCGGGATTGTTATATTACAATATGGCCATAAGACCACCAATCGCATACGATAGGCAAGAAAAGGTTCGGGACATTGTGCGTAGCGTGGTGGATCTAAGCTAGGGAGGTTAGAACTGATAGAATGTTTCGTCTGTAGGAAAAGGATGGTAGAGTGGAAAATACTTCATCAACCACAAGGCCGCAGAGAGACTTCGTCGTCGTCATACACCTTCAAGGGTTAACTCTGGATATATTATCAGTGTTGTTACTTCCAAGTCATCAGAAGTTTCGGGTCTAGGCAACATACTCCTTCGTTGGGTGACCTGGCCGTAATGTGATCAGGATTCGGTCCACATCCAGAGGTAAAAAGCTACGCCCAGAAAAACGTGTTATTTATTCTAGCGCAGTAGTTCAATTGCTAGTTAGGTGATCACCCTTAGCTCTTCTGATTGGTCGAAAGAACGCCACAAGTTGGAAAAGATAGAATCTGTCCACCGTGTATTTATTTTCATACTTCCTTATTTTTCTTTTCCTCCTCTCCCTTTCAACTATCAATCTATCTCATGCAACCAGATTGGCAACTGGGTCCCACCCATTCACAGTTAGATTAACCAAATGCAGAAAACAATTCTACTCCTGCAGCTTACTTCTCTAGCACTTCCCGCCTGTAGAACTCGCTTCCATATTCTTGCTTTCCTGACGGCTACTACATCCAGAAATTTAAATGCAATGTCAATACTCATCTATTAACCACTTGACTCGAGTTCTTTCACGACTCCGTATATCCTCTCCTTTCTCTCCACCTTTGAAACTGTCATCACACCTGTATTCCCATCCTTCTCTTGCTCCTTTCTAACTGGTTCGTCTTCCTCTTCACTCTCTTCTAATTAATCTTTTTACTCTTATGTAGCCCTCTGCAGATCAGTGGCATTACCACTTTGCTCGGGATGATACGATTAATAAAAAATAAACTAACCTTCAAGGTGATCAGTCAGTTGAGTGCCATACGTGATACACGCTTGAGCAATCATGTCTCAAAAGAGACATGACCGACTGGGCAGAAGATTATCCCGCAGGAGGTTGCCATTGCTTTCTGCGGTAGACTGCTTGCCAGCCAAGGCTATAAATCCCAATCTGTCCTATTATTTAACCCATAACTGGAGGGAAGAGACGGATTAATACCTTTCCCAAGGGTACTTGCGCGTAAGTGAATGCAAGGAATTCAACTGGAATTTGAACTCGGGTCCCCGATTTGTCGTTCCGAGTCGATATCCACTGCACCACAACGCACATTGCCTCCGCAGCAACAAACAAAACAAAACAAAACAAAATTGTGAAGGACTACCCTAAGCTTTACGGTGGTTAGAATGGATTGATTCTTTGTTTACAATTGTAGTAAAAATGTTGTCTAGTAAACAATGGTAAAAATATAAAAACATGAAATAAATTATATTAATATATACAATATTACATTGTTTTTCACGAGGTTAGAACGGATTTTTCATTATTTACAATTGTGGTTGTTATGAACGGAATGAGATAAAAAAAATTAAAAACACAAACAAATAATAGTGAATATCGAAGGCCGCAAAAATAACTAAAATAAAATTTATGACTCGATTAAAAATGCCTAACGTAAAGACTCTCGTCTTTAATTATCGAATTGATTATGTGTAAATACGATCAAAGATAAAATTAACGACTTGACTAGAGGACAAAAAAAAAGAGATTTTGCACTCTGTCAAGACTAGAGAGTGGGCAGCTTCTAACCGTAAATAGTAACAGTAGTCCATTCTCCTTGTCTGGCTCTTGTAAAGTTAGGATAATAGGGTAACACTGTCATATGGATTAATGAGACATGCATTCTGAAGAAGAGTCATATCAGACACCTAATACTGGCAGTTTATCTTCGCATGACTGAAACACATGTTTGAGACTGCTAGGAGGATCGAACTCGCTACCATAGTAAATATATGCAAGACTAACTTCTACAAATATGGCGCCCATCTTAAATCAGCCGTTATCAGATAACTATCGCTTCCGAATCGTTATTGTCGAAAGACAAATGAAATTGCGTGAATAATTAGTTTTCATATGCTTCCTTCCGGGAAGACAGATTAGAAATTTACACGGAGACAAAAAAAAATTACGTAAGTGATTGAAACTGAGTGAAAACACATTCTGCTAATGCGCCAATTCTAACAAGTCAACCGAATATGAAAAAGAAGAATTCAATACACGGGAAAGTGGATGTCGCCAAAAGCAAAGAATGTAACAAATGCCGAAGACAAACTGGAACACAAGAGTGGTATAATGAAAAGAGTTTTTTTTTTTTGCATATAATTCTAACAGAGTCTAATGGTTCATATGATTTTTATACATAGCACAAGTGATGAATGGGTATCATTACAATCATCGGTGAAGAAAGTGAAATCGACGAGCCGACTTTTCTCTGTTGCCTTCACTTTTTCACAAATTCTTTCGTGAAACTCATGAATCTCTCTGCCATTCGTGAACTAAAATTTGGTAGAATGGCCGCTCGAGTCTAGGAGAATTAAAACTGAAGCCAACATTCGTGAAGAAAACAACCGGAAATCCTTCCATCATCTTTCCCAAGAGGTTATGAGAATCGACGGAGAATAAAAAATAAGCTTAGTGGAGAGTCATGATCGTCTACGTCATGAACAGATATAACTTTTTTTTAATTATCAGGTTATTGAATGATTGCGTGAAAGCATAAAAAACTGGTAGTAGAAGTAGTTCACAGTTCATTGGAAATTTATTATAATTATTTGGCCACCCTAGTTTAAAAACAAATTATGTATTTCAGACTAATTTTAGTATTTATTGTCAAGTGTATAATTCTAAACGAAAATAGAATGGTTCTTTTGTTATTATTACCTTGCAAAAGTTTACAGGCAACTAGGAAGACTTAGCTTTAGCCAGCCACTAAAAGAAGAGACTAGCATGGGGAAAGGTAGTGTAATGGCTAGCAAGCTTGTCTCGCTAGAATCATCACAATTGAGTAGTGATTTCGATCCTCACTGGGTGTCCCATTTATTCGGCCTTGTGCTACATCTAAGCTGCGCTTAGAAAATCACTATATATAGTCAGACAGACAGACAGACAGAGGGAGAGAGAAATAGGGGTTATTACTATTATTATTATCATCATCATTATATTTCAGTTTCATCTATAGTCACACTACTTACCAAGTCTGCTGGAAAACCTAAGGTAAGTAGTTTTATGGTATGGCTATATTTCATGATTTGTTTTTCTAACTTCCATAATATCAATAGTTCTACATGGAAAAAGTTATTCTTAGTGTGTTGACTGTAATTATCAATACTATTGTATTTCTCTTAAGCTGGAATATTTTTTAAATAGATTTTCTCCCAAGCAAGGCAATAAAGCCACTAGCACGCAAGAAATTACAGTATGTGACATAATATCGAGGCAGGAGTAAATGGTTATGTCGTCAGTGTAGATGCCAAGCTGAAAGCTGATGAAATGAAAATCGGAAACAACGTGGGACCAAGGATAGAGTACTGGTACACACCTGTGTTAGTAGGAAATGATTTAGATGAGTGGCCGTTCTAGATAATTTTCATTTCACAATTTGATAAGAATGAATGGATCATCTCAAAAATGTGTCTTTTCAGCTTTTGGAGAAGACCTGTATGCCAGCCTCTGTCAAAGGCTTTCGAGATATCCAATTCTACAGCCGGGCTTCACCGTTTTTATAGAGAGCATATGAGATTCTCACCGCAATTATCATCCAGGTATTTTCTTCAATGTGCTGTTGTTTTTCATCATTCCAAGCGTATCTACTATCACTGGTATTATTCTTCTTTTCAGTCTCCACATTTGTTTTCGATTTCGATTTCCAGGTAAGAATATCTCGATAGTTTTTTTTTCAAATTCCTTAGTTGTTATATTACAGTCTGCTGGGGAAGGCGTATCAATTACTAGGCAAGTTTTTTCTTTTCAATTTTGGACAATTATGTCCGGCCGATTGACTTCAATTTTAGTGTCAGTAAAAATGGTGTAATCCAATAGAACGATGATGTCTTCTGATTCTGTAACAGGTGATGTATGATGCTTATGATAGGGTTCGTAACCGGGACTGGGTGATGATTATACCACTGTTCTTTTTCAAAGAGTTTGCACATTGTATTATTAAAATATTGTCCAACTTTATCATGACAGTTTTTATATTTCTTTGGTGCAAGTACAGAACACCCTGTGATTAGGTTATCTATGGTTTTCTTATCTTTGTCACAGAACTTAATTTGGGATCCACACTATTATGGATGATCAGTCAGTTAAGTGCCATACGTGATACACGCTTGGGCGATCATGTCTCGAAAGAGACATGATTGACTGGGCAGAAGATTATCCCGCAGTAGGTTACCATTGCTTTCTGCGGTAGACTGCTTGACGACCAAGGCTACAGAACCCAATCTGTCCTATTATTTAACCCATAATTGGAGGAAAGAGATGGATTAATACCTTTCCTAACGGGTATTTGTGCGTAAGTGAATGCAAGGAATTCGACTGGAATTCGAACTCGGGTTCCCAATTTCTCGTTCCGAGCCGATATCCACTTCACCACACTTGCCTGAAAGTTCCTAGTGAAGGGACTCTGGTATTGTGCTGCAAGAATTAAGCCTTCCGATTTAGCATTTATAATCCAGATGCTCGTAACCATCGATGAAATTTAACTTTATCAATATCGGCTTTATTAGCACGTTTCTGAATACTAGCCATGCAGTCTTTCCAGCGTTGTTTCACCTATTCAAGAGCTTTATCCGTGGCTTTCGTTTTCATATATTTTGCTGCAACTGTTGGTTCTCTTTTGATTTTCTACAGAATATAGTGAATGTAAATCTCGTTTGTATTTACAGCCTCTTCTTATGATTGAATATTTTTCTATGATGTTGTTTGAATCATTGTATCTTTCAGTCCTTTGTCGTTTCATGTATGTTAATAAGCCAATGACTGTTGTCATGTATGACAATTATGACTGAATAAGACCTCTTTCACGTTCTTTACGGGGCATGTGTTCTACATCGGTTTCAGCCTTTGGATGATGCATGTTATGCTTAGAAAGAAGCTTTTTGTCTGATAATTCGTTTGATCTCATTTAGAGTCCAGTTCAAGATGTTGAAACTATATTGAGTCACTGGGACGGAAAGACAATTAATGACCATAATTCTATTCTGAAAATTCATTGCAGTGCTTCTATAGTACCTTTTTTTGCACTGCTTCTTTCATTTTTATGGTGAAGTCCGTCACACCCATTTACACCGACGCTTCTTCATGCTCTACATCTTTATTTTTACCCCAGAGTCTAATCTAATATTGGTTTTTGTAGTGATACTCGTAAAATTGTGACTTTAGCACATCTGTTCAAACCGAATTCGATTCCAGTGATGTCAGGGAAACATTTACTGTTTTCAAAAGTCATTCGAGTTCAGTCGTTCCTAACGTACAAATTTAAGTCATCCATGTCAAATAAATGAATTATTTTCTTTTGAGATATCTTATATCCATATTTCCTTCTGTTAAGCTCGCTGGGTAATGTTGTTACGGATATACAAAATAGTAAGCGTCACCTTGAAATATTCCTCTGCTCATGTTTAATTCACTAGACTTATAGATTTAGTTTATAGGATTGAGGTGAAGTGTTCTTTTCCATATCGAAATACTTTGTTTTATCAAACTGATGACGACCGTGAGACCTTTTATATATTTAAAGATTTTAAGATTTAGCAATGATTTACATTATCGAATGCTTTACGGTAATCTATCCAGGTAATATTGATATTTTTCTTTTGTACTGAAGCAGTTTTTCAAGATCATCCTATTAATAAGTAATTTGCATCCGTAAGAGCCTTGTTTTCATTCTTTTTGTTACAGAGTTTGTGTTACTTTTTCCTGAGAAGGGATATGTCTGCTTTGTTAGAACAGATGTCAACAGTTTGTATGAAGTGGGAAGATATGTAATTGGTCTGTAGTTTTTATAAACATTTGTGTCACTATTGTTGAGTAGAAAAAAGGTAGTTTTATTGTTATCTATGCCGGAAATTTAGTAAGATGATTGATCATTTCTTGAAGTGCTTTACCTAGTTTTTTTTTTGTGCTGCATTTAGATAATAGAGTGAAAAGTTAGCAATTTTATCTATTCCTGGAGATTTAAGCTGCTTCTATTGTTAATGTATATATTGCTTCGTTGATACTTATAAGTAGATCTCGTGTATACATAATTATATTTGCATCTGCATTGTAACGTTTAACAGTTTTGAAGTTATGCTTTGTTGGTTGTAATTTGGGGAGTTGTTCTTGTTCTCCCATTTCAATATTTTGTGGCTGACGTACATGCGTCATAATCCTTTCATTGGCTTCGTCTATACTATTATTGTTTTATGTTAAATAATTATGTTCAGTGTGTTTGGACTCGTTTTATTTTCAGTTTTTGATCGACTAAAACCACGCTTTTACAACTCTTCTAAATTTCAACATTATCTTCGCTATGATTACTATGTATCTCAATATCTTCGCAATGATTACTATGTATCTCAATATCTTCGCTATGATTATTATGTATCTCAATATCTTCGCTATGATTACTATGTATCTCAATATCTTCGCTATGATTACTATGTATCTCAATATCTTCGCTATGATTACTATGTATCTCAATATCTTCGCTATGATTAATATGTATCTCAATATCTTCGTTATGATTACTATGTATCTCAATATCTTCGCTATGATTACTATGTATCTCAATATCTTCGCTATGATTAATATGTATCTCAATATCTTCGCTATGATTAATATGTATCTCAATATCTTCGCTATGATTAATATGTATCTCAATATCTTCGCTATGATTACTATGTATCTCAATATCTTCGCTATGATTACTATGTATCTCAATATCTTCGCTATGATTACTATGTATCTCAATATCTTTGCTATGATTACTATGTATCTCAATATCTTCGCTATGATTACTATGTATCTCAATATCTTCGTTATGATTTGTGGTTTATGTGATATTATAACTTTTTATGTCCATTTCTGGTTCTCTTTAATGCTCTGTTAATTCGCCTGTTCTGGTTGCAGTTCCTTTTTATTTCTTTAATTTCAGAATTTATCAATCGGTTACGTCTCATCATGTACCTTTTTACATTGGCTATTTGATTATCTATTAGTTTTTACTCGCCAACAGGATGGATCCGATACTTTTTTTAATTATCTTTGCTGTTCTGAGCAGGCAAGTTTTTTGCAATGGCTCTGTTTCAAAGTCCCAATCCGATAACTGCAAAATGTTCACAATGTTTTTTGTACGGCACCTCAGTGCTTCAAGGATAACTGGTACTGTAATTACTTTTATTGTTAGGCTTTCTCAAACGTTCAGGATTTCCGATTTAAATCTTTGTACTTATCTGTCTTTTTGTATTAGCTTTCAATTCTCATGTCAAATGGACAGGAAATTTCTATCAGAAAGAAAATCTTTTCCCCCCAACAGAGCTTAATCCGTTGTGTTGCACTTTAAAGATGTCACTGTCTATACTTGAAAATCCTGTCGGATTTTCACTGTGCTATTCTCCAATTTCTTTATTATTATTGTTATTATTATTATTTCGATTTTCACTATGGTCACTCTACCTACCAATTTTGTAGGAAGTCCTAATGTGTGCTGTTATGGCTACATTTCTTAATTTGTTATTCTACCTCCCATAGCATCATAAGCGACAAATGTAAAAAAATTCTTCTTAGTGTGTGAACTATTTCTATCAAAAGAAATTTTGTATTTTACTTAAGCTGAGATTTCTAATGATTTTTAATGCCTTGCTGCCTTCTATTTTGTATCATTCCAATTGAACCTACTACGACTGATACAATTCTTGTTTTCAATTTCCACATTTTTTCTATTTCGATTTCCAAGTCTTTATACTTCGATAGTTTTCCAATTTCCTTGTTTGCTATGTTACAGTCCGCTGGGCAAATCATATTAATTAGTAGGCAAGTTTTTTCTTTTCGGTTTTCGAGGATTATATTTCCTTCAATCTTCGTGTCTGTAAAGATGGTGTAATCCCATAGAAGTGTAATGTCTTTTATTTCTACAACCGGTTCTGGGTGATATTTATACCAATGTTTGTTAACTTTTTTAGAAAGTGCTTTCACATTGACCAGTGTAAATATTGCTCAACTTTATCGTGACGATTTTTATATTTATTTGGCGCAAGTACAGAACATCCTAAGATCTATGGTTTCCTGATATTTGTCACAGAATCTTCTTTTTAGATCTGCTCTATTATGTATAATACTTGCCTGAGAGTTCGTATTAAAAAGACTCTGGTATTGTACTGCAAGATTAAATCCTTCAGTTGCAGCCTTTAATCAATATTTTATTATTATTATTATTATTATTATTATTATTATTATTATTATGATTTCTACAGGGGGTGATGATTGAACTGGTTCCCATTTAATATACGCCTACCAATGTACCAAATATTGCTTAATTTATGCGCGTTGCACAAGGTTAAAAATTAGATAAAAGCTTCAATGGGCAATAATTAAATCTGACACAACAATGTAACATAAACGGAATTTGCCGAAAATTTAATTACAAAAGACTGTAATTTCGAAAAGCGTGAAATGTGAACAAAAGTTCAGAATCGATCTTTCGACCCTTAAAACGCAAAAAGATTGTTACGTATGCAAATAACTAAGTTACCATTCCGGGGGAATGAACAGAATGATAGCACAGTTTATTAGATTGGTACTGAGCTATTTAAGATTCATTCGTTTTGACATGTTGATTAATAGTACAGTTGATTACCACTTTTTTATGATAAAACAAGTAACGTTTGCACAAAGATTTATAGTTTTTGTAAGTTTATTTATTTTTATATATGATTTTTTTAATGTAACTTGAAGAAGACCGACATTCGGTTAAAACATTATTTAATATTATAAATTCTCAGATTTCCTCTCTGTTTTCCTTAAATCTCACTTCTCTATTAAATATTATTATTATTATTATTCATTCATTCATTCATTCATCATTAATCTAGTGTTTGAGCTTAAATCAGTATATGGTAGCTCGTATCTTCAAAAATTTCAGTAATACCTTAGTCTAGATATTTTTTATAATCGTTTCACCCTAAGCAAAGCAGTACTGCCACTGATGCGCAGGGGGTTATAGTGAGAAGAGAGGGAAGACAGAAAAAGAAAACAGTACAAGTGATATTGTAGAGAGGGTAAGAGAGAGAGAGAGGAGGGAGTCGCGGAGAAAGAAGATAGCAATTGACGTTACATTTAAATTTTTAGAGATTGTAGCTATCAGGGAAGTAAGCATAAGACAAGCATCGATAAGTGCGAGAAGAGAAACTGATGGAGTAGAATTGGCGGTTACATTTTTCTATTTTGACAGTAAAAGGGTGGAACCTAGTTGTCAATCTTGTTGCTCGGGTAAATTCATGAGGGAGGGGTACCAGGGAATGAAGCTCGTCAGAAACCATGAAAATACTTGTGGAAAAAAGCAGATAAAAGCCACATTCCGTTGGTAAGAAAAAGGCAAACAACCAAATCGGGACCTCTGCAAATCTTCATCTGGAGAACCCCGAGATGACAGCAAGAACACCTGTCCAGATCTGGCAACGGTATTCAATGCACGGATGAATAGTAAATTTATAAATGCGCAAGATGGCTTCTGACGAGAAAAAAAACAACATCTTTACCAGTAGATGTGACTATTGATTCGATGTATTCATTCCACTTGAGGTCAGCTGAGAGAGTGTGGCCGAAGAGGTGCAGCTTGTTGTTTCGGGAAGACTAGCGGAATCCATATTAATGGAAAGTAGGAGAGGTTTTCTATGGTGGTCAAGGGTTTGACCAATTTCTTGCAGTTTTTTTTCCCGTAAAAGTTGTAGATTTTCCAGTGCATATATTAGCTCACACTCTTATGCCGAATTTTATATTCATTTTGTGCTAACACCGTGAAACCTGATGGCCAATTCTTTCTGGATATTTATCAGAGAATCTTCATTTCGGATTAACATAATTTATTAGTATATGTGCTTGGGAATTTTTAGTTAGCAATCATTGTTCTTATAAAGAATAAGACCTTCGGTTTGAACTCTTAACCCTGTACTACATAACCACTGGTTATTAAGGGGTTTGTTTACATCAGCTTGTTTGGTGCAGGTAAAGTATTGACCATGAATAGGCATATTTTGTCATTCTTTCTCCGTATTGTCCTATGCATTTGCTTTTACTTTTTTTTAGGATCTTTGATCCTACAGTAGGTTTAGTATGATCTATGTGCACCTTTAAACCCTCTTGAAATTCCCTTTTAAATATTTTCGTTTCTTTGTTATTGAATAAAATTTCTTTTCTTTCATGTTGTTTGACACAAATCATCATTCAGTCTTTTGTAGTTTCCACGTATATTTGAAAACCGATTGCTGAATTTTTGTAAGACAGTTCTAATGTTCTTAATGTCAGCTAGTTCTTAATGTCAGCTATGGTCCTTTTCGGGTCGACCGGCCAGCCACACGATGCTTTGTTTTAATTAAACATTCGAATTCCCCTGGTCCGTACCAGTTCCGAGTTGACCGTTCACTGCCAGACGAACGCCCCATGACGAAAGACGCTGAGCAACGGTCGCGAGACGGACGCGAGAAAGAGCGAGTAGACCCTACGCGAGCGTCCACCGCTTACCCGAAGAGGGGCTGGAAGACGTGGCGATCCACAAACACCCGGGCGAGGAGCCGTTTTTTTCCCTCAACGCTCTAATTCATGTAACAGCCTTTGCTTTTTTCTGCAAATTCGTGGTCAGTCCAACCAAATGGGTTTCGTTAGATCGGCGATGTGACGAATATGAGAATGCAACACTTGAGTGCCACCTTCGACTTGGAATTTTTTCGAATTTTCGCCATTTTTCGAAGTTCGACGCCTGACCACGGCTGCCCGTGCGATTGCGTCCGACTCACACTTGCGTGTGGTCGTCGTCACCGATTTCTTCTGGGACGATTGGCACTGTTTTACAGCAATGGGATAGACAAACTTTTATGATTGGTATTATATTTTGTGCATTCAGCTCGGTATTTAACACCAGACGCACACGCATGTTGTATTCTTTTCTTACTTTATCCTTCACTAGCAGTATAGCCCGGCGTTGCTCGGGTGTAATGAAAGCTTTAAAACTAATCCATGGTCCTGGAGCTCAGACTCTTTGGACGTTGGCACGAAAGACTAAAAGGCAATAGTTGTTTCCAGTTAAAGCGAAACCGTAGACTGAAAAAAAAAATGAATGGATGTAATTCAAATTTTGATTCCCTGTTATCGATATCAAATAAGGTTTATTCGTTGTAAACTGAATTTTGAAGGCTAAATAAGTCCTCTGAATAAATGCTATCATGGCTGAGACTATGAACTGCAATTATATCTACTTAAAAGCCAAACCCGAAGCAAAAGCTAAAATAAAAGGGCTGAAAAACTGATTTTGATCAAACCCGGTATATATTATCGATTTTCTGCACTATTGTAAGCACCTTGAAACTTTTGAATATCGTTTCTTATGTCTTTGTCTATGAGTGTATCAAATTTAAAAAATCGGACCACTCCTTCTATAACCCGATTTTTTCGATTATCGATTTTCGATATTTGTCAGGGGTACCTCGACACAAAAACCTAGCTAAGAACACTCGCAGACAACTGTGTAAATTTTCAAGAAAATCGGTTCAGCTGTTTCGTAACGGACACACACGCACACACACACACACACACACACACACACACACACACACACACACACACACAGACAATATATTGGTTTATTTTATATTTATTAACCGCTGTAGTCATATGATAACTTTTAAGGTGGAAGAGACCAAGAACAAAAGACGCTGTCGATTTAAACCGGCTGGTCAGAAGGCTAGATCATTTGGTCTCAGGTTTGCCCATCGCAAGTGCTTGCACGGACACCTATCCAAGCCTGACATGGTGCTGCAAGAATCCCAATGTTATACAACTGTTGAACAGAATAACTCTAAGCGTCTGAAAGCTTCTTTAAAAGTTCAGGCGCTTTGCTACACGACGGGATACAGTAACCGAAAAACTGCCACCAGCCTGTCATGTCGCCAAAATATCATGGCAGCCACTCTATCAACTGTAGCATTTTTATGGCTCAAGCTAGATATATTATTATTATTTGTTTTAATAATAGTTAATTTCAATTTTGTTTTTAAAATAATTTTGTTAGTTTTTTTATGTCTCATCTTTATGTCATTGATCGCTTTAAGTTCCCTTTGAGAATTGTTTGCATTTCAATTTTTTGCTTATTTCAGAACTCCTCTTTTCATTCTGACACTCACTGCATTCTCAACGGTAATTCGACGAAAAAGTAGTAAAAAATTGTAAGTATGTTTTTTTCTTAATTATGACTTTAGGATATGCCCTGTAGTACAGTGGATATCGGCTTGGAAAAAGAAATCAGAAAGGTAAACTCGAATTCCAGGTGAATTTCTTACCTTATCTTACGCACAAATATCCTTGGGAATGGTATTAATCCGTTTTTTCCTCCATTTATGTGTTAAGTAACAGAACATATTGGTTCTTTAGTCTTGTTTGGCAACCAGTCTACCACAGAAAGTACTGGTAACCTACTGCTGGAATCATGTCTCTTTTGGGACATGATCGCCCAAGCGTGTATCACGTATGTCACTTAACAGACTGATTATTTTAATATTAGTTGGTGTTGAAATCATTTTCTTGCGATTGCAGTGAAACAAAACTAATGATCGCATCGAGCCTTGTATTGCAATTAACGAGATAATCATATAAAGCTTGTATCATCACCTTTCATCTTTACATTAGGAGGGAAGAGATAAAGGGTGAAGTTTTTGTCATGTCCCCTTTCGCATTACTTTCTTTTTTATGCTTCACTAGAAAGTTTCTTGCAATATTTATCCGATTTATGGAATTTCGCTTTATGTCCATCGCTTAAATTAAATAAATATGCTCATAAAGATTTACCTCGATATCCGAAATTGCGTAAAACAAAGAAGTCAATGTAATAAATTTCTATGGCCATAATTGGTTAGTGTACTTATAGTGGGTTGCTTATACTATTCTTTTTCTGTTAGTAGTGGAGAGTCCGTTCTAGTGAAGGGTAGTTGTATACTGTTGCAGGTTAACGGAATTTGGCCTTGTTGTAGATAGCCCACTATAAGTCATAAAATGATTACAAATCAAGAAAGGCAATTTGAGTAGAAAAATAACATTTTATATATACACATATCAATTAATGTTTTTACAATTGAAGTAATACATGAATTATAGGTCCAATGGACGTTAAAATGTTCATGACAATAAAATGCTGAAAGAGAATTAATGCTTAGAAATTTGGGAGCGTTTAAGTAAGGAATGTCTTTGGTGTATTCGCTCCTTAGGTCAGTAAGTAGTTTTTAAGGCAGGGAAGAAGGAAAGAGGTAAGGGAGACGAGTGTAGTAAGCCGCTTGACTTCAGTCAAAGGAGATACTAATTACTCTCTTCTCCTCGAGTCGGTTTGCATGCTGATGCTTTCTGTATCCGCTTTTTATAGCTTCTTTTTGAATCACAGCAGTTCATTTGGGATTTCACACTTGTATTTGGTTCTGGGCTTCCCATTGGCTGATAAATAAAATTCGCGTAGGTTCGCGAACTGGAATTTTAATATTTAATTAATTTTTAGTTTTCAACCGGAACATCTGCGCGGAGCCGGCGGCGCAGCGACGACATTTGGTCATTTGCTTTTTGGTCGTGAAAGCGCAAACATCCGGTCCATCGCTTTTGCTCGGTATCACCACATACTCATATAACCTTCTACATTTGACTGATTTGAGGTTATATGTATCACTGTCTTCTACCACTGATATGAAAGGTATAAAATGTAAAAATATACTTGAATATGAAAGATTTAAAACACAACAATTACAGAAGCCTTAAATGCAGCAATATCTTGACTATAGAAGGCTTAAAATAGAATATCCTTATAGCTGCATTTTTATAATTATATATAAACTGTTATGGTGCCCTCCTACGAAGAATGGACTTTTCCTCTTGTCATATGTAATCACCTGCATGACTTCCAAAAAGGTGTTAACAAGGCATTTTACGGGAGCAGTTAACTGAGCAGTTAATGGAAGCAATTAACGGCAGTTGACGACAGCCACTAGTCAGGCAATAAGCAGCGTAATAATACCTTTGGATTTATTTCTATATTATTTATTATTAACACTTCTTTTGGATATCTTGTTTGTTTGTTATACTAATCCACTGTTTTGAACCTATCTTCTTGTTTCGTGTCTTACTTCCGGCACAAACCGATCACTACACTTTGCGGTGAAGTTTCGCCACAACTCCACAACAAATTAGGGATGAAAATCCACAACATAAATACTGAATCTCTTTTGGCAGATCTGCCCTAAAGTTATGTGCTCCTTCAAAGATAATGTCAAAAATCTTCTGAAAGCTTATTTGGGGTTTGGAAACGCTGAATGTAATGGTTGCTGCTTCTTTACTCGACTTCAAGATAGCAGGAGAAAACGTATTAATTTCAAACTCGTCTTGTGTTTCATTTTACTTTTAATAATAATAAAAATGTTTTATCCTATTTTTCTATCATGCAAAAGGCTTCAGTCTGTTTTCCTACCAGAAATTCTTATTCATACTTACTAAGCTCAATAAAACAATTTCAAGCGAAAAGGAGTGCGAATTAGAAGGTTTTACTGCTTCAGTAGTTGAAGTAATGACTTGCTTCTTTCCGAAATCCAACATCTTAAATCTTCGTTTTCAGCTTGTCTCGGACACGTCACCACGTATTTATGGATATTTACTAAGTTTTGCTCGGCACAACATGAGACGAAATGATGAGAAAAGTGAGCAAGAAGAATTTATCGTATTCATCTTTCGAGTTCATATGACCGACCATGCTTTTGAAATCAACGTTCAAAATTCGAATTTCATTTTGGATAACTTCTAAGAAGGCACCATATTATGATTCCTTTTTCACCTTCCTTAGTTAGTACGATAGCGCATGCGTTACACCCTGCCATTAGCGCAGATAAATAATGAACCATTCCGTTTTTGTTTTTTTTTAATACAAAAAAAAAGATATCAGAGACGCTGTTTGTTTTCGTGACGAAAAACAGAAAACATGCATTAGATAACTGAATTTAGTATAGAACTCTCTTTTTTATTTTAAAAAATTCTTGTCTAAAGTAATCATAATATGCATTTTCTAAATTTTAAATATATATTTTAGTTTCTTTTGTGACAATATCAAATTTAGTAAAAGCATCGAATTGCGCCAAAATCACAAATTTGATGAGTGGTTGTCTACTTGAAAAAAATCAGTATTCGAAATCAGGTTTTTAGCTGATCTCAAATACCACTTAAAAATACGCAACTATCTTGGCCATAAGCAAGTAAATAAATTCTTGCTAATTTTTCTTGCTTCTAAATCGTGTGAAGAATAAAATTAGTCTTAACTCGAACAGCTGTTTAGTCTTTTTCGAATGCTTTCGTTAGTCGATGTTTTTTTCTGATCTTTTTGCGTGATCGCCATGAGTTAATATTTTATTTGATCCTTAATAAACAGGCTTTCTTTTTAAGTGCTCAATTTAAACTAGCTTGAGGGACTTTCTTCTTGTCTTTAAGAATGAATAAAACTTCATAAGTGGCTAAAGTAACGGCTTTTTTCATTTCAAACTAAAGATATATATGTTACGAAAAATCAGCGTTGCAAGTTTATAAATCTACCATTCGTCCGTTCACTGTATACCGTTGCTATATTCTGTTTTGTACACTTGTTATAGATCCCGAGCTTCTTGACAAAATTCAAAGAAGGATCTATTATATAATCGATCCTGACCTGGCATCTCGACTTCAATCACTTTCTCATCGTTGTGAGGTGGCTTCTACAAATACTTGTGTTTTCTTTAGTGCTTCGATTGCATGAATTTAAACGTGCTACTTGATTGACAACCAGGTATCACCGTTTCACTGTTGAACTGGCTAGATGCAGCCGTCAGTTTTACTCTAATAGTTTATTTTCGTGCACTTCTCACCTTTGGAACTCCCTTCCGAATTCTTCCGTTTCTGTTATCTACAATCTTCAAAAATTAAAAAAAAAACATCAATCGCAATATTCTGTCTTCTTGAAATCAAACCCTTTACTGTCTTTTCTCTCCACTAAAGTCTTCTCGTTTTCTTTTCCTTTCAGTAGCTGTTCCAGCTTTGTGGCATCATTGCCCTGTTTGGGGTTAAATGATTAAAAAGTCACGCACCCAAACTGTGTATGAAAAATTTAGAAGCTGTCTGAGCGGACGCATTCAACTGTAATCAGCTAGATATCTTTGATGATAATCAGCAAAAAAAGCAGCCCAAAATGACAAATACAAGTAGGGGATAGCAAGACGATACAAAAATTTAAATTCCTGGGAAATGTTCTAACAGAAGACGGCATGGCGAAAGACGCGCTCCAGAAGCTGAGTAAAGGGACAGTAAATTTTCACTATAAACAAAGAAGGGAGTACTAGATTGCGATGTGAGGTCAGTTTTTCAATATGGTAGTGAATGCTAGATAATATCATCAAAGATAAAGGAAAAACTTGAAGCAATTACAATGTGGTTCTACAGAAGGATGCTGCGGATATCACGGACCGAGCATGTGAGCAATGATGAGGTGTTGGAAAGAATGGGAACGAAAAGGAAAGTAATATTGAGCATCAGGAAAAAAACAACTAAAGTTCCTGGGACATACAATGAGGAAGGAGGGTTTGGAAAACCTGATACTAACAAGCCAGGTAGAAAGAAAAGGAGACAGGGGAAAACAGCGGATAACATATTTGAAGCGATTGAGCAGATGAATGACAGAACGGGGGTTGCGAAATGTTACAGAAGAAAGTGTGCTAAGAGTCACCAGGGATAGGGAGACGTGGAAGGCCATGATCGCCTACGTCCTGAACGGACAATGCACATAGAAGAAGAAGAAGAAGAAGAAGAAGAAGAGAACCCTAGTAAACTCAATCTACTCTTGAAACTAGCAGTTGCATGGTATGAAATATATATGATATTCTCTTTCAATTTTTATTCGAATTTTAGGTATACAATTTAGAAACCACTTACCTTAAAATTGTCTCACATATTATAACACTTTATTCAATTCATTTGAAGAATATCACGTTTTAGTTTGGTGTGTTTCAGACTAAAAATTGCTTGAACAAATATAAATTCTATATTTCGTAAAACATGATTCTAAAATTTGAAATTAGATTCAGCCATGTACGAGGTTAGGCTGTAAACTTCATAAACTGACTATGAATGAATATGGTTAGATCTGTGAAATCTTGCACGTATTAATTTCAACCCTTCTTTTTAACAACTGTACTGTTTCTTTTTATGTATGGGCATTGGTTGAAAACTTCATAAACTGACTATGAAGAAATAATGTTAGATCTGTGAAATCTTGCACGTATTAATTTCAACCCTTCTTTTTAACAACTGTACTGTTTCTTTTTATGTATGGGCATTGGTTGAAAACTTCATAAACTGACTATGAATAAATAAGGTTAGATCTGTGAAATCTTGCACGTATTAATTTCAACCCTTCTTTTTAACAACTGTACTGTTTCTTTTTATGTATGGGCATTGGTTGAAAACTTCATGAACTGACTATGAATGAATAAGGTTAGATCTGTGAAATTTTGCACGTATTAATTTCAACCTTTCTTTTTAACAACTGTACTGTTTCTTTTTATGTATGGGCATTGGTTGAAAACTTCATAGGCAGACTTCAGCGTCGACCCTGGTGAGAACTTAGATATGAAAACTCTTGGTACTTTAAGGGGTACTGTAAACAACCACCTACAAGGGGAAATATGTTTCGGCTTTAAAAAATCCACAACGAGTTTAATAAACCATAAAAATATCAAATCAATTAATCAATCAAATAACTGGAAAAATTGACATCCGATTTCCTGGGTTTTATCTCATTTCGAAAACTGACTCCCAGAATTGACAGAAATGAAGCAACTCTCTCAAATTTGAAAGTTTTTTTTAGAAATTGCACATCTAAACAGGGAAAGCATATGTGCTTTGTGGTGCAGTGGATATCGATTCGGAACGACAAATCGAGAAACCGAGTTCGAATTCCAGTTGAATTCTTTGCATTCAATTTCTCACAAATACCCTTGGGAAAGGTATTAATCCATCTCTTTCCTCCAGTCATGGGTTAAATAATAGGACAGATTGGGTCATATAACCTTGGTCAGCAACCAGTCTACCGCAGAAAGCAATGGCAACCTACTGCAGGATAACCTTCTGTCCAGCCAGTCATGTCTCTTTCGAGAAATTAAAAAAAAATTTCGTTGTGCCACAGTGCCTTAAGTTTTAAACATGTAAATAGAAATTATTGAAAATTTCAGCTTCTACCGAGTTCAAACCTTTACAGCTGAGACACGGCACGGAGCCGATCTATACACATTTCTTCCGTATTCCAAAACGTAATGAGGAAAGTCCACTCAGATGTTTTCTAAGAAATGCTACTTTCTAAAACAGACTTCCGCGTAGATGATTACATGAACACTATAATCTTAACCTTATTAAGTCAAGCATTAAATATTGTCTAACCTACTTATATTCTTGCTGAGACCTCATCAATTCTTCCCGCTTTTGGAAATCCATACCGGCACCATGCTTTCGAACCAACTTGAATCTGCAAATATTTAAATGTAATAGAAACAATCCTACACATATATAAATCTACTATCCGCCCGTGCATTGAATACTGCTGCTATATCTGATCGGGTGCACCTGCTGTCCATCTAGGGGTTCTTTTCAAAATCCAAATGAGAATCTGTAATGTGATCGATCACGACTTGGCAGCTCAGATACAGTCACTTTCTCACCGGCGCAATGTGTCTTCCCCATGTCTCTTCTACAAATACTTTCACGTCTTCTGCTCCGATGAATTTAGCTCACTGGTGCCCCCTATATCTGGATTTACTCGAGCCACAAGATTAGCAACTAGGTCCCACCCTTTTATTGCGAAACCAATAAAAATTAAACGCGAATTCTACTGCATCGACTTATTTTCTCACACTTCCCGCCTGTGAAATTTCATTCCGTTTAATTGCTTCCCCGACAGCTACAATCTCCAAGAATTCAAATGTAAAGTCAATAGTCATCTCCTATCTGACTAACTTGCATCCTCTCTCTCTCTCATGCTCCTTTCTCCGTCCAATCCACTCTCATCAGTATTCTCGTTCTTCTCTTACCCACTTCCTGACACACCCTATAACCTGTCACTCTTTCTCGTAACTTTCTTCCTATGTAACCCCCTGCACAAGTAAAATGCCTTGCTTGGGATGATATGATTATAAAAAAAATTGTCGTTATCTACTGTTCTCCATATTACTCTGTCCTGTTCCCGTTTGTTACTAATGTTTTTGTTCCTAATTCTTCCATACATTGAAACCACTTGTGTCTTAGTGGTTCAGTGACTTGCTTGGGATGATACCGATTAAAAAAACCCTCTACCATGAGTATTTCTCGATCCTTATATGAGGTCAACTTTAGCATAAAAGGTTTCGAACAACGACCACTGGCAGTTAATATGCGACTGATTCAATTTTGTGGTGCAGTGGATATCGGCTCGGAGCGACAAATCGAGGAGCCGAGTTCGAATTCCAGTTGAATTCACACGCGCAAATACCCTTGGGAAAGGTATTAATCCGGCTCTTCCTTCCAGTTATGGGTCAAATAACGGACAGATTGTGTTCTATAACCTTAGCTGGCAACCAGACTACCGCAGGAAGCAATGGCAACCTACTGCGGGATAATCTTCTGTCCAGTCAGTCATGTCTCTTTCGAGACATGATCGCCCAAGCGTGTTTCACGTATGGCACTTAACTAACTGACTGACCTACACCAGGTACAAAAATCATTTTGGAATATTAACTTATTTGGATCTACAGCAATATATGTAAGCAAATTGTACAGAGCATGATTTTTAGTTCTTTGCAAATATTAATTCTCGAATGAAAACACATTGAAAGGCAAATGACAATACGATAAGAATGTCAAACTGACATTGATTTTATTCCATGCAAAACATACGGCTGTCATCAGACACAGAAACATTAAGACTGAATGCTTAAAACGAAGATTAATATTGTGGGTAGACAGATTGCCAACACTACTATAATTCCAAATGTAATATCAACAAGAAAAAGTCAATTAATAAAAAGATTCCATAATGGAATACATTTTGAAATATGGCAAAGTTAATATGAAAAAAAAAACTTAATCCGCCTACATATAAACATGCGACCTTTTCGATGATTATTTTCTTACGCAAATCTAAATGCCCTCTCTATTATAATAAACTAGCAGTATAGCCCGGCGTTGCTCGGGTGTAATGAAAGCTTTAAAACTAATCCATGGTCCTGGAGGTCAGACCCTCTGGACGTTGGTACGAAAGTCTAAAAAACAATAGTTGTCTCCAGTTAAAGCGAAACCGTAGGCTGAAAGAAAAATGAATGGATGTAAGTCAAATTTTGATTTCCTGGTATCGATATCAAATTATCTGCACTATTGTAAGAACTGCAACCTTGAAACTTCTGAATATCATTTCTTATGTCTTTGTCTAGGAGTGTATCAAGTTTGATTAAAATCGGACCACTTCTTCTATAACCCGATTTTTTCGATTATCGATTTTCGATATTTATCGGGGGTACCTCGACACAAAACCTAGCTAAGAACACTCGCAGATGCTTATAGTACAACTGTGTAAATTTTCAAGAAAATTGGTTCAACCGTTTCGGAGTCTATAGGTAACGAACACACACAGAGACAAAGTTCCATTTATAAATAAGTTTAGATACCGTTGTGCATTTTTACACACACACACACACACACACACACACACACACATATATATATATATATATATATATATATATAAATCCAGGTGAAGAGAACCAACAGTTTTACAATTTCAATTTCTCCGGCATTTACTTTGTTTTTAAAATAAAAGTGCTCAATACAATAAACATTGTAGAGCATAATATACTTATATAATTGAATACATTGCGATACGGAAATTTCTATCTGTTGAGATTTCTACCTCGTCATCAGGCATGTTAATTCATTGTTGTAAAAATTATTTTCATTTAAATATAATACACAATACGTTTGTTATTTATAGATATAAGAAAACAGAAAAGTTTATGCGTGTGTTTAATTTAACTGATCAGAAAAGAGATTCACTTTAAATTCGGAAAAAATGTTTTATATTTTTGGAGAATACAATATTTCTATTTTCAATCTTAACGGCCAAAGTGTCAACTTAATTTTTCAAACAAATGTCTAAACCCGGTTTCCATTGATGTATCCATTATTGTTACAAAAGCTTTTCTTTCAGCTTTCTCCATATCCCAACATTTTCTAAAGCAAAGAAGAAAAAAAGAAGGAAAAGAGGTGAAAAAGAAAAAAAGAAAAGAAGAAAACATTTTATGTTTTTAATCTAAATTAAAGGGGACTTTGAGTATAATTGTCTACATTAAATGGGTCTTTGCTTATAATAGTATATAGTCTACGGCTATATCGTGTTGAATACAATGGTTACCGTCCGATTACCGAAGTTAAGCAACATTGAGCCTGGTCGAGTACTTAAATGGGTGACGATTTTGGAATACCAGGTGCTGTAAACGTAAGGACCCAGGAATGGTCCACCAGTCCTCCAGGGTTGGGCGCAGGGCTAATAACCCTGTCCCCGTGAAAAACAGTTTGTTACAGCAACAAAAAGTTGCTGACCTATGCACCATCTGGATGTGACGGATAAATGATGATGATGATTGAGTATAATATACTAATTTTATTTCGATTCAGAATACAATTTATTCGAATTTTTCAAAATTTTTAACTTATAAATAACATTTTTAATATCCATTTATTTGTTAAATAATTTTTTAAAATTCATTTCATTATTTTTATATAAAATCTATTTTATTATTATTGTATTCTGATACAATTTTTAATATCATAATATAATCTTTTTTAAATATCAATTTAATTATTACAAAAAATTGGAGAGAATGGAAATGAATAGTAAACTCATACATAACATCAGGGAGAGACAACTGAAATTTCTGGGACATGTAATGAGGAAGGAAGGCTTGAAAAATCAGATGCGCACTGGGCTTATAAAGGGAAAGAGACCCAGAAGAAAACAACGTGAGACATATCTATTGAGCCCTAGTAACTGGATGGAAAAGCAAGATTTAGGAGAAGTACTAAGACAAAACGTATTAAGAACTACAAGGGAAAGGTTCATGATCGACTACGTCCTGAACGGACACGACACACTAAAGAAGAAAAAAGATTGAGATGTTACGTTCAAATTCTAGAATTTTCTACTGAATCTATTTTTGCACTATTAACTTTGAGAAAAGCATGAATGAATCTCCAAAATATGTGCTAAATAGCTGAGTAGACTGTGTTCTCTAGCCTTGTGTGACCGCCAAAGCAAGAAAATGAAAACTATGATGTTGTCAGCGGAAAAATATTTCACTGCCTTTTCCATAAATTAATGGAAAACTGTTGCATTACTTGTTATATCTGTTTTTTTTTGGATTTAATGGGCAATTACTGAAGTCTCCACGCTGCATCACAGACTGAATTAACGAAGAATAATTTTCTGTAGATCTATTTTCGTTGTAGAGCAGCTAACACCCAATCGGAGTTCTCAAAGATGCAATGGTGGGTGGAACAAATTAGCTATTAAAAAACAAGATTAATAACAGTCAATAATTCAGTGTCATTAACACTATGAGTGGATCGAATATGTCGCACTCTCTGCCTTCGGGCGGAGAGATACCCAGACTACGCTCTTCCGAAAGTAGAGTCTCATCTGCGGAAAAGCAGTGTCATTGACCGTCTGAGATGATCGACTGCGTGCGCCAGTCGTTCACTTTGTCGAACTCTCTGCCTTCGGGCGGAGAGATACCCAGACTACGCTCTTCCGAAAGTCGAGTCTCATCTGCGGAAAAGCAGTGTCATTGACCGTCTGAGATGATCGACTGCGTGCGCCAGTCGTTCACTTTGTCGAACTCTCTGCATTCGGGCGGAGAGATACCCAGACTACGCTCTTCCGAAAGTCGAGTCTCATCTGCGGAAAAGCAGTGTCATTGACCGTCTGAGATGATCGACTGCGTGCGCCAGTCGTTCACTTTGTCGAACTCTCTGCCTTCGGGCGGAGAGATACCCAGACTACGCTCTTCCGAAAGTAGAGTCTCATCTGCGGAAAAGCAGTGTCATTGATCGTCTGAGATGATCGACTGCGTGCGCCAGTCGTTCACTTTGTCGAACTCTCTGCCTTCGGGCGGAGAGATACCCAGACTACGCTCTTCCGAAAGTAGAGTCTCATCTGCGGAAAAGCAGTGTCATTGACCGTCTGAGATGATCGACTGCGTGCGCCAGTCGTTCACTTTGTCGAACTCTCTGCCTTCGGGCGGAGAGATACCCAGACTACGCTCTTCCGAAAGTCGAGTCTCATCTGCGGAAAAGCAGTGTCATTGACCGTCTGAGATGATCGACTGCGTGCGCCAGTCGTTCACTTTGTCGAACTCTCTGCCTTCGGGCGGAGAGATACCCAGACTACGCTCTTCCGAAAGTAGAGTCTCATCTGCGGAAAAGCAGTTTCATTGACCGTCTGAGATGATCGACTGCGTGCGCCAGTCGTTCACTTTGTCGAACTCTCTGCCTTCGGGCGGAGAGATACCCAGACTACGCTCTTCCGAAAGTCGAGTCTCATCTGCGGAAAAGCAGTGTCATTGACCGTCTGAGATGATCGACTGCGTGCGCCAGTCGTTCACTTTGTCGAACTCTCTGCATTCGGGCAGAGAGAAACCCAGACTTTGTTCAGGTCATCAAAGTTCTAACCAACACAGCAGGATTCACCATTTTAGTCTAATCTACGCATTCCTTAAAAAAATTTCACCGTACATCCTGAAAGGACATGAAATTAAAAGGATGAAATTATTTACATTTAGATAGATAGATAGATAGATAGATAGATAGATAGATAGATAGATAGATAGATAGATAGATAGATATGAGTTTGTGACCTTGGGTTCACTTTGTTTACCTGACGATAGCCAGAGCGTGAAACCCAGGGTCACACACTCACACCTATCTATATGAATATGTCAGCTCTATCACTGATATTGAGCGCTTTCAAATAAGTACCACGAATATATAATATATAAATAATATAATATATAACAAATTGCATATATATATACATACACATTTCACGCACATATATATAAACTCATTCTTTTACCTACCGCTTCCCCTTACGACGAGGGAAATCAAGGCTCTCCAAATCATTCTAACTTTGTGGCCGTTAGCAATGCTTGTTTTTATTTATTTATTTATTTATTTATTTTGTTTTTTTTAACCTAGTCTTCCATTTGGCTGTTAGTTGTTTGCACAAGCTAGTTTAAGTAGGTTACTCGTTGTTTCATACTGCCAGTTTTGCAATCAATACATCCTCTGAGGATCAAATTCTCTAAGTTCACTTTTCTCATTATGGTACGAAATCGTTTTTTTCTGATATCTCAAATGGGTTTGAGACACTTTTCCTTGGGATAGTATCATGAACATGTGGGAACCAATAGTTGTCACCTATCTTGTGTGGAATGAACTGGCTTCGATACCTTGATTCCATCTCAGATGTGTCCTGTTGGAACCATATCCATGCTCATTGCTTACGGCACCCAGATCAGTCGGTAACGAATCGAAATGCGAATGCAAGAAATGCATTTTCAGCGACATCTGGCGTTCAATTCTTTGATACGCTCTTAACATGACGCTTATTAAATCAGCAAACATTTCAACGCTGTGAGAATCGGAGAATGTTCTGTGCAATTAACACGAATGAAGGTCTTGCCGCCAGCTGATACACATACATTTCTGCTGTGTTCACTGCACTCAATAAATGCATCTGCATCAAAAATATATTGATACTTCTTTGGAGACGATGAATTTAGTTATGCACAGACAAATACCAAACGCATATACAAGGATAGATCACTGTGAATCAGTCAGTTAAATGCCATACGTGATACACGCTTGGGCGATCATGTCTCTCTCGAGACATAACTGACTGGGCAGAAGATTATCCCGCAGGAGGGTACCATTGCTTTCTGCGGTAGACTGGTTGCCAACCCAATCTGTCTTATTTTTTAACCCAGAACTGGCGGGAAGAGATGGATTAATACTTTTTCCAAGGGTATTTGCGCGTAAATTAATGCAACGAAATTCAACTGGAATTCAAACTCGGCTCCCCGATTTTTCGTTTCGAGTCGATATCCACTGACATGTTTAGAATATTGATCAGAACTTTTCACTGCACATCCACATTAAGTTGCCATTGCTTTCTGCGGTAGACTGGTTGCCAGCCAAGGCTACAGAACCCAATCTGTTCTATTATTTAACCCATAACTGGGGGGAAATGACGGATTAATAGTTTTCCTAAGTAAGTGAATGCAACGAAATTCAACTGGTATTGGAACTCGGCTCCCCGATTTTTCGTTCCCAGTCGATATCCACTGACATGTTTAGAATACTGATCAGACTTTTTACTGCACGTTTTACGGCTAATCAAGTGTGGAAATAGCTATGTGAAAACATAGATGGTTTTCCTAATCACCTGCAGTCACCATCAAAGTACCCACATCGTAAAGCTGAATACATTATGAGACGACTGTCAATCAGTTTAGTCGCGATTAATGTAATACACGCTTGGGCGATGTCTCGATAACGACATGATGACTGGGCATAAGATTTTTCCCGCAGTTGGCTGCCATTACTTTAGGCTGTTGACTGATTACCAACCAAGGCTGTAAAACCCAATCTGTTTTGCTATTTAACTTCTTGCTGGAAAGACAGATTAATACTGTTCCCAAGGGTATTTTCGCGTAAGTGATTGCAACTAATTCAACTGGAATTCGAACTCGGCTTTTTGATTTCTCGTTCGGAGACGATATCCACTGCAACACAACGCCCATCCGAAACTAAAATACTCTTACAACTAATCAGCTAGGTGTCTACAGGTGTGTGTATGTGTGTGTGTATGTACACACACACACACACACACACATATATATATATATATATATATATATATATATTAGTCATCCACATACAAACCACACTAAAATATTATTATTAGCCATCCACATACAAGACCGTTTTGCTGTATCACAGCTCATCAGTGTGGCTAGACACATCCACTTGCTTCTGGCAGGGATCGCAACTCGACCGGTTTAGTGTCACTCGGAGTCGCTACCTCCTAAGTCAATCGTAATGAGAGCATAATATTTATATATATATATATATATATATATATATTGACTTGAATTAATAAATATACATATGAAGGTGCACATAAATTATTCAGCTGTTTATGAAACAGAGCTATATTTTTATGCGTTATGCAATCATCAGGTGCGACTACGGCTATATCGTGTTGAATGATCACCGAAATTAAGCAGCATCGAGCCTGGTCAGTACTTAAATGGGTGACCATTTGGGAATACCAGGTGCTGTAAACGCATGGAGCAAGAATGGTTCACTAGTCCTCCAGGTTTGGGGTTTGGAGGTTAGGTGCAGGGCTAACAACCCTGGCCCTTAAAAAAACAGTTTGTTACAGAAACGTCAACAAAAAGTGGCTGCCCTATGCACCATTGGGTGTGACGGATAAGTGATGATGAATCATCAGCTGCCCCTGATGATTGCATAGCGCACGCGCACACGCACAAACACACACACACACACACACGCATATATATATATATATATTAATGCATATTTTGATAGTAACTTTTCTTTATAAACATATTTTATTAAATACGACAGACAAGAATGACTTAATTAAGTCTTTCCAGTATTTTTACTTTTTCCATTTTCTAGAAGTATGAGAGTACAAACATTTTCCATAACTTTCATTTTCCCAAGCGCTTTCAGCCACTTCTAGAGTCATTTTCAACGTTGTTTTCTGGTGTTGCTAGTTTTTTCTCGTTTTTTAATTGTTACACTGTAATTAATTTTTTTGTTTTATGAATAAGAGAGTTCATTCCGAGCCTTCACGTGTTTCGCGCGTCTAGAATTCGCGTGAACATCTTTCTATTTAAAAAGAAAATTAGATAGATAGATAGATAGATAGATAGATAGATAGATAGATAGATAGATCTATGTATTCATGTATATATATAGTTTAAAATTTGCTATAAGTATAATCCAAAATGTCTACGGCTATATCGTGTTGAATACACCGGTTCCCGTCCGATCAGCGAAGTTAAGCAATATCGAGCCTGGTCAGTACTTAAATATGTGACCATTTGGGAATACCAGGTGCTGTAAACGTAACGACCAAGAATGGTACATCGATCCTTCAGGTTTGGAGGTTTGGGGGCTTGGGTGTAGGGGTAACAACCTTGCCCCGTAAAAGAACAGTTTGTTACAGGAAACAGCAACAAAACGTTGCTGCCCTATGCACCATTGGGTGTGATGGATAAATGATGATGATGATAATGCAAAAGTATCTCATATAGGAGTGCATTTATTGTGAGAGCAGCGTAGTTATAGGAATCAACACTGTATGGTGAGTCTCACTTTCACGTGATCTCTTTAGAACACGTAAATTAATATTTATATGAAGTCTAAAGATCGCTTGAAGCTGACAGTCACTATACAGTGTTGATTCCCTGTGTCTACGTTTTATATATACGAAGTTTGTACCAGTTTAGTTTTAGTTTTTCAACCATATTTTTGTTGGAAACAAATACTGCATTATTTTTTACACTCTTACATTTACGAGCACGCACATAGATGCTACGCTATACTAAGGCAGGGGTGGCCGAATAAAACAACGCATAACCTATCTTGCAAACTTGAGTTAATTGAGGAAGGAACAGGGTTTTTATAGCAAAAAGAGAAAATTTATTAAAATCTACAAAAGACAGAAAATTATGGAGAGGCATGACCGCCAACGTTATGATTTTTTATGTATTGAAAATGGATGGAGGAACCTATTATAAAGTAACACGGCACATAGAATTAGGTATTGAAAATGGATGGAGGAACCTATTATAAAGTAACACGGCACATAGAATTAGGTATTGAAAATGGATGGAGGAACCTATTATAAAGTAACACGGCACATAGAATTAGGTATTGAAAATGGATGGACGAACCTATTATAAAGTAACACGGCACATAGAATTAGGTATTGAAAATGGATGGACGAACCTATTATAAAGTAACACGGCACATAGAATTAGGTATTGAAAATGGATGGACGAACCTATTATAAAGTAACACGGAACATAGAATTAGGTATTGAAAATGGATGGACGAACCTATTATAAAGTAACACGGCACATAGAATTAGGTATTGAAAATGGATGGACGAACCTATTATAAAGTAACACGGTACATAGAATTAGGTATTGAAAACGGATGGAGGAACCTATTATAAAGTAACACGGCACATAGAATTAGGTATTGAAAATGTATGGACGAACCTATTATAAAGTAACACGGCACATAGAATTAGGTATTGAAATGGATGGAGGAACCTATTATAAAGTAACACGGCACATAGAATTAGGTATTGAAATGGATGGAGGAACCTATTATAAAGTAACACGGCACATAGAATTAGGTATTGAAAAAATGGATGGACGAACCTATTATAAAGTAACACGGCACATAGAATTAGGTATTGAAAATGGATGGAGGAACCTATTATAAAGTAACACGGCACATAGAATTAGGTATTGAAAATGGATGGAGGAACCTATTATAAAGTAACACGGCACATAGAATTAGGTATTGAAAATGGATGGAGGAACCTATTATAAAGTAACACGGCACATAGAATTAGGTATTGAAAATGGATGGACGAACCTATTATAAAGTAACACGGCACATAGAATTCGGGTATTGAAAATGGATGGAGGAACCTATTATAAAGTAACACGGCACATAGAATTAGGTATTGAAAATGGATGGAGGAACCTATTATAAAGTAACACGGTACATAGAATTAGGTATTGAAAACGGATGGAGGAACCTATTATAAAGTAACGCGGCACATAGAATTAGGTATTGAAAATGGATGGAGGAACCTATTATAAAGTAACACGGCACATAGAATTAGGTATTGAAAATGGATGGAGGAACCTATTATAAAGTAACACGGCACATAGAATTAGGTATTGAAATGGATGGAGGAACCTATTATAAAGTAACACGGCACATAGAATTAGGTATTGAAAATGGATGGAGGAACCTATTATAAAGTAACACGGCACATAGAATTAGGTATTGGAAATGGATGGAGGAACTATTATAAAGTAACGCGGCACATAGAATTAGGTATTGAAAATGGATGGAGGAACCTATTATAAAGTAACACGGCACATAGAATTAGGTATTGAAAACGGATGGAGGAACCTATTATAAAGTAACACGGCACATAGAATTAGGTATTGAAAATGGATGGAGGAACCTATTATAAAGTAACACGCACATAGAATTAGGTATTGAAAATGGATGGGAGGAACCTATTATAAAGTAACACGGCACATAGAATTAGGTATTGAAAACGGATGGGAGGAACCTATTATAAAGTAACGCGGCACATAGAATTAGGTATTGAAAATGGATGGAGGAACCTATTATAAAGTAACACTGCACATAGAATTAGGTATTGAAAATGGATGGAGGAACCTATTATAAAGTAACACGGCACATAGAATTAGGTATTGAAAATGGATGGAGGAACCTATTATAAAGTAACACGCACATAGAATTAGGTATTGAAAATGGATGGAGGAACCTATTATAAAGTAACACGGCACATAGAATTAGGTATTGAAAATGGATGGAGGAACCTATTATAAAGTAACACGGCACATAGAATTAGGTATTGAAAATGGATGGAGGAACTCATTAGTAAAGTAACACGGCACATAGAATTAGGTATTGAAAATGGATGGAGGAACCTATTATAAAGTAACACGGCACATAGAATTAGGTATTGAAAACGATGAGAACCTATTATAAAGTAACGCGGCACATAGAATTAGGTATTGAAAATGGATGGAGGAACCTATTATAAAGTAACACGGCACATAGAATTAGGTATTGAAAACGGGATGGAGGAAATCCCATTATAAAGTAACGCGGCACATAGAATTAGGTATTGAAAATGTGGATGGAGGAACCTATTATAAAAGTAACACGGCACATAGAATTAGGTATTGAAAACGGATGGAGGAACCTATTATAAAGTAACGCGGCACATAGAATTAGGTATTGAAATGGATGGAGGAACCTATTATAAAGTAACACGGCACATAGAATTAGGTATTGAAAATGGATGGAGGAACCTATTATAAAGTAACACGGCACATAGAATTAGGTATTGAAAATGGATGGAGGAACCTATTATAAAGTAACACGGCACATAGAATTAGGTATTGAAAATGGATGGAGGAACCTATTATAAAGTAACACGGCACATAGAATTAGGTATTGAAAACGGATGGAGGAACCTATTATAAAGTAACGCGGCACATAGAATTAGGTATTGAAAATGGATGGAGGAACCTATTATAAAGTAACACGGCACATAGAATTAGGTATTGAAAATGGATGGAGGAACCCTATTATAAAGTAACACGGCACATAGAATTAGGTATTGAAAATGGATGGAGGAACCTATTATAAAGTAACACGGCACATAGAATTAGGTATTGAAAACGGATGGAGGAACCTATTATAAAGTAACGCGGCACATAGAATTAGGTATTGAAAATGGGATGGAGGAACCTATTATAAAGTAACACGGCACATAGAATTAGGTATTGAAAATGGATGGAGGAACCTATTATAAAGTAACACGGCACATAGAATTAGGTATTGAAATGGATGGAGGAACCTATTATAAAGTAACACGGCACATAGAATTAGGTATTGAAAACGGATGAGGAACCTATTATAAAGTAACGCGGCACATAGAAGATAAATAACGCTAATAAGGATAAATAGAATTATTTATAAGTTTTATATCACGATTTATACTAAACAATAAGTTTAGCGTGACAGTCAGCCCTCCCCCTTAAAACTCACTTGTCTGTCTTATCTCAGTCTATTACTTTCTGCACTAATACCTTGTGAAATATAACACTATGTGAAAGCGACAAGTAGAAAATAATTGGAGAGATTGCTATCTATAACAGTATTTTAGTCACTGATTATTTGACGCCTTCTGTTCACAAACATTTCGGTGTGTCAGATATACTTTGTCAACAATTAAATATCTTGGTATTGAGATATGATTTTGCAATCAATGCCACCCTAGCACGGCAAATATTATGGCAGAATTCTATTCAGTCTCGTTTTGAAGTGTTGGTGTTCTTCCATTTCTTCTACTTGATTGATTGCTGACATTTCGGATTTTCTTTTTCTTAGTAAACAAATGTTTAGCAGAATTTGTGCATGTCAATTTCTGCAAAACATATTTGCAGAAAATATTTACTATCTATTAAATCAACCTGTGCAAATTCAAATCTAAATGGAAGGGAAACAGGAGATAAGATATATATATATAAAATGTGGATTTGTGATGATGCTTAGAGTCAAGATTGGTCTTTTTTCAGTTGTTTATTGATAAAAAAAAATATTTTGGCCAGCAGTTTTGTGTTGTTGTTTAGTGGTCGATATCGATAACTGGATAGAGATAGTGCGTTAATAGAATTAATATAGAGAAGTGTGTCACTTAACTGAGCAGAGTCATGCAGTCTTTCCTGAAGGCACCATTATAATTTCTTTACTCCTCAAGGCTTATTTTTTCATCTGCTGTTGTGTCCGGTTTTATAATTATTGATATGGATCTAAGTGTAATTTGATATTTTTGTATGTGAGTGGTTTTACAAATGGCTATATTATATATATATATATATATATATATATATATATATATATATATATATATATAAAACAATATAAGAAGGCAAAGCCTGAAGAAAATGAAGCCTTGAGAGAACTGAGAGACTCGATCCGATCGGATTAAAAAGTACTAAGAAGAGCCGAATGGCACCGCCGGAGGAGGAGAGAAAGAGCACGGTAAAGAGCGGCCTTCATATCCAATCCTTTTGGATTTACCAAACAATTACTGGGTGAAACTCGCAGTGGAACGCTACAAAGTAGCACAGAGGAAATAAATGCTTTTCTCAAAGACTCTTTAAGCGACCCCTACCAGCAGCAAGAACTTGGCGAAAACAATCTTGTTCTTACTCCAAATCCTCCTTTAATTGACCTTGACATAGGACTACCTAGCTTGGTTGACTAGCAATTAGTGCTAAAAAAAAAAGCTCGGTCAAGCTCCGCTCCAGACCCGAATGAAGTCCCATACTTAGTTTACAAAAAATGCCCGAAATTACAACGTATCCTATGGAAGTTACTGAATGTCATTTGGAAGAGAGGGAAGATAGCAGACCAGTGGAAGTATTCCGAGGGAATATGGATCCCCAAAGTGGAAAACGCTAAGCAAATCAACCAATTCAAATGTATTTCGCTGCTGAATGTTGAAGGGAAGATTTTCTTCAGCTTAGTAAATAGTAGGCTGTCAAAATATTTAATAATAAATAACTACATTAACACCTCTGTTCAAAAAGGAGGAGTTCCAGGCATGCCAGGATGCATGGAACATATAGGGGTCATTACCCAACTACTAAAAGATGCCAAGGTTAATAAGGGAGATATTGCAGTCCTCTGGTTAGACCTTAAGAATGCTTGTGGGTCAGTTCTCCATCGTCTAGTAGAAGAAGCTTTAATTCGGTACCACATAGCCACTGCTTTCACCAAGCTCATTTTAAATTACTATAAAGACTTTAAAATGAGGACGGTAACAAAGACCTCAACTTCAGCGTGGCACAACCTTGAAAGAGGGATAATAACAGGCTGCACGATTTCAGCGACTCTCTTCGCATTATCAATGAACATGCTGATAAAAGCTGCTGAACTGGAATGTCGAGGACCAGTTCCGGTGTAAGACAACCACCGATTCGCGCGTATATGGATGACATGACCATAACCAGCACGTCTGCCACTGGGGCAAGATGGTTGCTGAAGGGCATCGAAAAACTCATCGACTGGGCGAGAATGAGTTTTAACGCTTTGAAATCACGATCCTTAGTAATGAAAAAATGTAAGCTTTCGAAAAACGAAAGATTTAAGCTCTTTGAAGATGACATACCTACAATACATCAAAAGCCTGTAAAGAGCTTAGGGCAGCAGTTCGATGAAACCCTAAAAGACACAAGATCTGTAATTTTAACAAAGGAGAATCTAGAAGGGTGGCTAATCAGGGTTGATAAGTCTGGCTTACCTGGCAAATATAAAGCTTGGATTTATCAACACGTTATTCTTCCAAAAATACTCTGGCCAGTAACTATCTACAATTTCACTTCCTCCACGGTAGAACTTATGGAACGAAGCATAACATCACGACTACGTAGGTGGTTGGGTTTGCCAAGATCCCTATGCAGCGCAGCGTTATACAGGAAAACAAACGCACTGAAACTCCCGTTTAAAAGCCTGTACGAATAATTTAAAGTAGTTAAAGTGAGAGCCAAAGTCCAGTACGAGTGCTCGAAGGATCCCAAAGTAGCCGGTGCGGGAATATCAGTATATAAAGGTAAAAAATGGATCGCCTCGAAAGAATTGAATACAGCAAAAGAAAGAATCCGAGAAAAGGCAATACTAGGGACCGTAGCTACGAGACGCGCGGGCCTCGGGTTTTCCCCCTCAGAAAAATGTGACAAACTGCAAGGGAAAAAGAAAAGTCATCTTTTGCAGGAAGAAATCAGAAATGCGGAAGAAGAGAAAAGAATAGCAATTCAAGTCGGGATGAGACAGCAAGGGGCATGGATCAAATGGTGAATCGCCTAATCAAATGGTCTGAAATATGGCACGGTGACTCAAGATTAAAATTTCTGATTCGGGCAGTATACGACATCCTGCCAAGCCCCGCAAACTTACAATTGTGGTATAAAACCCAGTCGCCAAATTGTCATTTTTGTGGGCACAAAGGTATCTTAAAACATATCCTGAGCAGCTGTAAGTCTGCACTGGCTGACGGACGTTACAGATGGCGCCACGACGTAATTCTAAAAGAGATCGTGAAAATAGCTCGAAATGCTATCAAAGAGAATGTTTACAACCCAAACACAAGACAAATAAAATTTATTAAAGCTGGCGCGAAAATCCCACAAAATAGGAAGGTAAAGCCAAACCTGTTATCTCCTGCAACAGACTGGGAACTAAGGGCCGATATAGGCTCGAGATTGAAATTCCCAGAGCAAATTGCCACCTCAAAACTTCGCCCAGATATAGTTTTCTTCTCACATAATTTGAAGAAGATATTGTTGTGGGAAAATCTTTTTTTCTAATATTTAACCCATTTATAAACGCTAGTTTTGTTGACACGTATCTAGTGTCTCTAAGAAATAGAAAAATTTTCTTTTTTCTTTTCTTTTTCCTTTTTTCCTCCCTCTCTTTCTGTTTTGTTTAGCCCACTTCTCAATCAAACACCAATTCCTATTTCATCCGTTAACCCCCTTCCACTTTGTAAAGCTAGACAAAGCCAATTTTTTTAATTTTTCACTTACAACTCAATCTAAATGTAATGTTGTCCAGAATCTAAAAATAGACATTGATTGCTATCTAGTTTTTTTTTGTTTGTTTTTTTGTGACGTAAATTTTTTAACTTCCGCCGGTGAATTCTTAATCTTCAAAGTTTTTTTTATTTCTTTTTTATTTCATTTTGAAATTTGGTAGTTGCCGATGAGATATAAAATCTCTCTTAGGGATTTCATGTTGAAATGATCATTCAACAGTTTTGAACATCGAAACTTATTTTATTTTATAATTGGCTCTGTAATTTTAATTACATTGAGCTCTTCACCTGTATCATTTTTTAATATTAAAATATTAATATTAATTAGGATCAGGTCTTTGGGATTTAGCTTCCTGCTTTTCCTTTTAGATTAAAGTTATTTAAAAAAGAAATATATATATATATATATATATATATATATATATATATATATATATATATATATATATTGTACGAAAATGTACGTTATTCGGCAGGTTATATCGTAAATAATCAGGTCGGTAAAAATAAATATATAAATATACTGTTTGATTGGAAAGAGGATATCTACTCAAATACGAGTATCGACTAAAAATAATGTTCAAACAAATAATTTCAATATGTCGTTTGTTAAAACCATTTCGTTAATCTTCAGGATTTTGTATGTTTACATTTGTTAACATTATGATACATTTCAGACCAAAGATGGTTATTTGCGTAGAATCGAAAATTATGTTATATAGGCCTGATTTAACTTCATATATATATATATATATATATAGTCTTCCGCAGACAGATCTGTTTCGCTATATCACAGCTCATCAGTACGGTTAGACTCCGTTTGCTTTGAACCCAGGATATGATATTATGTAAATGAAATAACAAACTTTGAAAACATATGTGTAAAACTACAACCAAATTTAGGAAGGAATTTCCAGAAAACCACGGGGTCATATGACATAGTGACGTCATGGGATAGAGTGATGAAGGTCAGTGGCGGTGTTCTGCGACGCTCCGAGCCCACGGCAGTAGGTTTTACAGGGAAATAAAAACACATGTCCTCATCAAATTCATACAGAAACCGGTGTAACTCCAGTTTTCCCTCCAGGAAATATTACAAGTAAAATTCTATTTTTGTACGCTGCTTGCTAATGTAGATATGTGATATAGTTTCTCTGTGTAAGAAATGGACAAATATGGATATATAATTTTGCGTACGGCTTAGCATCATAATACTTTCTCGGAGAACGACAAAATGTTTGTCATTCTGTTTTCTTTCACCTATTCCGTTCCATCCGTGAAATATGGTTTTATTACATCATGGATTAATAAAACTATCAGTTTAGCCTGATTTCATTCGGGTAGTTTAAGGAATAATAAGAATTAAAAAAACATATGATGAATTTACATCGCAAATACTTACACAACGTCCACCCTCGTCACTTTTATAGATATAGATAACAATGTACAATGTCTCTATTGGATTAGGGTGGGAAGGGGAGGGGCAACATATAGATATAGATAATATAAAATGTGGTGATAGTTTCTATATCATAATCAATACATAAACTGATTCCTGATTTTGTGGGGTGATTATATATTTTTTCTACCCCTAATCTTGGCTTTCTGAAAAATTTCAAGGTGTCGTTAGCGTTCTAAAATTTTAATCTACATCTGAGCGCAACTCCCGTCGAGCTAGACCGCAAAATGCAGACGCTCAGTCGAATCTATCAAACAAACAAATACTGACATAACGTCCACCCTCGTCACTTTTATAGATATGGAGAACAAAGTAGAATGTCTCTATTGGATTAGGGTGGGAAGGGGAGGGGCAACATATATAGATATAGATAATAAATAAAGCGAGGTGATCGATTCTAAATTATAAACAATACATAAACTGATCCCTGACTTTTTGGGATGATAATATATTTTTTCTACTCCTAATTTTGGCTCTCTTAAAAATTTCAAGGGGTCGTTAGCGTTCTAAAATTTTTATCTACATCTGAGCGCAATTTCCTATTGCATACTGAAGAAAAGTAAACATTCACAATAATATGCTAGCTGGGTTTAAGGAGCTACTCAAGCTTAACATAACACAATAGACGACACGTCCTTTTGAAGTTGATGTTGCTGATGTAGATATATGTTGGTAGGAGAATCTCAATGAATTGAGGGGTAATAATATATTTCAAGTAAGATTTAAAGATGGGTAGAATCATGTTTGGAAAAAGTAATGACACTTCTAAAAAAAAAATCAAGTACTCCAGTACTCTGAGAGAAGCAGCGTTGTATGTTACTGCTTATCTTCCACTTTACCTTGTTGAATCTGCTTTCAGCCATGTGTCTAACTTACTATCAAAAACTTGTAACCGACTCAACGTTGTACAAAGAGGTGATCGTCGATTATCACTGACAACAACAGAGCCGAATATTGCAAAATTCTCAGTATCGACTACAATACTCACATAGAATAAAAAAGAACTAAAGAAGTATTTTTTTAATCACGTCATTATTTACACTATTTACATTTTACAGGATGTGCGTTGTGGTACATTAGATATCGGCTCGGAACGAGAAATCGGGGAGCCGAGTTCGAATTCCAGCTGAATTCCTTGCCTTCACTTACGCGCAAATACCCTTGGGAAAGGTATTAATCCTTCTCTTCCTTCCAGTTATGGGTTAAATAACAGGACAGATTGGGTTCTATAGCCTTGGTCGGCAACCAGTCTACCGCAGAAAGCAACGGCAACCTACTGCGGGATAATCTTCTGCCCAGCCAGTCATGTGTCTTTCGAGACATGATCGCCCAAAGCGTGTATCCCGTATGGCACTTAACTGACTGACATTGTATGAATGTGTGTTGTGATGCAGTGAATATCGGCTCGAAAAGAGAAACCAGAGAGCCGATTTCGAATTCCAGTTGAATTCGTTGCATTTACTTATGCACAAATACGCTTGGAAAAGGTATTAATCCGTCACTTCTCTCTTCAGCTCTGAGTTAAATAGCAGGACAGATGGAGTTCAATAGCCTTGGCTGGCAACCAGACTACCACAGAAAGTAATGGCAGCCTACTGCGGAAAAATATTATGCCCAGTCAGTCCTTATCGCCCAAGCGTGTATCACAGATGGCACTACTACGTTGTTTAGATTGTTGTTTTAATCTTATTCATATATTCTCAACGTTTAGACCATTGTCTACTCCGGTCTTCTGCAGGTGATTTTTTTTTTTTGTTATTTTGAACCGAACCCAGAATAATCAATCTGTATATTGGTGTTTCTGAAGATTGGTTCAGTTACGTTTGTGTAGATGTTCTTCCAATTAACTATTCTGGGTTCGGTTCTAAATTTTACAAAATATCACCTGAAGATAGCCGGAGCGTACAACAGCCGAAACGTTGTGAATGTGACAATAAATATGAGGTCAACTATTCGAACAATGTAAATAGTTACAATACTTCATCTCACAAATACGTCCTAGTCTGTGATTTTTTTCTAGTAAACGTTCATTTTCCATAAGATTTGGCTATTTTATAGGCAATACATTAGCTATACATTTTCTTATTTATGACGTGTCCCTCCAGGATGTAGGCGATCATGTCTCTCCCCAATTTTCTATTCTTTGTAGCTCTTAAGTAATTTAGTATTATGAGGAACCAACAGAATAAAATAGCAATAGAAGCGGTCCATACGTTAAAAGTACCGATCTAGACAAATCAATCCAACCGTTTTTCATTGTCTTTCATTTTAGTTGTTTTATGTAAGTTTTATGCTAACAGTTTTCTCTATCGCACTTTTCTCTTGAGGAAATGACTTCCGGTTTCTTGCTTCCTGTCAACTATCATCTACAAAAATTTAAATGCAATATCAAATGTTATCTTCTTATTTCTTATTCTTTTATTCTCTTGCTTTGGTTGAAAGGATTTTAAAAATTGTTGATTTACATACAAGCGTGATGTAGTTTATTCATTTTTCAACTTAGCTTTATCACGTCAAAACGGCCATTGGTTTTCTCCCTTCTTTCTGCTGTCTCTACTTGTTCGTGATTTCAGATTGATTTTTTTTTTTTTTACCATTGGTCAAAATTTCTAACTTTGATTTTGATGTTCCTCGCTGCTATTCATTCCAGACAATAATTACGACTTTAGAATGATCACCAGAACAATGATTTGCGGGTCGTCTCTAATAATTTCCCGACGATAACTTCAACAGAATTAAAATAGCTGTGCAGCTTTATATGGACAATTGGTAACGCAAGAATTTTGTTCACTCTCTCTCTATCGCTCTTATTCCCTTTCTCTTGCCTATTCTCTCTACCTCTGTCTGTCAAAATTCTCGCTCTCTCTCTCATATGCAATATTAGATTTTATTCAACACCGGGCTTCTTCAAAGGATGCACGGTGGAGGAATGGATATTGGATCGAATTGAGGAATCGAAGTTCGAATTTCAGTCGGGTTCATTATTTTGGGAATCCATCTCTTCTCTTCCTCATCTCTGGGTAAATAAGAGAAACTGGTTTCTATAAGTTTTGATGAAAACCGATCTAAGAGAAAGAAAACTCCGAGTTTAAAACCAGCATGGAAGTCGGCACACCCACCTGTAACAATGGGTAACACATCTACCTGTAAGAAAGACATTTTAGGCAAAATTTGATGTTATTCATTAACATGAACTTCTTTTAGAGTGATATAATAATCCCAACGCTTCTCTAACAATTCGATGACGTTTTTGCAGAACGATTTGTCTTTGGCTTCAAAATACGTCTCAGTTTCCGATATTACTTCTTCATTAGAGTCGAATCTATTTCCCTGGAGCATTCGTTTGAAGCCTGCAAGCAGTCGGTTGTCGCTGGGGGCCAAATCTGGAGAATAGGTAGAAGTAATTCAAATTGCAATTCATGTAGTTTTGCCATCGTTGCTATCGACTTGTGACACGGTGCATTTTCTTGGTGAAAGATCACTTTTTTCTGCATTAGTGACCGTTTTTTGGCGATTTCGTCCTTCAAACGCACCAATAACGCTGTATAATATTGGGGGTTCTTTATTTCTTAAAGTAATCGATGAATAAAATACATTCCGCGTCCCAAAATACGAAAGCCAAAACCTTGCCTTCTTATGTTTGCGTCTTTGGTCGCTTTGGACGGTTTTCACCTGCTGCTGTCCTCTCAGCTGACTATTGATTTGACTCGAATGTGAAGTAGTGGCTCCATGTTTTATTCATTGTCACATATTTATGCAAAACGGCCTTCTTGTTCCGTTGAAACAATTGCAAACAATTTTCTGAATTGTCGACGCGTTATTGTTTTTGATCGACTGGGAGCAAACGCGGCGCTCACTTTAAACTCAGCTTTCTCATTGGCAAATGTTCATGCAGAATCGTAAATACACTGCTTTCTGATATGTTCAACTCCTCTGCTATCTCACGCAAGTTCAATTTATGATCGACCAAAACGAGTGTGTGAATTTTTTGGTGTTTTCCGGAACAAGTGCCGATTTTTGGTGATCTGAACGTTCAGCATCATTTGTGTCTGTACGACTGCATTTAAAGTCACTATATCACCTCTCAACCGTTGTTTCCGAAAGAGCAGAGTCCGAATAACACCTATCAAGCCATTGCATTGCTTGAACGGTGTTTTTCCCGTCAGAGAGCAATGCTTTATCAACACACGAAATTTAGATTTTTCTATTGTTTTGAAAACTCGCAGCACTAGCTTTCCTTTAATAACTGTAATTTCTAAACTAATTGAGCCCAAATTTTGTAACGTACCATTTGAAAATTAGTACTTCATAAAAATTACATTAATTATTTATTAGTGGCGCTATCTATATGTCAGGCCTTGGACTTATTGAGTGATGTGTTACTTGGAAAACTGTAATATTCGATTCCTTCTATCACACCAGAAAGTACACGATCGCTTCAGTCACATTCTCTATTTATTTGAGCCAAATCAAGCAGAAGATGGAACGGCTCAATCCTCTCTTTATAGCCAAGTTTAACACAACAGTTAAGTGAATTACAGTCTGAAATTTTCATTTTCTAATTCATGTAATCGGGGCAATAGGGAAAATAGTTTGTCAGAGCAGTTGCCATGAAAATATTTTTAGAAAAGACAAAGGGAAGCCACGTCATGTCGGTGAGAAAGTGACTGAAGTCGGGGTGCCAAGTGAGGATCGATCACATTGCAGATCATTTTTTGGATTTTGTCGAGAACATTGAGATGAAAAGCAGCAGCACCCAACCATATATAGCATCATTATTTAATGAACGGACGAATGGTATATTTATAAAGGTACAGGATGGATTCTGACGAGAAAATCTTCATGGCCCGACACAGTGGCCCAACCTTCCTAGCGGTAGTCAGTCAGTTAAGTGCCATACGGGATACACGCTTCGGCGATCATGTCTCGAAATAGGCATGAGAGACTAGGCAGAAGATTATTCCGCAGTATGTTGCCATTACATTCCGTAGTAGACTGGTTGCCAGCCAAGGCTATAAAACCCAATCTGTTCTGTCATTTAACCCATAACTGGAGGGAAGAGACGGATTAATCCCTTTCCAATGGTATTTGTGCGTAAGTGAATGCAAGGAATTCAGCTGGAATTCGAACTCGGCTCACCGATTTCTAGTTCAGAGCCTATAACCACTGCACCACAACGCACATCCTCGCAACGGTAAATTCGATGTAATCGTTTTACATCAGGTCGGTTTAAAAAACTGAGACCAGGAAGGCGCAGTCTGTTACTCCCCAAGATACTAACATCAGCGATGCTGGTAGCTGACAGGAATGTTTCTCTATGGTTTTAGGGGTGTGCATATATATATATATATATATATATATATATATACTTAATTATATGTTTGTGTGTGTGTGTGTGTGTGTGTGTGTGTGTGTGTGTGTGCTTGATCAAATAAAAGTGTTTTATATGTACAGCAGATGTTCTTATCGATGACTGAGTAAACCGAATTTGGATGTCAACTCACACTGCTTCTGCCTTACTTGGTAGAGTGCATGAATCTACTTTACCCTGTGGTCTCTCCTAACACCACAAAAAATCTGTGCAACTAAGCACTTAAGCAAACTACTTTACCTGTCCAATCAGTAGCATCAAAAATTGTGACTTCTATAATCAAACTTGACAGAGAGTCATAATAATAAAAATACATATTTCAATACTATTCACGCAAGACGATGAAAAATGGATAGTTTACCATGATATGAAGCGAAAAAGAGGAAAAACAACACGTTAATACAGTTAACTACTCCAAAAGCTGGTCTACATCTGAAGAAGGTGATGCTGTGCATCTAGCAAAATTGGAAGGATATTGTGTATTACGAGGTCCTTATGTAAATTAGAAGTTCTATTCAGAATAGTTCTGTTTCCAAAAAACTGATGAAAGGCAGCAAATTACGGGGGGGAAATATTTACATTTTTTGTTGACTAAATGAATTTAACATAAAAATAAAAATTATTTATTTTGTTTTACTGAAAATATATCCGACATTTGGTCATTGAAGCTTTTATCCGACATTTGGTCATTGAAGCTTTTAAGGACAACGCCAGATGTCATGTGACTTTGAAAACCCGACAGAATTTGCTTCAGTTTGAATGGAATGTCTAACAATGTCCGATCGGCTATACTCAGGGGATCTTGCAATTTCGCATTCCCATTTATTTCGACTCTTTAGAATTATATTAATGGTAAGGTTCTTAAATTTCAATTCCATGGAGGACCGTACAAAATATTTTGAACAATTTCTTATCCAGGAAGATGTTAAATTCTGGGAGGACTTAATCATGAAGTTGCATCCAAAGATAGTGAAACGTGATAGAACAAAATGTCACATATGTGGTTGAATAAATCTAGGGATAATTATCTACCGACTTTTGTACCGAACCCAAATAAATACCCTGTTGTTGCAGTTATTTTTGTTGCCTTATAAATGTGCCAAACATTTTTTTTAAATCTTTGCATATCAAAACGCAACGGCAAAGAAAATATTTTAGCATACAAATGATAACTGATATTGATTTTTCCAGCTTTCACTCAAGAACTCTGTTTTTCCAATACTAGAAATGCTACGAGGAATTTTCTTAATAAAGTGAAATAGAACAGAATTATTGTGAATTTCAAGCACGGCTAATTATGTTTAACTTTTGTTTTAACTTTTTTCAGCTTGTTCAGAAAACAACGTGTAATCATAGTTGATATAATACAGCATTTTCGAGCAAATGACTGAAAACGCAGATTGTACTAAATTGCTATTATTTCTCTGTAGCAATGAACCAAAGATAAAGTATCTATATATATAAAAGGCAATCTGTTAGTTTGTGTATGACTGTTCCCTATGCATGCCTACATTTGTTAAGCTACGCCATTCAAACATCTAAGATCTAGGATGGTTGCTAGATTACGTCACAGAAATCAAATCACACTTGTCAAACACGACTAAAATATTTTTTTATTAAAAAAAAAATGAGCCTTTATCTTTAATTTTTAAAAATTCATTTGGTCAACAAAAAAAATGTGAATATTTTTCCCCGTAATTTTGAAACAAAAGAAATATTTTTTTTAAAATTCTGAACTGAGAGTGTAATAGTTTTTATATTTCTCCATTTTTAAATATTATTCGAAAATTCCTGAACTGGGAGCGTAACAGTTTTTATATTTCTCATTTCAGTAAAACAAAATAAATAATTTTTATTTTTATGTTAAATTCATTTAGTCAACAAAAAATGTAAATATTTTCCCCGTAATCTTGAAACAAAAACAAACGCAATGTTGTTTACAATGTCACACAAAATATCAAATTACGTTTACGCAAAACAAAAAAAAATTTTAACAATTTTTAAACAACAATTTTTTATAAAATTATTTTTTATATAACCGAATCCTACTACTAAAATGTTCTGAGTTGCACGGACAACGCCGGGCTATGATGCTAGTACATTATAAACCTGGTAAGTAATGTAGAAAAATATGACAATATCTTGTAATAAAGTTATGGGAGTGGTAGAAGCCTCGTACTTACCGTAAATTTTATTAGATTAAATATGTACTTAGAAGCAATAAATTATCATGAAATAGAATAATTATAACAATAAACTGTAATAACGGGTGTGGGTTGCGGTGCCGTGGAGCCGGGCTCGAATTCCAGTTGTATTCGTTACATTCACTTTAGCGCGATTAATACTTTGGGAAAGGTATTAAGCCGTCATTTCTCTCCAGTTATGGGTTAAATAACAGGATAAATTGGGTTCTGTAGTCTTCTTTGGCAACCAGTCTCCTGCAGAAAGTATTAGCAACCCATTGTTAGTCATGTTTCTTTCATGGCACTTAACTGACTGCAAAAAGATTTGTATATGAGATAAAGTTTTTTTTTTTGCTATAGTGTTTCTTAAGCATAATAAAACATTAACCACTGTTACTAATAATAAAATAGTACAATTATAGCAATAAGATTCTTTTTAGAGTAGGCATATTATAAGGCACAAGTGATTAACAATAATAAATGATAATAAAATAGATTAATCATAATAATATAGTGTAATAAATTTTTTTGGTGGATAGAATATTCGTTCCTACCATTTTATTAGGTGAAATAAAGATTAACAATAATAAATAACAATAAAATAAATAAATTAAAGTAATATACGATAATAAAATTTGCGTGATAGAATAGGAGTATATATCACCCGGTTCACAGACCTCCCCCGTCTTTTGAACAGGAGTTTTTTTTTAGTTTTTTTTTTATAAGCGTTTCACCCCGAGCAAGGCATGTCACTGCCACTACTGTGCAGGGGGCTACGTAGAGTGGAGAAAGGCTGATTAAATATAGGAAATGACAGAGGGTGGGTGATAGGCGGGTAAGGATACCGAGAATGAGGGTTGGGTAGATGAGAGTGTTGTGAGAATAGTTGGGAGTTAGTGTGATAGGAGGTGTCTATTAACCCTACATTTAAACGCCTGGAGATTGTAACTGTCGGGAAAGCAGACTTGTGGAAGGGAGTTCCATAGGCGGGAAGCGCGAGAAAAGAAGCTGTTGGAGTAGAATTTACGGTTACATCTTATTTGTTTAACTGTAAAAGGGTGGGAACTAGTTGCTAATCTAGTATCTCGTGTAAATTCGTGCTTAGGCAGCACCAGTGATCTAAGCTCATCGGAGCAGAAGCCATGAAAGTACTTGTAGAAGAGGCACAGGGCACGCCGGTGTGAGAGCGGCTGCAGCCGGTCTGCCAAGTCAGTATCAACCACGTTACAGATCCTCCTTTGTATTTTGTCAAGAAGTCCAAGGAGAGCAGGAGGGGCACCTGACCAGATATGGCAGCAATATTCAATACACGGGCGGATGGTAGATTTGTATATGTGCAGAATAGATTCAGGTGGGAAAAATTTCCGGGCCCTGCACAGGGAGCCCACTTTCATAGCAGCAGATTTGGCAATGGATTCAATATAGTCATTCCATTTGAGGTCCGCCGAGAGTGTAAGGCCAAGGAGGCGTAGTATTTTACTCTCTGGGAGGCTAGCCTGTCCCATGCTAATGGGAGGTAGATGCGATTGCCTATGGTGATTAGTTGATAACAGCTTTGTTTTGGAGGCATTGAAATTTACCAACCATTCCCTACCCCAGGTCACTACGGATTGGAGGTCCCTTTCAAGTACGGCAGTAGAGTTTTATCTCTTGTTTCATCTTTAGGTGTGAGTTTTCAATTACTTTTTCTAAATTCTTCTAATTCTTTTTCGCTCTCCTCTCACAGCAACCCCTTGCGTCTTGGCGCTATCTCTTTCTTCGGATGAAATTATTATTTTTCTTTATTAGATATAGAGCAAAATTTAATTTGATTGATTCATTTTTTTTTTTTTTTGAACTATCAGCCTTCTGCGGGTTATTTAAATCCAGATTTTTTTTTAGATTAAAATATTTTTTTAAGATAATAATGATTACAAGTCCTACTATTTAATCAATCTCTGGGGGAGAAGAGGAGGATACATAACGTTCTTAAAGGTATTTGCGCGTAAGTTGATACAATGAACCCGACTGCAGTTGGAACTCAGGTCTCCAATTTCCATTTAGGGACCGTTATCCCTTATGCTGCACGCATATTCAAATTTGCAGTTTATTGTAATTCTAAAGTGGTCACATTTGTAAGTACGGACAAATTCGTTTTTGTTTAACTTTGCTGATCTTGCAAGAACTGGACTTTCAACATAATATATTCGTAAGCAAATCTAAACTTATTTATAAATGGAACTTTGTCTGTGAGTGTGTGTGTGCGCGCGCGCGTGCGTGTGTGTGTGTGTTTGTGTGTGTGTGTGTGTCCGTTTCCTATAGACTCCGAAACGGCTGAACCGATTTTCTTGAAAATTTACACAGTTGTACTATAAGTGTCTGCGAGTGTTCTTAGCTAGGTTTTTGTGTCGAGGTACCCCCGATAAATATCAAAAATAGATAATCGAAAAAATCAGGTTACAGAAGGAGTGGTCCGATTTAATCAAATTTGATACACTCATAGACACAAACATAAGAAATGATATTCAGAAGTTTCAAGGTTGCAGTTCTTACAACAGTGCAGAAAATCGATAATATATATATATATATATATATATATATATATATATATATATATATATATATATACAAAAGGCTTGTGTATGTGTGTCTGTTTATCTGCCTGTATGTCTGTATTTTTTCAGCCTTTTTTTTTTAGTTTTTTAGTTTTTGCTTCGGGTTTGGCTCTAAGTAGGTATAATTGTAGTTCTTAGTCTCAGCCATGATACCATTTACTCAGATGACTTATTTAGCCTTCAAAATTCAGTTTACGACGAAAAAAACATATTTGATATCGATACCAGGAAATCAAAATTTGACTTACATCCATTCATTTTTCTTTCAGTCTACGGTTTCGCTTTAACTGGAAACAACTATTACTTTTTAGTCTTTTGTGCCAACGTCCAAAGAGTCTGAGCTCCAGGATCATGGATTAGTTTTAAAGTTTTCATTACACCCGAGCAACACCGGGCTGTAGTGACTAGTTCATTATAAAATGACAGTGACAACAATAAATAATAGTAAAACAGTTATAGCAATATACTGTAATAAAAGTTATGTAATGAATAGAAGTTTTCTTCTTAGTAGATTTTATTAGACACCATAAAAGAATTCGCAACAGTATTAAGTCATAATAAACTAGTATAATTATAAAAATCTGCTAGAATGAAAATTATTATGTCAAGGATAAAATATTTCTTTCTGAAAGTAAATCATAACAACCTCAACATATGACATTTTTCCTTCCTTCGTAAGTTGTAAGTTTTCACATTTACACTTAAAGGAAACACTTTGAGGCTTCTCTTCAACAAGTTCAAATCGCCAGTGTCACTATTCTCACGTTTGTTTATTTCAATAATTGACCGCGGTTAAAGTAAACCACAGAAAACTAAACCGCGGATAAGAAGATTCAATGCTATGTATTTGTTATATAGATATAACTTCTTGTTGTTTTAGTAGCCGAAATTTCTAACGCAGAAATAATTTCAACAAACTGTTTCGGGGTGGATTAAACACTAACAAAATCTTTTGATTATATGGGAGCATAACTAATGTCTTTGTAGGCATAGGAAATTAAGAATTAAAATCAACCTTCTTCTTCACTTTTACAAAAATTCACAATATGTGAAATCCTGGTTTTTCCCAAATAGAAAAGGTATTGACCATGTGCTTAAAGAAAAGGTTGAAACCAGATTTCGCAAGTAGGTGCTAAACTGATTTTCTGACCAATGGAAGCGACGTGCAAGACTAAAGGGACTTACCGATCAAGTGCGAAAATCTGATTACTATAAAAGGCCCCGGTCAGCGTCAATCAGAGAGTCAGATAGGAGCAGTGAGAGACACCGCTAAAATGTAACGAAAGAAGCTTCAAGTCAATTTGGATAAGCGTCTTCTTTCTCTTTCCTTCTCGTGTGCTGATTCCTTTTACTTCTTCTTCTCCATCCAAAGACATTCCTACTAAATCCGTACATACATACGTACGTACGCATATACTCTTTCAACAAATTATTACTACGAACATTTTCTACAAATCTTGATACCCATAACATTATCAATGAACACGAACTCTACCCTTAACTTCTTAATAATGTTTCTAATTGCACATTATGTTTTCCTTCTTAATAATGTTTCTCATTGCACATTATGTTTTCCTTTCCTTTTAATAAATTTCTTTTTTAACATGAAAAATATATATTTTATTCTTACTTTATTTCACACAGTTATACATATTCTAACCTGCCAACAACCAACCTTCTGATAACGATGAAACATTTTGATGATAAATATTCTGCATAAAACTTGTAAGATGTAGGGAGTTATGTTATGTATGACACAAAGCCGAATCAAAGAAAGATTAACCAGCTCCCCAACGGCTTCACTAGTGACCACGACGTGAAAGGAACACGCACCCTACAGCTTCATTGGTGACTCGACGGTTGAAAAGAACACGCACTCTACATCTTCACTGATGCATCTCACTTCTTAACTTCCCAATAGTAAGGACTCCGGCTAGTCTACTGAAGAAAAAACGCAAAAATCAAAACTTAAAATCCAGGAATGGTCAGTTCATAATACGCATTTAATATACTTAATAGCTCTGTAATATTGCATTAAGTACTGCTGTTTTAATAACACCAAAAAATATTTATATATGCGCGTGTATACGTGTATGCATATATATATATATACATATACACACACATGTTTTTGCTCTACTATTGTATCTTTTCTTTCGTACTTTGTATTGAGCACTTTTTCTTGTGTTTGGTTCCGTTTGGGGTTTTTTCTTTACTGCGGAGTATTGAATGTTTTGTTCTTGTTCCGCGGGTTTCTTTATCCCCCCCACCATTTATCCGACGTCTTAGTACACCGGATTGTAACGGATTTAGGTTCTGTTTGTTAATGGTTTTTTCGGAGGTTTATTTTAGTATAAATTTACGGCCTACATACTTCCAGAGTCTATGTAGTTATTATTATTATTATTATATATATATATATATATATATATATATACTAGCAGTTTCGCACGGCGTTGATCGGGTGTAATGAAAGCTTTAAAACTAATCCATGGTCCTGAAGCTCAGACTCAGCGTAAAGAATATTTGTGGGAACTTTAGTGAGAATCGGATAAAAATTGTGGATTTGTATAAAGCACACACAGACAGATAAACAGACACACACAAATATCTTACCTTTTATATATATATATATATATATATATATATATATATATATATATATATATACAATTATACCTACTTAGAACCAAACCCGAAGCAAAAACTAAAAAAAAAGGCTGAAAAAAATACAGACATACAGGCAGATAAACAGACACACACACAAACATCTTGCCTTTTGTATGTGTGTATATATATATATATATATATATATTATCGATTTTCTGCACTATTGTAAGAACTGCAACCTTGAAACTTCTGAGTATTTTTTTCTTATATCTTTGCCTATGAATGTAACAAATTTGATTAAAATCGGACCACTCCTTCTATAACCCGATTTTTTCGATTATCGATTTCCGATATTTATCGGGGGTACCTCGACACAAAACCTAGCTAAGAACACTCGCAGACGCTTATAGTACAACTGTGTAAATTTTCAAGAAAATCAGTTCAGCTGTTTCGGAGTCTATAGGTAACGGACACACACACACACACAGAGTCAAAGTTACATTTATAAAAAAAAGTTTATATATATATATATATATATATATATATATATATATATATATATTAATGCATGTTTCATTAAAGAATATGGACAAGTTTTGTCTATTTATTTCATGTATTTTTTTTTCATATTCTCTAATAAGTTTAATAGCATTATCATTAAATGTAGAAAGAAAATTATAATATTGATACACAATATTTTAATAATCCAATCTAAGCTTTCGGATTACATCAGCCATTTTCAAACATTATACATCATAAACCCAGACAAACGATAATGACGAATTGTTTTTGTTTATATGGAAGAGCTCCAAGCAACACGTGCATATAAGACGCTGGAAGCAAATGTCGCATCACAGCTCGCGACGTCACACACGACCAGGCGAAAGTGAAAACAAGAAATTTTAAGTGTGGGAAACAATCAGAATAAACCAATGGCTACTGTTATTAATTATAAGCATTTAAGGATATTTGTAGAGATTTCATAGTTTATTTTCTTCGGGTGAGGTTTCAACTGTTTTATGTATACAGCTTCGAGAATTTTTAGTTTTTATTTATTGTTTTCATGTTTAAGTAAAGTTGTGTTTTCAACTAGGGTTTTCCGGAAAATGCCTAAAAATGTTAAAATTCTACATATATATATATATATATATATATATATATATATATATTTTTTTTTTTTTTTTTTTTTTTTTAATCATCTCACCCCAAGCAAGGCATTCCACTGCCACTATTGCGCATGGGGCTACATAGGGGAAGGTAAAGAGAAGGAGTGGATAGACATAGGGAATGTCAGGAGAAAGGTGATAGATGAGTAAGGATAGCAAGGATAAGTGTCGGGCAGATGGGAAGAGTGTTTGATAGAATGGGAGCAGGTTAGTGTGTTAGGAGGTGTCTATTGACCTTACATTTAAACTCCTGGAGATTGTAGCCGTCGGGGAAGCAATCGTTTGGAAGAGAATTCCACAGTTGGGAAGTGCGAGGAAAGAAACTGTTGGAGTAGAAGTTACGGCTGCATTTTATCGATTTCACTGTAAAAGGGTGGGATCTAGTTGCTAATCTAGTATCTCGTGCAAATTCGTATTTAGGGGGCACCAGTGATCTAAGTTCATCGGAGCAGAAGCCGTGAAAGTATTTATAGAAGAGACACAGCGAAGCCACGTCTCGCCGGTGGGAGAGAGACTGCAGGCGGTCTGCCAAGTCGGTATCTATCACATTACAGACCCTCCTCTGAACCTTATCGAGAAGCCCGAGGAGAACAGCAGGGGCACCCGACCAGATATGGCAGCAGTATTCAATGCACGGGCGGATGGTAGATTTGTAAATGTGCAGGATAGATTTAGACGGAAAAAACTTCCGGGCCCTACACAGAGAACCGACTTTCATAGCAGCGGATTTAGCAATGGATTCGATATAGTCATTCCATTTGAGGTCCGCTGAAAGTGTGAGACCAAGGAGGCGTAGTGTTTTACTCTCTGGGAGGCAAGCCTGGTCCATGCTAATGGGAGGTAGGTGAGATTGTCGATGATGGTTAATTGACAGTAGCTTCGTTTTAGAAGCATTAAAATTTACTAGCCATTTCTTACCCCAGTCCAATATGGATTGGAGGTCTTTTTCAATCTCGGCTGCAAGTTTAGCTTTGACGCCTACACCAGATTTTTGTTGGAGGCGAGAGTAAACTGTGGTGTCATCGGCGTACAAACCTATTTGGGTTCTTATGGAATCAGGGAGATCATTAATATATATCAGGAAGAGTGTAGGACCTAAGATGGAGCCTTGGGGGACACCTGCGTTTGTATGGTAGTTCTGAGAGGCATGTCCGTTTAATACCACTTTCATTGTGCGGTTAGAGAGGAATGACTGGATTAGTTCAAACAAATGTCCAGTTATACCATAGCTCCGCAGTTTACATAGAAGGCCAGCATGCCAAACTCTGTCGAACGCCTTAGATATATCCAATGCAACGGTTCGAGCTTCGCCATTCCTGTCGAGTGCCTGTTTAAATATAATATAATATGATTAAATATAATTTTGATGTTTAAACGGAGTCATTAGATGTGTAGAGTTAAACTAAGAACCCCTACAATACACGTGATTGTATTCAGGTTGGGATAGTTAAATATGTATATAAATATAAATATATAAATATATATATAAATATATAAATATATAAATATATATATATATATGTTATATATATATATATATATATAACATAATGATGATCCACGTATACTGTCTTAATATGTATAGGAAAAACTACTAAAAGTTGCAAGCTTAAAAATGTATTTTTTTAACAGTATTTATTTATTTCTATTATTATATATATATATATTTGATATTTCAGACCGGCCCCGACCTTTTATCAGAAACAAATGATTTCAAAATTTAAACTAGAAGCGTCAGTCGTGAGGAGCGTCTGTCGCGAGATGTTTACATCACGTGACGCAGAAAGCGATGAAGTGTTTTGGATATTTTTAAACGTAAACCTAACTGTAATAATACTTTTAAATGTTGTTTTAAAGAAAAAAATTTTAAGTGTATCTAAAAATTGTTTAACTATTGAAATATTTATAAAGATTCAAAATACCTAAGTCCCTATTTAACCCTAGCCTATATGTATTTAATTTTAAAATGCAGTATTTTTTAAACTTACAACTTTTTAGTAGTTTTTCTTATATATATATATATAAATGTGAATATATCTTTGAACACGTCTCGAAAAACCCACCGAGTATAAACGCGGAGGTAAAATAATGTAAGTAAGCAAATAAAGAAACGAACTAAGCACTTGAACATTAGTCAAAGTACTAGTCGAAAGAAAAAAAAACCGAGACGAAGAACCTAACACGTAAAGCGCTCAATACAATAGCAGAACAAAACTTGCCCTGACGATCCATTTGGTGAAACCTTGGTAGGTCTGTTGGCTCTAGGTTACCTACTTATATATATATATATATATATATATATATATATATATATATATAAGCACAAGGAGTCTGTCACTTTAACTGAGCAATTTCATACCGACTTCAAAGCATTGTGACGACATCGTTACGATGTTCTCACTCGTTTGTGCTTGTTTGTGAATGAGAACATCAGAATTGTGCCCTCACAAAACTTCGAAGTCGACATGAACCTGCTCAGTTATAGAATCTTTGTGCTCATCATTTTTCGCTTTGTTTTAATTTTTGCTAAAACTTCCTCATTGATTCCATGCCTCCACCATGGTATTCTCAGCATCCTTCCCCTTAATTATATCTCTGTTTTCTTATTTCTTCTCTTTATCTCAGAGAAAATTGTTCAGCATCCACTGCTATTTACAGGACTAAATAATTTCAAAGACACTTGGAGAGAAACTGTTTAGAACTTCCTCGTTACTATTGGAATACTTTACATATTTAACTATCCCAACCTGAATACAATCACGTGTATTGTAGGGGTTCTTAGTTTAACTCTACACATCTAATGACTCCGTTTAAACATCAAAATTATATTTAATCATTTTTAAAATTTAATAGAGATTAATTTTTTTCAATAGAAGTAAATAGATGTTTAGCTCTGGTTTCCTGTTTAGGACTGGGTTTTCTTCTAAAATCTGGCTTACGGTCATATCACGTTGAATACACCGGTTCTCGCTCGATCACCGAAGTTAGCAACGTTGAGCATGTTCAGTACTTAGATGGGTGACCGCTTGTGAATACCAGGTGCTGTAAGCGTTTAGTGACGGATGTGCGTTGTGGTGCAGTGGATATCGGCTCGGAAATAGAAATCGGTGAGCCGAGTTCGAATTCCAGTTGAATACCCTGCATTCACTTAAGCATTTAAATTTAGTTGGCAATAAATGACCCGCCGAGGTTGATATGCCATAAAAACAAAACAATCTTCTAAAATCTCTTCCACTCCTAGTGATCCCTTGCGTCTTAGTGACTTCATCGACTTGCTTTTATTTTATTCTAGTTCACACCTTAGCAATGCAATAAAGCCACTAAGAAACAAGTGGGGGGGGGGGATGGTATTGTTGAAGAATAAGAAAACAAAACCATTACTAAAGAAGAGTAATCAGGAGGATAGTAGATAGTGATTGATATTGCATTTAAATTTTTAAAGATTAAAGTTGATTGGAAAGTATAAAGCCAGAAGAAAGTTCCACAAATGAAAAGTACGAGGAAGAAACTATTAGCATAGAATTTACGGTTACATCTAGACGACTGAACCGTATATTAATGAGATCTCAACGCCAGTTTAGTTCTGTGCATAAATTTGAAAAGTATTTTGGGTTGAAATGATTAATAAAAATTACGAAAGAAATGGGGATGAGTATGTGGCATGACGGGCTCTAGGTGTGAAGGTCTCGTTTGGTGGAACTAAACAATGTATTTTGTTTTAATATTTACCAGGAAAATAGAGATAAAGTAGCGAGAAGTTTTACTGTGGAAAATAACAGAGTTGAAGGGATAAATTGATTCATGCCTTCCTCAAGGGCATTTAGTGCAAAGTTTCAACTGTTTTTAACGATTTTATTCCCTGCATTTTTCAACGCCAGACAAACCCATACCTTCGCAAGTGCTGTGACGAATAAGTACAATTTTTTTTTTTAATTTCAAGTCTGATTTTTAATGAAAACAGCTTTCTTCCTTGCATGAAATTACTCATATCAGAAAAATATTGCTAAAAAATGTCGTCAACAATAATGGCTTTTAAATATTTTAATACTAGTCACGGCGAATCAATTTACTCACACTCTTTATTGCAACAGAACGCGCAAATATGTTATATCATATTTTCTTGTAAACAGAGAATCAATCTCACTTTGTATGGTAGTCCATAATGGTAAAAATATGATGCGGTCTATAACTGATGGATACTGCTACAAATTTTTTACTTAAACTGAACCTCGACATGGGAAAAAGGCAGACGTCACCGCATGCAACCGATTGTATGAACATTGGAATAGAGAACAGACTTGGCTTATATCACAAAGGCACATTTACTGATATGGTTCATTATGAATGCTGTCCACGCTAAGTAAGTGTACGCACATATAGACCCAATCTTAGACACATTCCTTGAAAGAAGAATAACAAAAAGAAACTCTAGACAATTTCCTCACAATTGACAGGGAGATTTAATAAACCACAATGTTGTTCCACAGAAATATATTTCCATAACCAGAATGAAAATAGGGATGAGAAGTAAGAAAACAGTGTTCGAATTCCTGTTGGGTTCGTTATGCTCATTTACACGGTGCTTTACCGTTAGGAAAGCTATGAGTTACGTAATAGAATTTGTATCTGGAAATATTATTATATTAATAATATTAATATATCATACAAAAAGCAAGTAATATTAATAATATTAACAACAATAAATCTACACTTTAAACAAACGGCTCACGGCTTCTCGCACTTTTTTCTAATATATATATATATATATATATATATATACAACTTTAAAAACAAGGAATTTATTTATAATCTCTACAGCTCTTTCGACCAACATTTCATCAGGAGAAAATCGTTGGAATTACAAATCAAACGAAAAACAGAAACGAAAATGAAGAGCAAAAAAACGGGGAACGTTAAAATAAATATACGTATAAATATGTATTTATAACGAGGGGAGGAGAAATGACGTGTAAATAATTATCGAGGGTCAGTTAAAATAAAATAACCCCCAACAAATGAAGCGACTTAACGAAATCCTTCTGCCGGCAAAGAGAAGGCTTTTGTAAGGATATGCAAACTGATTCCAAAATCTTTAATTGATTATTGGAATCAGCCACAGGTAAGACTTTGAACCACTCTTTCTTATACGACTTAGCACAGGCTCTATTCTCTACTAGGTGTTGAGCAATAGCTGATTCCATATTCGTAGAGGGAAGACAACATATGCTACCTATTTTGCAAGTGCGGTTTTGTCTAAGGGGTTGGAATTTTTTATTCCTCCTGTTATGGTGGATAAAGAAGAGACACTGTCTGCGGATGACAATATATATATATATATATTGTCATCCGCAGACAGATCTGTTTCGCTGTATCACTGCTCATCAGCACGATTGCTTTTTAACCCAGGATTGAAACCCGACCGAATTGGCGTCAGTCGGCGATACAACCTCTGGGCTATGGGAAGAAGGCAGACTTTTTAGCGCATATGTTATCATTATACGCGCCCAATGTATGAGCCTATATATATATATATATATATATATATATATATATATATATATATAAACAAATGTTTGAAGGTACAAAATTTATACACAACTATAAAAACAAAATTTATACACAACTATTCGTTTTATCCTTATAATCTACGCTCTTTATTAACAACCATAGAAGGATTGTCTGCGTATTTGCGAGAAAATCAAATGAAATGACTCCTTTTTGCGCATGTGTTGACTTCTAAATTTTCTTCCTTATAAAGCAAATCAAATTTATATAAAAATCTATCAGCAAAAATTCTGTATTGCATATATGATGATAGGACTATACTCCGGCTTTATCGTAGAGGCATTTTTACTCATGACTATCTGATTCTGATTCTTTCGATGGAAAGAAAAAACAATAAAATTGTCGAAAAAATGCTAAATATTTTGTAATAAATATATAACTATACACACATGGTCTACTTCCAATTCATTCGACGTTTATAATCATCGAAGGTTAATACTGCCATAATCCTTGCCCTCAGTTCATCTCCAGTTAACATCCCCGGTAAAATGCACTTTTAATAAATATTATTCTGCCATAATTTTCTTCAGTTCATTGTTGATTAACATCCACCGTAAACTCCACCTTTAATTACAAACATTAAAATGAAAGCTCGGTATTAATTATAGATTTCTAAATATAAACCATTAACACCCACACTAAAATTCAAAATTAATTAACACCGAACCTGTTTAGAAATATCTAAACTAGCTGCTGTATACAACCACTTCCAAAGTTCAATGGTGAAAAACTGGTGAAAAAAAAGATTGAAAACTGAGGGTCTTGGCAAACATCGTCTTTCTTTAAACATTTTGGACTGAGACTACATAATCACAAACAAAGAACTGTACCAAATATCCAAATCACTTGAGGAATACCAACAGCGGCAACAACTAAAATGGATAGCACTTGTAATCCTAAGAGAAAATAATGACATAATCGAGATGTTAACATTCCACACTATTTGAAATAAATGGCTAGGAAGGAAACTTCTATCAATAAATATAAGAGCAATAACAGATATTAGATTTTAGACACCTATTTCGCTGGAAAATTGTTTCAAGAGTTTGTTTGAGTTTTTTTTTTTTTTTTAACGGCATATCAAGCTCTGTGGGTTATTTAATGCCAAAAAGGTAGGGTTTTAATGTCTTCTTTTTAATGTTCGGTCATAGTGAGAAGGTTGATTTATAGGATTTTAATGAAAATTCTTTGTTTTTATTCTCTTTTATTTTAGAAAACTGAAAATGCCTTCTAGTTTTGTATCCAAAAGTATTTTGCTGAGAATATTTTTTCCTTCAAAAATGTGTTATGGTAATAATTTTTTTTCAGAAAGGTATTTTTGTTAATATTTTTTCTTCAAAAATGTGTATTTTTCTATAAATGTCCATTTTTATGCATATATTTTATAAAAGTGTATTTTTATACTTTCATAGTGTTTTGACCCCAGTTTGGGGGTTAACAATTTGCCCATAGCTGGAGCCCTAACAGATGCTACCACTTCGGGTCAGAATGGACCTGAGAATAACAGCAATTAAGATGTGGATCCATGCTCCTCACAACCTCCCAATCAGAGGCCTTGCTGCCGGATGCAGTTTACCGTCATACCTAGGACCTATTTCAAGGGAAAGATTTTACAAGTTTTAACTGAAAGTAGTACTGGCTACTCAATGAATGTCCAATGTGCCCTTGTAGAGATCAGACGAATATTTCTATTAACAATACTATAATACAAATTCGTTTTAATTATAGGTCTCTGCTTATATATAATTAACAACTACCGTTCTTAAAATGGGATGAGTGGTTAGGATTTATTAGTTAATTTCACCACCTGTCAGAGAATTAATAAGCCTATGACCGATGGCCATAGAATCGATTTTTGTATCATTTTTTGATGAGAAATTGCTAAATTCAATCACTAATTTTGCAAGACACTAAAACTATGTGGGAGCTGTTTTCTTGCCCTGAATTATTCAGTAGTATTTACTTCTCGAATTAGTTTAAGTATCTTTGGTTTACAGGATATATGGGGTGTCTGTAATAGTAACTTCTGTAAGTGCGGATACTTATACTCACATATAGGACAAAGTAATAAAAACAATGTTGAAGAAGTCGGAAAAACGTGTATGAAGAGTTTATTCTATCGAAAGATAACACGTTCATAAAGTTTAGAAATATGTCATACCTTCTCTCCGGTCCCGATAAAGGATAGCTAGCGATTATTATAATAATATGTCCGCATTCAGAAATCTATGCTGCCAGAAACTTCGTCGGAAGTCGGAAAAAACATATATGAAGAGTTTATTCTATAGAAAGATAACACGTTAACAAAGTTTAGAAATATGTCATACCTTCTCTCCGGTCCCGATAAAGGATAGCTAGCGATTATTATAATACTATGTCCGCATTCAGAAATCTATGCTGCCAGAAACTACGTTTTTCCCACCTATTATGAAATCATATTCTCTTTAACATCTACATGATCAGTGCATACTAATTAGGGAAAAGGAATAAAAATTACCACAATACAAGATTCGGTAGGAAGCAGTCAAACGTATTTGCCAGGCAGATCCGGTCGTTCCGATTAGAAAGGGTTAAAAAATTAAACAGATAATCATCTGTAAAAATAATGGATGACAATGCTTCAGCTAAGATTTCAAGATATTATTGCTAAAGAATAAAAGAGAAAAAAGTTCATGCCAACTTCCAAATATAACAAAATGTCAGGTAACAAAAATGTAAAAAATGTTTCTTTCAAAAAAATCTCAACAGTTGCATAAATAAAATCACGAAAAGCTTCGAGCCAGGTAAATCAATCAGATGGATACCTTAAGCTAACGATATTTAATCGGAAAGTTATCTTTCACTTGGTTGTTTAAAGACTGCTCAAAGGTATATAGTCATTTGGAACAACTTCTTAATGCTTCTAGAACATTTTATAACTATACATGTTCATACCGCAAAAATATTATAAATAAGATTTTAATTATTTAATGTAAAGACAGTATATCTGCTTGTTTTCTTACCATTCATATAATATTTGTATGTGCACTTCGAAGTTGTGTAAAGAATAGCAAGCTTGTCTTGCTAGATCTAGCTGCGACTGATAAGTGAGTTCGTTTCTTGTTACCGGCCTTAAGACACATTTAAGCTACACTTAGACAATTAATAAATAAAAAAATTTAAAAAAATGAAAAAAAAACATTGATATTTGAGGAAAATATTTATTTTTTATTATTATCCCAATCTCAATTTCAGTTAACCGCATCCGGGTAAAGAATTATTGACCCACTATTCTGTACGGTACAGGGTGCGATGGTTAAATTGTCACTATTTTATTTTTTTCATTTTCGTGTATACGCGTTGTATATTTTTTTATTTTGTGTATTGCACAATATAGTAGGGTCAGTTGGGAAACACCCGTGAGATAAAGAGCAACATCACGCTTTTTTCACTTTGCCAGAAATTTGAAAACAGCATGCTGGACTAGTTGGTATTCGGTGCAGGAGATGATTTTCAAAACGCCGCTTAGAAGTGGCGCAAGGCCGAAAATATGGGACACCCAGTGAAAATCGAACTCACTACTCAGTTGTAACTGGTTCTAGCGAGACAAGCTTGCTAACAAATTACACCACGCCGAGGTCAGGAAGTTAGAATACGAACATTTCCGAATGCTTGGTTTTCAATCTGAGGAGAGTGCATAGGATTCGGGAAGAGATGGATGAGTCTAATGGGGATTACGATGGTGTTTAGAGTGATCACTAGTGATGGCGACGTAATGCCTCCATTCATCTGTAAACAGGGACTCAGGCTCAAGACGAATGCCTACATTCAGTAACTTGAGGAGGCAGTGCTGCGCTGGGTAATGAGTGTAACTGTTGGAATACTGTATGTCTTACAACAGGACTCTGCACCATGTCACACAAACAGGAAGACACATTAATGGCTGTCAGACAATTTATGCGACCACTTATACGTGGCTACCTAACTCACCAGACTACTACCCTTTGATTATTATGTTTTAGACGCTGTTGAGCGAGAAACCAACAAAATTACTTGTAACACCAAGGATGAACCGGAGGCAAGTTTTATGGCAGCATTCACCAATTTAAACAAGGAGATCGTTCAGAAACGTTGCAGAAGCTTCCGAGGCTGTGGTTGAAGCCAATGGCGATCTTATTGAATAAGTTTACTCTTTAGAATTGCAAGATATTGCTGTGTAATTTGGTAAATATATCTATCAAAATGTAATGTTCGTGTTATTTTCCTTTTAGCATAATTTAGACGACGAATCGTACCCTGTATATATTCGTCTATAAGTCCACTTTATGTATAGTTCCTCCCTGTATATGTTTGTGAAATGTCTTATTTTTCGTATTAATGCAACCCTAAGTTCAGAGCAATACTAGCAGGCCTAACTTAGTCAAATATGGCAGTACAGGACATCATTCTGTCTGTATTTTATAGCAAATAAATGAGCTCCATTCTTTAAAGCAATGGCAACCTAGTGTGGGATAATCTTCTGCCCAGTCAGTCATGTCTCTTTCGAGACATGATCGCCCAAACGTGTATCACGTATGGCACTTAACTGACTGATTGTAAAACTAGCAGTATAGCGCGGCGTTGCTCGGATTTAATGAAAGCTTTAAAACTAATCCATGGTCCTGGAGCTCAGACTCTTTGGACGTTGACACGAAAGACTAAAAAGTAATAGTTGTTTCCAGTTAAAGCGAAACCGTAGACTGAAAGAAAAATGAATGGATGTAAGTCAAATTTTGATTTCCTGGTATCGATATCAAATATGTTTTTTTTTCGTCATAAACTGAATTTTGAAGGCTAAATAAGTCATCTGAGTAAATGGTATCATGGCTGAGACTAAGAACTACAATTATACCTACTTAGAACCAAACCCGAAGCAAAAACTAAAAAAAAAAGGCTGAAAAAATACAGACATACAGGCAGATAAACAGACACACACACAAACATCTTGCCTTTTGTATGTGTGTGTGTGTGTATATATATATATATATATATATATATATATATATATATATTATCGATTTTCTGCACTATTGTAAGAACTGCAACCTTGAAACTTCTGAATATTGTTTCTTATGTCTTTGTCTGTGAGTGTGTCAAATTTGATTAAAATCGGACCACTCCTTCTATAACCTGATTTTTTTTATTATCGATTTTCGATATTTATCGGGGATACGTCGACACAAAACCTAGCTAAGAACACTCGCTGACGCTTATTTTTTTTTTTTTTTTTCACCCCGAGCAAGGCAGAAACGCCACTGATGTACAGGGGGTTACATAAATGTAAAAAGATTAATTAGAAAAGAGTGAGGAGTACAAGCTAGTTAGAAAGGAACAATAGAAAGCTGAGAAAGCAGGTGCAATGACAGGTACATGGGCGGAGAGAAAGGGAATGTTATACAGGGGAGGGGAGAGAGCTAGAGGCCAGTGGTTAGTAGGTGAGTATTAACTTTGCTTTTAAATTTCTGGAGGTCGTAGCAAGAATACGGGAGTGAGTTCCACAGGCGGGAAGTGCGAGAGAGGAAGCTGCAGGAGTAGAATTGTCGTCTGCGTTTGGCTAACCTGACTGTGAATGGGTGGGACCCAGTTGCCAGTCTGGTTGAACGGGTAAACACCTGTTGAGGAGGCATCAGTGACTTAAGCTCATCCGAGCAGAAGCCATGAAAGTATTTATAGAAGAGACAGAGGGAGGCCACATTTCGACGATGGGAAAGTGGCTGCAGACGAGTCGCCAGATCAGTACCTATCACATTACAGACTCTCCTTTGGAGCTTGTCAAGAACACTGAGGAGAACGGCAGCGGCACCTGACCATAAATGGCAGCAGTACTCCATGCACGGACGGATGGTTGACTTGTATATATGCAGGATGGATTCAGGTGGAAAAAACATCCTGGATCGACATAGTGACCCAATCTTCTTAGCAGTAGATTTTGCTATGGATTCAATATAGTGCTTCCATTTGAGGTCTGAGGACAGGGTAAGTCCGAGGAGGCGTAGTGTATTACTCTCCGGGAGAATCGCTTGGTCTATGCTTATGGGAGGCAGGAGAGGTTGCCTCTAATGGTTGACAGACAACAGCTTGGTCTTAGAGGAATTGAAGTTGACAAGCCACTTCTTGCCCCAGTTCACCACAGAGTGTAGATCCCGCTCAAGGTCAGCAGCGAGATTATGTCTGTCCGCCACGACAGGTTTCTTACTGGAGCGGGAGTATATTGTAGTGTCATCTGCGTAGATGCCTACTTGGGACTTGATTTCATCTGGGAGGTCGTTGATGAAAATAAGGAAGAGCGTTGGGCCCAGGATAGAGCCTTGTGGGACACCAGCATTCGTGCTGTAGGACGAAGAGGCACGCCCATTCAGAACGACCTTCATTTTGCGGTTATTTAAGAAAGATTGGATTAGGTCAAGCAGGCGACCGGTAATACCATAACCGCGTAGTTTGCATAGGAGGCCAGGGTGCCAAACCCTGTCGAAAGCCTTGGAGATGTCCAGAGCAACCGCGCGAGCCTCGTCAGACTCATCAAGGGCCTGTAGCATGTACTCCGTTACAGTAGTTAGCAGGTCGGCTGTGGACCTGTCAAATCGGAATCCATATTGCCTGTCGGAGAACAGTTTGTGGGCGGTGAGATGATGAACTATTTCAGCATTTATTATAGCCTCGAACACTTTCCCGAATATTGGTAGAAGACTGATAGGGCGATAGTTGGATGGGTCCGAGGGTTCACCACGGTTCTTAAAGACAGGAACGACTGAGGAGAATTTCCAGCATGCAGGAAAGCAGGAAGCAGAAAGGCAGTAGTTAAACAGTTTAGAGAGGACAGGGGAAAGTTCAAGGGCACACCTCTTAAGGACTATCACCGGGATTCCATCGTCTCCACACGCCTTATGGGGGTCGAGTTTTGAAATTACTCTGGATACTATTGTCGGGGTAATATATACGTCATGCAGTTTGGCCTCAGTTCTAATAGGGAAGTCGGGTGGGTGCACTCCGGACGAGTCGAGTGTGGAGTTGGATGAGAATCTGCGGGCAAAGCACTCAGCTTTCTCAGCAGATGACGTGAGAACATCAAATCCATGGATTAAAGGAGGTATTGAGGATTTCCTATTGTTGAGCACTCGTTTACAAATCCTCCAATAGTCCTTGGAGCCGAACTTGCAGTCAGCTATGTGCTGTCGCATTCTCTCAGCATGTGCTGTCGCATTCTCTCAGCTGTGCTGTCGCATTCTCTCAGCAATGTGCTGTCGCATTCTCTCAGCATGTGTAAATTTTCAAGGAAATCGGTTCAACCGTTTTGGAGTCTATAGGTAACGGACACACACACACACACACACACACACACACAGACACACACACACACGCACACACAGACACACAGACACACAGACACACGCACACACACGCACACACAGACACACACACACACAGACACACACACACACACACGCACACACAGACACACACACACAGACACATACACACACACACACACACACGCACACACAGACACACGCACACACAGCACACACACACACACAGACACGCACACACGCGCACACACACACACACACACACACACACACACACACACACAGACACACAGACACACACACACACGCACACACACGCACACACAGACACACACACACAGACACACACACACACACACGCACACACAGACACACACACACACACGCACACACAGACACACACACACACACACACACACACACAGACAAAGTTCCATTTACAAATAAGCTTAGATATATGATACGAAGATTTAAATATCGAATTATCTTTGCGTTAATACCTAACTATAAATAGAATAAATTAATAAAAACATTGTTAATTCTTCATTTATTTAATGCTTGTGTAGATTTTCAACGGCGCACAATGTGAATGACCTTCTGCTGTTCATGTACGAACAGAAAAAAAATAATCTAGCCAAAGGTAAGCAAGCTGAATGTGTTTACCTGTGCCGTTAAGTTTAGGCAAAAATAGCATGAGAATGTAGGCCTACCAAGTAATTACGGTCACTGAAAATATATGCATTTTAATTATTCCAGAAAAAGATTCCCTGTGTATAGTGCGACCGGTTAGCGAAAATTCAGGATTCTTCATGACTCTTAAAATTAATTACTTTTGTATAGTGTTACTGAGGATGTGCGTTGTGGTGCAGTGGATAACGGCTCGGAACAAGAAATCGGAGAGCCGAGATCGAATTCCAGTTGAATTCTTTGCTTTCACTTACGCACAAATAACCTTAGGGAAGATGTTAATCTGTCTCTTCCCTCCAGCTATGGATTATTTAATCAATAGCTGGAGGGTAGAGACAGATTAACAAGAAAGATCGGGTTCTATAGCATTGGTTAGCAACAAGTCTACCGTAGAAAGTAATGGCAACCTACTAGGGAAAATCGTCTGCCCAGTCAGTCATGTCACTTTCTTGATATGATCGCCGTATCATGTATGACACTTAACTGACTGACAGTGCGACCGGTTACCGAAAATGCAGGATATTTTACGCGTAAAAGGCTAATCATAAAACTAGCATTATACTCGAATGTATACCCTATATTTCTTTGTAATTTTGGAAAAACTCTTCTTTGGCGGTTGTGGCAGATGTGCTAAATGTCAACGGCTAGTGTCTGCTCTATACTGGCCACACGAATTCGTTTATACGGGAAACTAAAAACCGGTTGGCTACCACAAATGGATGTAGTGACACAATTTACAACCTCTATGTGGTTCTACTGAAGGATGCTGCGAATATCATGGATCGAGCGTGTGAGCAATGATGAGGTCTTAGAAATGATGGAAACGAAAAGGAAATTAATACTGAGCATCGGGAAGAGACATCTGAAGTTCCTGGTACATGCAATGAGGAAGAAGGGCTTGGAGAACCTAATACTAGCAGGCCAAATAGAGGGTAAAACAGGGGAAAGCGACGGATAACATAATTGAAGGACCTAATCAGGTGGATGATGGAACGAGGTTTGCATGGTGTTACAGGAGAAGGCGTGTTAAGAGCCACCAGGGATAGGGAGACGTGTAAAGTCATGATCACCTACGTCCTGAAAGGACAGAGCACATAGGAGAAGATAGGAGTACATTTTTAATCGTTTCATTCCAAGCAAGGCGATACTGCCACTGGTGCGCAGTGGGCTACATTAGAGAAGAGCGACGGTTTAAGCAGAGGGAGAGCGAAAAGAAAGACAAACCGCTTACGAGACGTGTCGGAAAAAAGCAAAAGAAGGATAGGAATACCATTGAGAACAGTTGCGAGAGTAGAGTGAGAAAGGAAAAGAACAAGATAGATAGAATGATGGGGAAAGCACGAGGAAAAGACTAGCGTCAAGTGGATAAGAGATGGGAATTGACATTGTAATTAAATCTTTGGAGATTGTAAGCATCAGGGAAGCAAGTATACGGAAGGAAGTTCTACAGACGGGAAGTGCAAGTAAGGAAGCTGATGAAGTAGAAGTGGCGACTGCAAATTGGTTGATTTAACTGTAAAAACGTGGGACCTTGTTGCCAGTCTGGTTGCTCGAGTAAATTTTTGTGGAGGAGGCATCAGTGACCTAAGCTCGTCAGAACAGAAGCCATGAGGATATTTGTAGAATAGACAGAGGGGAGCCACATCCCGTCGGTGAGAAATTGGCTGGAGTCGAGCTACCAAGTCAAGACCTATCACGTTACAGATTCTCCTTTGGAGCCTGTCGAGAACCCTGAAATGAATATGACAACAGTATACAATGCATGATTGATTTGTATATGGGTAAAATGGAGCAGGTGGGAAAAACTTCCTGGCCCGACACAGTGACTCAACCTTCCTAGCAGCCGATTTGTATCTCGTTCTTTCTTTTCATCATCCGTTACACCCAATGGTGTGTAGGGCAGCAACAAAGCTTCTTCACCTCTGCTTATCTTGGGCCAGACTAACTAGTCAATGAACCCCAAGAGTACTGCATGACTTTGATCTCATAGGACATGGAGGCTGAATCGTCTCATCTCTGATGTTACTTGTACCAAATTGCCCGTCTCGTACAGCGTTCTTACATTCCAATGTCCTAGTCTGATCTTGGTTTTGGTGGTGTTCAGGTCCTCTCTCCTCCTAATGGTACCGTCCTCGTGGCTTTGGCCATCAGCATTCATACGAGCCTCACTGGACTTGGAAGACCCCTCCCACACGGAAGTAGAGTTTTTCTTTGTTGCTGTTTATGGGGCAGGGTTGTTAGCCCTGCGCCTCGTTCTTTCTGATAACCAATATTTCCTAAAGGTACCCTTTCTATAAGACCAACAACGATCATGCCTTTATTTAAATAAACCATATGCCCCATGACCTTTGGCTAAGTTTCTTTATTTTTTAAATTCTTTTCTCCCAAACTATTCTGCCTAAAAAGCTGCTCCAATACGATGAACAGTTTTTTATGAAATCAATTCAGTTTCAGTTACCCCTAGAAATAATTTCAGATTTTGTCTTAGGAAATCATTTATTACTTGTTATCATTTTCACGTGACTTGGCAAGTATTACAAATGGATAAGAGGGTCTAGTGATACCGATTCGTTAACTCCAACTTACTACTCAGATTTTTATTTCTCTCAATCGATGTAATTTTTCGAAACTATTTAATTTTCTTAATTAGTCCCTTTTCTAATATTTAATTCCAATAATCATCAAGTCTTTTCTTAAATTTTCCCTAAATCTCTACCATAAAATCGAACTTTCCGTTCGCAGTCTGCTGTTTAGTTTACTGATCCCATATATGTGGGCTGACACCCACCTAGACACACTTTTTGCGTATCCATTCTTTTGCTAATCTAATGTCGCCTTCGTCTGAGGCAATTTACTTTTGTTCTTATCAGAAAGTTTTGAACGAATATCAAGATGCGTTTTATGGTGGAGACACGAGAATCAAACTTTATTTGATTTTTAAACACTCCATTTTGAGATTGTTTTATCTCTAATGCAAGTAACGTCGGTTGAATCGCATAACCTATAGCATCAAAGATATGTTTAATCTTTCAATATTCTCAGAGGCAATGTTTTCTCCCGAATAATTGTTAGATTTTGTTTCGTAATTTTGTCCTGATTTCGTTGTTGCTAAAAACTGAAGGCGACAGTAGGTCAAAATAAAGAATCGATTTTAGCTAAAAATGCAGATTTACACGTTTAAAGCAAATTATATTTTTCATCCTCATCTTTTGAATGCTTCAATCATCAGCGAGAACTGAGCACAGAAGAAGAAAACAACCTCCTCCAGGACGATCTGTTGGTGGTGGCTCTTAGGAATCCCGGTATTGGCATATTCGTTTCTTCTTTGATGTTGTTTAACAAGCTGTTTCTTTGCCGTCCCTACTTGCGTCAGCCTACAACAGTGCTTCGCATATTGGTCTTGCAGAGCCTGTTATGCCTTGTACATCGTGAACCCATGTCATCTTCCGACGCTTAATAGTGGCGAAGAGATATATTTTTAAATCATTTCACCCCAAGCAAGGAGGCTACATAGGAGAGTCAAAGTTTTTGTCAGGAAAAGAGTGAAGACAAAGACGAACCAGCTGCAGAGGGAGAAAGAGGAAGGGCAAGAGAAAGATATAAGCACAGGGGTGAAGACAGTTGCAAAGGTAGAAAAAGAACAAGATACACGGGGGGATTTGGAAAGGGCTACAGTTAAGTGGATAAGAGATGGGAATTGACTTTGCATTTAAATTCTTAGACGTTATAGCCGTCAGGAAAGCAAGTATATGGAAGGGAGTTCTACAGGCGGGAAGCGCGAGAAAAGAAGCTGATGTATTAGAATTGTCGCTTGTCGGTTGATCTAACTGTAAAAGAATGAGACCTTGATGCTAGTTTGGTTGCCCGAGTAAATTCTTATAGAGGGTGCACCATTGACCTAAGTTCTTCGGGGCAGAAGCCATGAAAATATTTGTAGAAGAGACAGGTGGAAGCCACATTCCGCCGGTGAGAAATTGGCTGGAGTCGAGCTGCCAGGTCGGGGCCAATCACATTACAGATTCTCCTTTGGAGCCTGTCGAGAATAATGAAATCAGATATGACAACAATATTCCATGTACGGTCGGATGGTTGATTTGTATATGTGCAAGATGGATTTAGGCGGAAAAAACTGCCTGCCACGAGACTTTTGATCTTGCTCCGTATATAGTCATTAGTTTTGGTGCTCCCATTAAGGTTGGTTGGTTGGCTGGTTGGTTTTTATGGCATATCAACCTCGATGGGTCATTTATTACCAACTAAATTGTATTTATTTATTGCTGGAAATAACTTTATCTTTCAACAATTTATTGTTGTTTTTATATAAGTTTTTTGTCTAGTAATACTTTTTTCTTTTCGAGTATCAAGATTCATTGGGATTTGTTTTTAAGAGCAGGGTCCCCAAGTCCTACCCCTGTTATTTTACCCATTACTTGAGGGAAGGGACGGATACCTTTCCCGAGAGTACCAGTCCTTAAGTGAATGCAGGGTATTCAACTGGAATTCGAACTCGGCTCACCGATTTCTCTTTCCGAGCCGATATCCACTGCACCACAACGCACATTCGTCACTAAACGCTTACAGCACCTGGTATTCCCAAGCGGTCACCCATCTATGTTCAGGCTCAACATTGCTTAACTTCGGTAATCGAGCGCGAACCTGTGTATCCAACGTGATATTTTCGTAAGCCCGCTCCCATTATGGAGTTGCAAACTAACAAGTTACTTTCAACGTAAATCATTTTTGGTGCCAAACAACTAGACAAGATATTAGAGGAAAGCCTGAAAAAAGGAATAACCATGAATTGTTAGTAGACAGAATGTGTTCTCATTAGCATAATGAGTGTTCTCATTAGCATAAGGAACAGCTCAAGATGCGGGCTAATAATTTGAGACGAGAGAAAATTAGAGATTTTCGAAAAGTTCCCAGAAATCCTAGCTCCTTGTGAAACTAATCTTAAGTCTGCAATCATCTCCTCTGATTTTTCTATTCCTGGTTATCTTTCTCTTTTGGAAGAATTCTAATTTCTCCATACATCGCCTGAAAATTTATACCCGCGAACATCTCCCTATTGTTAAGGAAATCTCTATTGTATCTCCCGCCTATTCTTGCACGTGTCTCTATTAAAGTCAATCTGATATTTCTTCTTTCTTAAATGCTCTCGTTCTTTTCGTGACTGTTGCGCGCTCGATCGTATTTCTAACAATATGGACAAGGCCATTTCACTTTAGGTATATCCAAAAATCGCTGAAAAAACAGCATAGTCTGAAGGAAAAGGCCTCAAATTAAATAAAAACAAAGTTTTCTCGTCAAAATGTTTATGCTATCATGAAGAGGCTAAATCGAAGTATTTTTTAATTATTTACAAAAAAAAATAAATTATTTCTGACAGGTTCATTTAGTGGAAGAAAATCTTTTTTTCTCTCGTCAGTGCGAGTCATAAAATGACGCCAGAGTTTATTACGTCAAAATTAATATGACGCAAAGGCATTTTTTGTCTGTGAAAAACACATTAATTTGGAAATTTTTGCAAAAATAAAATAATGGTCGGATTTTGATAAAAATTTCAAAACTTATTCATAACTGACTGAAATCAGCTTTGAAATAATTATTTTTAGAAAATATTGGTAAAAACGTTGTTTTTACTTATGTTACCCCCCACCAATTAATTTCCATAAATGTCGAAAAATGCGTCTAGGTATCAACATATAGTTAATTTTAATTAAATTCAGGAGTCATTGGAGAATGCTAATCAACTGTCTTTTTTTTTTTTTTTCAAAACCTGCTCAATTTTAGAAAATCTGCTACGAATGGCGAAAACAAAAATCCACTAAAACTATGCTATGTTTTATTTGAATAAACTTTTAACTGATTTTATAAACATAAATTAAAATGATATCATAGTCTGAATAGAAAAAATCCATTTATAATGAATTTTTACAAGAATTGTTTTCATTTTTATTATTTTTTATTAAGTAATTTCTAAAAAATTTCAATTCTTTTTTTTTTAATTTCTTCCTCAGAGGTCTCTCAGATTTTTTTTAAATTAATGTGTGGCGAATATATTTACTAATCGAAAAATCTAAAAACTAACTATAAATGAGGGTGCTCATTTTTTGTTAAATAATTAAACCATTTTCATTTTCTGCATGCTGATTATCCGTATTTTGTTTGTACGGGTGACCGTACGCGATCTTTATCATAAGAAATGTCACGTGATTCAAGGGTTGTCTTCCATTACATGAAACAAAATCCATATATAAACCTTTTTATACCAAATTCGTCTTCCAAACCTTTTGCCAACTACTGGAAATCATCCATTAACGCCTCTGATGAGGTGATGACAACTGTGATAACAAGGCTACTGTAATTGAAAAATGCTTTTTTTGAAAGATTTCAGGCAGTAAGCAAGTAATTCTTGTTTCAAGGGAACTTCAGGCAAGTTTAAATTCGGTAATTTGAATAAAATAATGTGTCGGCGAGATGTATTTTATTTTTGTAAGATTTTTTAAAACCGAGAATTGGCTACTGTTTACAATCGATGATAAATGGCGGAAAATTTGAACTTTAAAAATTTTTTAAAACCCAAATTTTTTTTATTCCTATCAATATAATTTCGGTTTGAAATGCACCAGGGTAGTTTGCTTACTGTAATTAGTTAATTTAATATATTGGCTTTCAATGAAAGCTAACAAAAAAGGAAACTTCTTTTATTTTTAAAAATTCTATTTACATTGAGGTATCGAAAATTTGAGTGGAGGTACATACACTACATCTGTTTGCTAGTGTATTTATGTTCAGTGACTTTAATGCCTATCATCTCAAGTGGGTTAAACACTCTGTCACCGATCTTGCTGGCGTCCGAACCATAAACTTCTCAATCATCCCGTCTCTCGTGCAATTTCTCCACGCGTTTTCCTAGTAACCTTGAAGGACACGGTTTTATTCTTTACTTCTATCTCTGATTTTTGCCATAGAATGCAGCTCTCAACCTTGGCAACTCTGATTATGCATTGGTGTCTGTAAGCATCTTATTCTGCTCTACCTCCATCCAGGAACCGCCTACCAAAACAATATCTTTCTGGGCGAAAGCCATCATCGATGCCTTCCTTCTACCAAAGAAATTTAAGTTAAATCTTTCATCTACTTGGTTCTCACCTGCATGCTCGGCTGCTATTGTCCACATGAATAACTTCTTTCGGCTGTATAAGCGTGATACGTCTAATTACAATTGATGTCTTTTTGTCTCTGCTCGTAATGAATGCGAGCGCATCCTAATTGATGCAAAGTTACTGTTTGCTGATAGAATGAAGCAACGTATAGCACACCACGAGTTCGGCTCTAGATATTACTGGCGGCTCGGCAAGAATGTGCTGAACAACAACAAATACTAAATCCCTCCTCTTTATCATCAATTTGAAGTTCTCATATCTACAGCAGACATGGTTGAATGCTTTGCTCGTAAATTCTCTTCCAACCCCACATTTGAGTCGCCTAGAATACCCACACACCTTTTCCCACCTAGAACAGAGGCCCAGCTGAGTGATATGTAGTTAATCCTTCTCTGGTCACGGACATCATTTCTAAATTAGACTCCGGAGGTCATAGAATGCCTGTCATTGTCCTAAAGAAATGTGTCCTTTAGCTGGCTGCAGTCTTCTCCAAACTCTACAACTTTCTATTTCCTACTTTCCTGCTTATTGAAAGTACTTACCCGTAGTTTCTGTTTTTTAGATCTCTAAGGGCACTCAAAATGGGACTCACTAAAGGAAGCGATGGTGACCTCAGCGAGTGGATGACTGAAGAGATTCTCCACAGGATGCAAAGGAGAAAGAAAATAACGCCAAGACATGGAGTAGAGTACAAGAAACTTCACAGGGAGATAAGGAACAAATGCAGACAGGCTAAAGAGGAATGAAACAGACCTCCAATCAGTGCTTAACTGGGGCAGAAAAGGGCTTGTAAGTTTTAATGTTTCGAAAAGAAAACCGCTATCATTTAACCACCATTGAGAAACTTTCCTGTTAACCATCAGTCATCTCCTTGAGGGCAACACACTGCATCTCCTTGCCTTTATTTTTCGGCCGATCTGAAATGGAGTGAATATATCGGATATGTAGCTACATCTACTGCTGTGTGGCTCTCTCTGTCTTTTTTGGAAATACCTTAATGGCGATTGCTCTTAAGAGATTTTTCCATAGTGCCCCATCCACGTGAATTTAAACGGGATACTAGATTGGCATCTAGGGCCCATCCTTTTACAGTTGAAATAGTTAAATGCAACCGTTACTTCTACTCCATCAGTTTCCTTTCTCGCATTTCACGCCTGTGGAATTCTTTTCTTTTTACTTGCTTCCCTGGTAGCTACAATCACAAAAAATTAAATGGAATGTCGTTACCATCTTCTTGAATCCCATTAATCTTTTATCATTCTTCAATACCCATTGTATCCTTTTTTCTCTCACTGTAACCCACTGCGCAGCAGTGGAAGTCTACCTTTCTTTGGGGTGAAATAGTTTAAAAAGAACACAATAGAAGAACAGGAATAAAGAGGGTCGAAGATAATTGGCATTGTATATGTTGTGGGATCTCCCCTATGTATATGATAATGGACTCGACTGAGTTTACATATACTCCTGAGATAGAGAGAACAGTAGTTGCAGTCGGCATTTGCCGCTGTTACTATGACACTGTCAGCTCTCTGCCTTCGGGTAGAGCGTGCTCTCTGCTTCGGAGAAGAGAGCATTAACCCAGTCGTGGCTCCGCCGAAGGGCAGAGTCACGACTCGGTAATAATAGACAGACATTTTTTGGCCCGGCTATATGGCCGGGAAGGCCCACTATAAAATGATCATGTGTCACATCTAGCCTTGCGTGGGAAGGCTGGTAAATACCGTTGCAATCGGAATTTGCCTCTGCTGCTATTACACTGTCAGCACTCTGCCTTCGGGTAGAGGGCGCTCTCTGTTTCCGAGCAGAGAGCACTAACCCAGTCATGGTTCCGCCGAAGGGTAGAATCACAACTCGGTAATAATAGACAGACATTTTTTGGCCCGGCTATATGTCCAGGAAAACCCACTATAAAATGACCTTGTGTCACATCTAACCTTGCGTGGGTAGGTTGGTAAATACCGTTGCAGTTGGCATGTGGTTCCGCCGAGGGGTGGAGTCGCGACTCGGTAAAAATAGACATATTTTTTGGCCCGGTTATATTGCCGGGAAGACTCACTATAAAATGACCTTGTGTCAAATCTAACATTGCGTGGGAAGGTTGGTAAATACCGTTGCAGTTGCAGTTGGCCTTTGTTTCTGCTACTATGACACTGTCAGCTCTCTGCCTTCGAGTGGAGAGCGCTCTCTGCCTTCGGGCAGTGAGCACGAATCCAGTCCTGGTTCGTTGAAGGGTAGAATCACAACTGGGGAAAGATAGGCAGATATTTTTGGCCTGGCTATATGGCCGGGAAGACCCACCTTAAAAAGACCTTGTATCACATCTTGCCTTAAGTGGGAAAGTCGATAAATACCGTTGCCGTTGCAGTTGGCACTAGAGAGTATTCGTAGAGATCCGAGCGAGTTATCGGAGAGTACCGGAACTGATACATAAGTTACCGAACTTACCCAGAGACTACCACGTCATAAATCAGACTTGCTCTGAGCTCCACTCAGCTTGCATAATATACACGGATATACTATTACCAACGGCTTCACTTCAAGACTTGTATCTATTTCTTACCCATAGTATTCCTGGATTTAATAACCGGCGTTCAAGTCTGTATATTACGTTCAATATAACCTATTTTTTTATCTCCATATCCGTTTAGTTGTTCATTATTTTGTGCGGTTCCTTACCCGAAATCCACAACGGTATTTAAATTGTGAAACTGGAAGAGATTTCCACAAGCGAGAAGTACGAGAGAAAAACTGTTAGCATAGAATTTCTGATTACATCGAGCCATTTCAACTGCATTATAATGAGACCTCGCCGTCAATCTAGTACTGCGCTTAAATTCGTAAAGTCTAGTTACCAAATTGGAAAGCTCATCAGAACAACTGCGAAGAAAATGTACAGGGAAGCTACGTTATGGCGATGAGAAAGTGACTGAAATCTAGATACCAGATCAGGACCAATAACATTGCAGATTCTTATTTTTACTTTACCAATAATTTTTAAATACATAACAGGAGAACCAGACCAGATGTGACAGCAAGTTTCAATGCGTGCATAAATGGCAATTTTATAAATATATTAAGAAAAAATTCTACCGCAATACAAGGGAATCTATTTTCCGAGCAACAACGTTTAGTATAATTGAATTTCATGTTTGGAATAAATTTCCTGTTTAGGGTAAATTTCCTGTTCGGAGAAAATTTCACGTTTGGGGTAAAACTCATGTTTGGAATAAATGTTATATTTGGAGAAAATTTCATTCAAATTTGATTATAATTATTACCGTCTTCTCGCATACAAAACATATCAATGCCTTTTTTGACATAGAGGGAGTATGTGATAGTATGGGACAACATCGGTATATGACATGATAAGACATTATCATTACGTGATCTCGTTTGAAATATTCAGTTATTTAATACTAGCAGTATAGCTCGGCGTGGATTGGGTGTAATGAAAGCTTTAAAACTAATTCATGGTCTTGGAGCTCAGACTCTGTCTAAAGAATATTTGTGTGAAGTTTGGTGAGAATCGGATAAAAATTGTGGATTTGTATAAAGGACATACAGACAGATAAACAGACACACACACAAACATCTTGCCTTTTATATATATATATATATATATATATATATATATATATATATATATATTATGGATTTTCTGCACTATTGTAAAAACTGCAACCTTGAAACTTCTGAATATCGTTTCTTATGTCTTTGTCTATGAATGTATGAAATTTGATTAAAATCGGATCATTCCTTCTATAACCAGATTTATTTGATTATCGATTTTCGATATTTATCGGGGGTACCTCGACACAAAACCTAGCTAAGAACACTCGCAGATGCTTATAGTACAACTATGTAAATTTTCAAGAAAATCGGTTCAGCCGTTTTGGTGTCTATAGGTAACGGATACACACACACACACACACACACACAGCGAGACAAAGTTCCATTTATAGATAATATTAGATGTTTTGCTTAGTCTGCTACAAAGAAATATTGTGAGGGACGAAATCGCTAAAACAGAAACGTACTGACTGCGCTGCGGTCAGCACAATAATAATGATACACTGGAATCAGCAGACTGCATTCATTTCTCTTTCGTTCCTTAGAGAAGCGTCTCTACAGTTTTCAAAAAAACACTTTGGCATCCTACAGTTCTATGGAAGTAATAGAGGTAAATTTTCGTTGTAAGTCCCGACGCTTTTCCCCTTCAAATTTATCCAAAATACCATTGTCTCTGTGCAAGAAACTTACCTTTTTTTATCTAAATGTACATAAAAAACGAACTATATCTTGCACTTTTTCTCTCCCGTAACTCTCACGAAGTCATGTAATTAACTGCAGAATGACGTACTGCGTGTGTGAACGAATTTTGGCAGATTTTATGTCGATTTTTCTTCATTTACTGATACTTCCGGCGATTTACTTCCGGTAATGAAAGTAATGCACTATTGTATTTATACGCTTATTACTCTCATAACAGGAAGTATATCGCCGGAAGTTTCAGTAAAGGAAGAAAATCGACCAAAATTCGAAAGAAAATTGCTGCCTCCGTAGAACGTCATTATGCAGTTAATTACATAACTTCGTGTGAGTTACGGGAGAGAAATGTGCAAGATATAGTTCGTTTTTTTATGAACTTTCAAAGCAAAAAAGGTAAGTTTCTTCAATAACTAATTATTGATTTGAGTTCAACATATACATTTGCACAGAAATAATGCTATTTTGGATAAATTTGAAGGGGGGAAAAGCCGTCTGCACCTAAAACGAACATTTACCGTAATAGAGTTTTAAGAGGCAAATCAATATGGATTCTTATGGAGAAATGGCCTGTTTTATTTACAAGTGCAATAAATAGAGTTTGTTTATCTTTAAATATGAAACTGAGAATTTTATTTTGGAACCCCATATATCTATTGGTTTTCGAAATCTACCTTACGCTACTTTTCTTTCACGAAAGACATATATAACTACACGTCTTTCCCAGTTATCCGAAATGGCGTAAAGCAAAGAAGCAATTACCTGTGATTTATACGAAAAATATTTTCAGCGTTCAAAAACCAAAACATACAGAACCTACATTTTTTTTTTAATAAACAGTTGATATTAATTTTTCCTCTTTTCTCTTTGAGGGTATAAATTTAACTTTATGCTTGAGATATTGAAACAATAATATTCCCAATATATCTTGGTTAACCAAGGAAAGGACATTTTGCGTGGAGGTCTATTTCGCCAACAAATTATATACTGTAGTTCAAATCAACTTTTGAAGAAAGTTTCAATTTCCTCATGCTTCACCAAAAAGCAACATTTTTGACTGGGTTCAGAAGTTCAGAGTTTATGGGACTGTGCAAGATCTAAACTCTAAAGGTCTGACGGACACTTATTCTGGTCGAAGGGTGAGTGATAAAATGAAAAGGAACATTGACGCTGTTCAAATTTTAAAGCCCCCCAATTTTTTTTTATTGGGGTATCTCAAGGATAATGTGTACCGAAACAACCCTCAAACGTGAACTGAAGACAGTGATCATAGTAAAAATCAGGGAAATCCCCGAAGAGGAATGTGTCTGAGTAATTTACAATTTGGCACAACATTTTCAAGTTTGCCCCCAACGCCACATTTGGAGTACATTTTGGAAAAATCGTAACTTTTATGTAAAGCAACAAATTTAACTAAAAACAAATTGGGAATGATAGTAGACAGACTGAAGTGTAAATCCACCAAGTTTCTTAAAAATAACTGAAGCTTTGTAGGATTTATTACAGTATGTACAATATTTATTACAATATTTATTACAATATTTATTACAATATTTACAATATTTATTACAATATTTACAATATTTATTACAATATTAATTACAATATTTATTACAATATTTACAATATTTATTACAACATTTACAATATTTATTACAATATCTGCAATATTTATTACAATATTTACAATATTTATTACAATATTTGCAATATTTATTACAACATTTACAATATTTATTACAATATTTGCAATATTTATGACAATATTTATTACAATATTTATTACAATATTTGCAATATTTATTACAATATTTACAATATTTATTACAATATTTACAATATTTATTACAATGTTTGCAATATTTATTACAATATTTACAATATTTATTACAATATTTATAACAATATTTATTACAATATTTGCAATATTTATTACAATATTTACAATATTTATTACAATATTTACAATATTTATTACAATATTTATTACAATATTTATTAGAATATTTGCAATATTTATTACAACATTTACAATATTTATTACAATATTTGCAATATTTATTACAATATTTGCAATATTTATTACAATATTTACAATATTTATTACAATATTTACAATATTTATTACAATGTTTGCAATATCTATTACAATATTTATTACAATATTTATTACAATATTTACAATATTTATTACAACATTTACAATATTTATTACAATATCTGCAATATTTATTACAATATTTACAATATTTATTACAATATTTACAATATTTATTACAATATTTGCAATATTTATTACAACATTTACAATATTTATTACAATATTTGAAATATTTATGACAATATTTGCAATATTTATTACAATATTTGCAATATTTATTACAATATTTACTATATTTATTACAATATTTACAATATTTATTACAATATTTACAATATTTATTACAATATTTATTACAATATTTATTACAATATTTACAATATTTATTGCAATATTTACAATATTTATTACAATATTTACAATATTTATTACAATGTTTGCAATATTTATTTCAATATTTGCAATATTTATTACAATATTTATTACAATATTTATTACAATATTTGCAATATTTATTACAATATTTACAATATTTATTACAATATTTACAATATTTATTACAATGTTTGCAATATTTATTACAATATTTACAATATTTATTACAATATTTATTACAATATTTATTACAATATTTGCAATATTTATTACAACATTTACAATATTTATTACAATATTTGCAATATTTATTACAATATTTGCAATATTTATTACAATATTTACAATATTTATTACAATATTTACAATATTTATTACAATATTTAAAAATTGTTTTGCGTCAACGTGTACCTTCTTTCTACATCTGCGTTATTTAATATCGTATGCTTTTTTATGGTTACTTGTACGTGTCATGTCATGTTATTTAATGCCAAATTCTAGTATAGCGCACTGAAAGGGGGATCGATCTTAGGACCAAATGGCCAAGCAAGCCAGGCTCTGTCTGAATTTTGAGTATGAGGATTCAAAATTAAGCGATGAATTGTTTCATTCGAAATTATTTGTTTGTTGATATTACACAACATCTCGGACATTGAGTCCTCCACCTTCTTCAAGTGTTGACGATCCGGTTAAGCCTGAGAAACTTTCGAATTGCATCTTTCATTTAATATATGGAGGAGGTTATTCTCGTTCTGCTCTTCATGTCTCTAAATATCTCGTCTTACTTAATAAAACTTAGTTATTGCTCGCCATATTTTTACTGTCTAAGTCTGTCCTACCCGACCCAGGGACTGAACTCAGAATTACTATGTCATCAAATCCACTAACCAAGGCATTAATCAACTAAACTATTACATTACGCCTAGACAATGCCAACGAGAGTTTGTTGTCATTTACTGTGGCTAATGTAGAAGAATTGAAATACGAGAGTGAACTTGACTGGTTTACCTTACACATTTTTTTAACATCGGGTTCTTTGTGGGCAGATAAAATATGCTGAAAACCTGTCCAAGATCTGTTTGTTTGTTTTTGTTTTTTTTGTTTTGTTTTTTGTTTTTTGTTGTTTTTTTTTTTGGGGGGGGGGGGTCAAAATTAAACTCGTACTTATCTACAACTGTAACAGTATTGTTAGGTCGGGCAAATTTCATATTTCTCAATATGAAATCTGCTGACAAAATAAACCTCCAAAAGTTGTAGCAAATCTGACAATAAAACATTCAAACGATCAGAAATGTACAAAATAAGAAGCCCAAAATTAATGTATGAACATTTCAAGATACATATCTTAAAATATTTCAATGAAGATAATTTAAATATGGTAATGAAGAGGACATCTGAAACGAGAAACTGTAATCCTATAAATAGCAGCCCAAAACAATTCTGTAAGAACATACCACGAGTGGAAATAGTAAATATCGCCATGAACATTGATAATGACTGCCAATTTTATATACAGCGATTAGAGAAAAGTGGCATACATAAACAGGTGTAATTAAGTGAGGAACATAATTCACTGAGAATTAGGCAAAAAACATTATTTTGACCTTATAAATTCGGAAAGTATATCTACAAACCATAAAAACGACTGTAATATAACCGCATATATTCCGATAGTATATGTACAAACCAACATCTGTCCTAAAATAGAGGAAAGCCTAAGGGGTTTTGAAATTCAATCGCATCATCCAATTCAAACCGGTAAACAAGAAAAACATTGTCAAATAGTAAACGTTGTTCATCCACCAGACCGAACACCAAAATCGAAATAAATTGAAGAACTGGAATAAAATATCGAAGAGACTTTGCGAAAAATGTCGACACCATTTTGAGACATTTGAAACGATAAAAAAATTTGAAAGAATTTGAAATATGACGACGACTGGAAACCATCTAAGTGACAGTAAATTCAGCAAAATGAGCCAGAATATTGTTGAAAATCAGGAATTCTGCCATTTAATCTCCATTGGAAACGACTAGTTATTACTTCAAGAGCACCGGTAATAATACAAATCAGAAGTCTCTATCAAATTATCCCATATTCCTCTTGAAAGTAATGCTTAATTAAGAACATGAAACATACGTGTATAATGTAACTCTGTGTCCACAATATGATACTATTTAAAATTAACTCTCCCCTATGGCAGTATACCACCTTTGAACCCACTTGTTAAATCCACTTTACAAACATTTCCTGTCCACCGTAGTTAAATGATGGATTCCTGCCACATTAATTCCCACCTCTATAAAACTTTCTACCCAACGAATATGACTCTCGGCTACTGTCGCTTCACCAAAGACGTTTCTGGGTTTTCTGTGCATATCAGTCTTTATTCATACATACTTATACATCATCTAAATAAACAGAAGCTCAGTCATGCAGTAAGAATTATTCTATCTAGTGATGCAAATGCAATGCCTTTCAATTACTTATTTCGCAGAAAAGGGCTGTGGGCGTCGGCGTGGCGTAACTGTTATCTAGGATCGGTCAAGTAAAATATGTTTGCAGGGATCGAAATCCGATAAAGGTGGTTGCATTCACTTTCATACAAATACAATTTTGAAAATTATGAATCCATTTCCCCTACTTTCATCTATGAAGTTAGAATGCAGAACAGACTGAACTCGGTAGCCTTCGTTGTCAACCAGCCTAGGAGAAGGATAACTCTGAATTAAAGTTTGTTTCAGTGTGGAAGTGACAACTTAACACCGTAAAATGCTTATTTCCCAGGGAAACCCCAGCAGCAACCAGACTGTGGGTCTATAATCAACAGGAGTCTACTGGTAATAGGTGGGATAGAAAAATTGGTGGTTATTATTTTCTGGCCAACCCCAATATATGTTATTTATTTTTTTACAAGATTAAAAAGACAGTTGAAATTTCTAGGACATATAAAACAGAAACATACCTTAGAGAATATGACAGTAACACTAGAGCGAGGAAAATGACTGGGAAAAAAAGACCGCGAAAAATAGCAAGGAGACAAACATTATTTATTGCTACAACAAAATAGATCATTATACAAAGCCATGATCGTCCACATCCTGAATAGACACGGCACATAAAAGAAGTGGATAAGCAAAACATAAATAAAAAGATACTTCAATTCAGAAAGTGACAGTTGGAGTTTCTATCACACATAATAAAAAAAGGCATGAATAATCTAACACTCGCAAGGCATAATGATGGCAACTGAAACAGATGAAAGTAGCTCGCAACGGATTTCTTTCAAAAGATGACAGAACAGAGACTGAGTAGAGATAACTAGACAAGAGTTATTAAGAGTTACAAAGTGTAGAAATTGTGGAGAACCATAATTTCCCATGTGCTGAAGAAACAATTCCCATAGAAATACTTCAGTATTTCTTTACTTGTTCCATTCCGAATATAATTTTCTTCTATTGGATTTTTGTACATATTTCTTTTTATCCCTTTTATGTCGCTGCTTCAAGTAGCAATTTGGATGGGAATTGGTAAATCTCACAGTTGTTGTACTGCCCATCGCTTATGTCTTTGACTTCTGGTTCTCTGCAGACGTGAAGACTGACAATTTCATATTGACCGGCCACTTTCCTTCCGGGGAGAAATAAATTAAATTCGAAATCGTTTTGCCCGACTGAAGATAAAATTAGAAAAAAAAAAAGAATTCCATTATCCAAAAAAAAACGCCAAAACATTTCTCGTTCATGTGATGGACTCTTAGGCGATCATGTCTCGAAAGGTACATGAATGACTGGGCAGAATATTATTTGTTTGCTTGTGTGTGTGTGCGTATGTGTACGTGTGCGATATTTATTCAACATTTTCTTTATTTGTTTATTTATTTATTTCTTCTTCATTATCATCACCATCATCTCATTGTTAATTACTATCATCAGTCAGTAAATGCCAAACGTGATACAAGCTTGGTCGATCATGTCTCGAAAGAGACATGACTGACTAGGCAAAAGATTATCCCACAGTAGGTTGACATTGCTTTCTGCGGTAGACTGGTTGCCGACCAAGGTTATAGAACCCAATCTGTCCTGTTATTTAACCCATAAATGGAAGGAACAGACGGATTAATACCTTTCCTAATGGTATTTGCGCGTTAGTGAATGCAAGAAATTCAACTGGAATTCGAACTCAGCTCCCCGATTTCTCGTTCCGAGCCGATATCCACTGCGCCACAACGCACATTAATCCACTTTGAAGTTGATTAATCCATTTTGGAGTTGATTAGTTTTTTTACCTGAAAATAAGGCCATTTTGAAGTTGATTATTATCATTTTGAAGTTGAAAGAAAAAGTATAATTAGGTCCACCTGCTGTGCATCTCGGGATTCTCAACAAAATCCAAAGAATGATCTGCAATGTAACCAGTCGCGATTTGGCTGCTTGCCTTCAGCCACTTTCTCACCAACGGAATATGGCTTCCCTCAGTCTTTTCTACAAGTATTTTCACTGCTTCTCCTCTATGTCCCGCACTTATGAATTTACCCATTCAATTAAATTTTGCAACTAAGTACCACCCCTTTATTGTCAAAATTGGCAAATGTAATCACCGATTCTACTTTATCACTTCCTTTTCTTGCACTTCCCGCCTGAGGAACTCCCTTCCCCATGCTTGCTTCCCTGATTGCTCTAATCTCTAAAAGTTTAAATGTAAGGTCACTTGCTATCTTCTATCTCTATGAATCCTACCACTCGCTTATCGTTTCTACAACATCACTTGTGCCATTTTCTTTTCCCTCTTCACTCTCCTCTGTTTGCAACCCCCTGCCCACCAGTACTGCTTTGCCTGGGGTGAAACGAATGTAAAAAAAAGTGTAACAAGAAATTCATGCAAACTTTGTAGTACTAAATTTTATTCTACAGATACTTCAACAAAACCATTCCCTGCAAGAAAACATGACCAAGAACTGTATGTTCAACATCACATAATGTTGCGGCAGATAAGACAAAGCTAAGATCAAAAACACTAACATGTTGTAATTCATAGAAAAACTGTAAAATCTGGTTTGGCTGAACATGTAGACTACTAAAAGAGAACACATGAACTATTACTAAATGAAGTTATAAAAAGAAAGTAGTGAAATTTTCCAATCAAAAACATTCTTGTCGAAAGAAATACAACGAAATATATCTTTGTTAGCGCCATGTCACTTCAGGTTATAGATGGTCGTGACTCTCCACAGACCAGAAACACTTGTAATTCATAGGGAATTAATAAGATAAGGTATGGATGCAGATGTTAGAGCCATGTCACTTCAGATCTCTACAGCTTGCTTTTCTTTCATAATTGTAAAACGTGTATTCCGATCATTATAACCATTAGAATGTAGTATTTTCAGTTATTTTAAATTCCGAATATTTTTCTCTTAGACTGCTTGCTAACCAAATCTGAAGAACGATATATGCCAAACACAGGGTCTTCGTGCAGCCATTCTTTCGACCCAGTGCAATACGACCTCTTCAAAGCACTTGATGCAGGCCTTTATGTTGAGTCTGAGACTTTTTCAGAAGATGAATGCATTTGTTTTTATCAGAACGATCGGGGTAACTTTTTCTAGCTGCTGTACTTTCGTAATCACCATTAGACTCATCCAACTCTTTCCAAATCCTTAGCACTATCCTCACCGAATTATTCCGGAAATTCGTATTGGAGCTTACATTACGAATTCCAAGCAGTACAGTATGCCGTTTTCAAATTTCTGGCAGAGTGAATTTCGTCATGGTACTCTTTTGCTTGTGAACGGTGCCCAACTGACCCCACTACACTGTTAAGTTGAAAGAATAAAAACAAACAACGCATATCCGCAAAATGAGAAATATGAGATGGCGATAATTTATCCATCGTACCCCTTATAGAAAACTGAGATAAAAGATAAAAAGGAGAAAATTGAGAAAGAAACTGGAAAAAACAATGAATATTGACGTATATTTTTCCCAAGGATTATTAGAGCGACGTGAACATAAACACTCTCAGATGGAACTTGTATTCTGTCGTCGATACCATTTTATGCGTTGTTTTGGTCTACTTAAATCGCCAACGATAAATACAGTACAATTCAGCTTGATCGTTTCGTCCAATAACTTATTATTCCATAAATGTTACTTGTTGTTGTTTTCGCACTGAAAGTTATAATCGTGCTATGTCGGTTGCTGACCGACTTAACGCACCCAAAATGTTAGGAACTTGGTAATCTTCCACTGTAAGCTGACTCTTTAGTATTCGGCTAACTGCTGACTAATATCAACTGCCTAAGTCCAACTATGTCCAAACTGGAACTAATAGTTTTACTGAACTCCAATAGAACTCTAAAGAACTCTCTAGAACTTTTACGAACTCCTAAAAACTTCTCGAGAACTTCTCGACTTTCCTGACGGCTACAACCTCCAGAAATTTAAATGCAAAGCCAATACTCATCTACTAACCACTGGACTCTAGCTCTCTCCCCACCCCTGTATAACCTTCCCTTTCTCTCCACCTATGTATCTGTCATCGCACCTGCTTTCTATTGTTCCTTTCTAACTAGTTTGTACTCCTCACTCTTTTCTAATTAATCTTTTTACATTTATGTACCCCCCTGCACATCAGTGGCGTTTCCGCCTTGCTCGGGGTGAAATGATTAAAAAAAAAAAAAAAACTCTTATTAATACAGGAGGGAGAGTCCATTATCTGAGGAATATGTGTTTCACCATGACACTTGTGGGTAATTTTATCGTCTTTGCTGGTTTGTTTTATTACAACGTTTCGGCTGTATATTGTCCGTCTTCCTACGGATATCCGTTGTGTTCTGGAATATTGAACTTTGCTAGGACCATACTTCTTCTCACGTTGCGTATGGCGAATCATGAGATTAAACATAAACTTCATAGAAGGAACAGATTTAGAGTAGTATTCGAGAATAACTTTTTTTTTAAATACGTAAGTACTCGGTCCAGATAACCCAACCATCCTGCTGATCACTTGACTGATGACTTATGGAAGCCATTAATCATTTTACAGTTGAAATGGCTTGTTGAACTCACTTCCGGCTTATTACTTTCCAGACAAATTTGATATACAAAAATTTAAATACAATACCAGTCGTCTTCTTCGTTCTTTTATTGTTCTTTTTCCCTCTCTCATGTTTTTCTTTTTTATATTCTTTCACACTAACTACACGCCAATCGCATCTTAGTAGCCTTATTACCTTTTTCTGTAAAAATATACAAAAACTGTAAATGAGCGAAGTTCTTTATAAACAAAAAGTAGCAAGGGAAGATGACGAATGAACTGGCTAAAAACCTGGTAGCTAAAGAAGCTTTAGAAAGTACGTAATTCAAATTCTGGCGAGCAGAAGAAAAAATTTTAAGACCTCATAGGATATTTTTTGTACCAACGAAAGCTTTGTCTTCGCATTAATTAACCGTTGAGCTAAGAAAAAAAAAAGAAAAGAAAATATTGAGCCAATGCGAAATCATTTTTATATAAAACTAGCAGTATAACCCGGCGTTGCTCGGATGTAATGAAAGCTTTAAAAATAATCCATGATCCTGGAGCTCAGACTCAGCCTAAAGAATATTTGTGTGATGTTTGGTGAGAATCGGATAAAATTTGTGGATTTGTATAAAGGACATACAAACAGATAAACAGACACACACACAAACATCTTGCCTTTTATATATATATATTATCGATTTTCTGCACTATTGTAAGAACTGCAACCTTAAAACTTCTGAATATCGTTTCTTATGTCTTTGTCTATGAGTGTATTAAATTTGATTAAAATTGGACCACTCCTTCTATAACCCGATTTTTTCGATTATCAATATTTGCTATTTATCGGGGATACCTCGACACAAAACCTAGGTAAAAACACTCGCAGACGATTATAGTACAGCTGTGTAAATTTTCATAAAAATCGGTTCAGCCGTTTCGGAGTCTATAGGTAACGGACACACACACACACATACACATACACACATACACATACACACATACACACACAGACAAAGTTCCATTTATAAATAAGTTTAGATGAGAATAAAAATAATTAGAGAAGAGTTTTCTGTAGTCATGTGAAAAGTTTTGTTTTGGTTCATCGTGTCCAGCGTTGAAGTACTAGCCAGTGTTGAATTACTCGCCAGTTACAGTATCGGCCTTTTACCCAAGCAGGAGGTATTTCAAAGGATTTTCTTCCAACAATCCACGAATGCTAAGGATTCCTTACTTCGTCTTTATTTTTAATCTGTGCAACCGTAGAATTCTTATGTAAGCAACAAATTCTCTTACCTTTGTTTTAGGCATTTTTATATTGTTTTATGTCATATTATTTTATATGAATATTTCATCTTCTTGACAATCCGTTTAAAAATTCTGCTTTATTTTCCAGAAATTCCCTACAGACACATCTTCTAGCGTGTATATTTCTAAATAAATTTCTCATCTTGATTTTTAAAAAATCTTTTTAAATAACTCGTATGTTTCCTCGTTATTAACATCCTCTATTAATCTTCTTGGCGTTTGTAAATTAGCTGTTCACTTTGATTCCTAAGTCTGATGCCAATATACAAATACAAATTCAATTATTAACAGAATCAACTATATTTAACGAGGAGAAGAGTTCAGTATTTCGTGAGAATTTGATTAAAAACTAAAGTTATCAAGAGAAGAGTAACTGAAGTCATATGAAAAGTTTCGATTCTGTTCACACGTCCAGCGTTCAGCTTTTCTCGAGTGTCAACTTACTCGCCAGTTATATTATCGGCCTTAAACAAGTACTCACCATTTCAAAGAACTTCATTTCAACAATCCAAGCAAAGTATTACTAATTATCTCTATTCACCTACTTTTGAACCTACACAAACCATATATTCCTTTGGTAATCAACGAATTCTCTTACCTTTCTTTTAAACATTTTTTAATATTATTTTGTATCAGATCATTTAATCTGTTGTATAAACATTTTCTCTCCAGAAAAATTCTTTAAAGCTACGAACTTTCTTATTTCTTTTCCTGAAACGAGCTACCAGCACAACTTCGAGCGTGTGAATTCTTAAATAAATCCCCTGTCTTGCATTTTTTAAATAACCAGTGCCTTTTCTCGTCATTATCATCATCTATTAACCTTCTAGGCGAGGGGAGATAAACTATTCATTTTAATCCTGAAATTCCACGCTACTATAAGACAAAAGGAATTAGATCAATCCAAATAATTCTTACAATAGAGATGACAAATCACAAAATTACAGAATAGTACTCAAGATAAAGTGTTACAACAATCTTCAATATAGAGTGAATATTTGTGCCATTATTCAAATTGCTTTCTGCCATCTGGTCTTGCAAATTCACAAAATAAGATATTTATCCACCTCAACATGCTAACCTTGCACTTATTTAATCGTTTCCTTCATATATTTTATGCTAATGTAGACATCGATTGAGACAAATACGATCCAGTAAAATTTATACGATTAATTCAAAAGAATAGGCCAGGTTCGGTATTGAACAATAAGAACGTTAGAAGAAAGAGATACTAGATTCAGATAACTCAATCAACAGACCGAACAGAGATAATAATGGCGTGTAGAATGTATTAAGAAAAAATTATCTACTTCGGATTCCATCGGAATAGCCCGAGAGATAAGAGATTGTGCAATGTCCAACGAGAGATCACAAGTTCAACTTAGAGATCAGGAGATAATCACAAGAACACAGACGAAGAACCGGATATTATGTATGCGTGGAGGTGGGTATGCTCTCTGAAAAAAAAAGTTTCTTTAACGTTCCAGAACATAAATGGCACCTAGCTTAAAGCCAGTTGGAGTCATTGCTGCCAAATGGAACCTGCGTCTAATGGGGAACCTACTATAGTCTTATGAAATATACATGACAAACCATTCGAAACATACACTTAAAATCACGCGATATATTTTATAGTTAACAGCGACAATTTTTCCTGAATTCTTTAAAAGTCACTAGATTTAAAAGTTAAATTAAATATATTTGTTGATTTTAGAATCGTGTAAAAATGTTCAAAGACTTCGAAAAAGTTAAAAGGATTCCAAAATGTTAAAAGACAAAATATATTTTTATTATTTATAATCATTTTACGCCAAGTAAGGTAGAACATGTCTACGGCTATATCGTGTTTAATACACCGGTTCTCGTCCGATCACCGAAGTTAAGCAACATCGAACCTGGTCAGTACTTAGATGGGTGACCATTTAGAAATAACAGGTGCTGTAAACGTAAGGACTAAGAATGGTCCACCGGTCCCCCAGGTTTTGGGGTTGGGGTTGGGCGCAGGGCTAACAACCCTGCCCCGTAAAAACAGTTGTTACGGAAACAGTAATAAAAAGTTGCTGCTCTACGCCCCATTGGATGCAACAGGTGAGATGATGATGACGGTAGAACATGTGCAGCGGATTACAGTGAGAGAAAAAATGTACAACTATTACCCTAGAGGCTATGCGTTAAATAACACCGGTGACTGGTTTCTTTGGCCTTAGTTGGCAACTAGTGTGGTAGCAAGACAACTGATGCGGAAATGAAAACCGTTTAGTCCTGTGGCTATCAAATAATAAATCACTGCAACACCAACTATGACCCTAAATCCGACAGGGAATTCTAATGGCATTAATAGTTCCTGGGCATGATGATAAACTGCATCCGGCAGCAAGGCCTCTGATTGGGGTGGGGTGAAGAGCATGGAACCACCTCTTACTTACTATTGTTCCTAGGTCCACCCTGACCTGGAGTGGTATCATCTGTTAGGGTCCAAGCTATGGGCAAATTGTTAACTTCCAAACTGGGGTCAAAACACTATGAAAGTATAAAAATACGCTTTTATAGAATTATATACATAAAATAGACTTTAAAGAAAAATATACATTTTTGAAGGAAAAATATTCCCAACAATACATTTTGAAGAAAAAATGATTACCATAACACATTTTTGAAGGAAAAATTATTCTCACTAAAACATTTTTTAATACAAAACTAGAAAGCATTTTCAGTTTTCTAAGACAAAAAAGAATAAAAACAAAAATTTTCACTAAACCCTTATTAAATTATAGTGGGTTGCTTATTTGTTCTTTTTCTGTTAGTAGTGGGAGTCCGTTCTAGTGAAGGGTAGTTGTATACTGTTGCAGGTTAACGGAATTTGGCCTTGTTGTAGATAACCCACTATAAGTCATAAAATGATTACAAATCAAGAAAGGCAATTTGAGTAAAAAATATCATTTTTTATATACACATATCAATTAATGTTTTTACAATTGAAGTAATACATGAAGTATAGGTCCAACGGAGGTTAAAATGTTCATGGCAAATAAAATGCTGAAAGATTTAAGGCTTAGGAATGTAGGGAGCGTGTAAGTGAGAAATGTCTTTGATGTAGTCGCTCCTTAGGTCAGTAAGTAGTTTTGAGACAAGGGAGAAGGAAAGAGGCAAACGTAGTAGCCGCTTGACTTAAGTCAAGGGGATTATTGATTACACTCTTCTCCTCAAGGTCTGCCTGCTGGGGTCTGTATGTATCCGCTTTTTATATCTTCTTTTTGGATACAGCAGTTCGTTTGGGATTTCATACTTGTATTTGATTCTGGACTTCCCATTGTCTGATAAATAAAATTCGCGTAGGCTCACGAACTGGAAATTGAATATTTGATTAATTTTTATTTTTTTTCAACCGGAACATCTGCGCGGGGCCGGCGGAGCAGCGACGACTTTTGGTCATTTTCCTTTTTGTTGTGACAGAGCAAACATCCGGTCCGTCGCTTTTGCTCGGTCGGTATCACCACAAAATCAACCTCCTCACTATACCCGAATATTTAAAAAATACCTTAAAGCCTTACCTTTTTTGGCAATAAATAACACACAGAGGTTGATCTGCCGTTAAACAAAACTGAAACTCAAACTAATGGCATTAATAATAATTAAGATGAGAGGATGATTTTACAGATAATATCAGTAAACAAAAGACGGGATATTTTTCCGATCACTACAATCTTCAAGCCGAGGATTTACCTTAATCATTTCTTAACCTCATGAAGTGCATTTTTCTCTTTCAACACCACTCAGTGATCGCTTAACATGAAAGAAAAAAGTAACATAGACAGGTAATGCGGATTTACATGGACCCAATTATTTTTCATCAGCTTTGTCAGTATACTGACACCAAAATCAGTCAAGACATTTACCTGCAATAAGTGATGGATTTAATAATTAATAAATAGACCCTGTGTCACATTGTATTCAAATTATGTTCCTCCATCTTGTTTTCTACGTAGATATCCGTTATTTCAATTCTTACCTATGAATATGGTAATCAATAAAAAAAAAAGTAACATAGACAATAAAGAAAGAAGTTTTAACTTGAACAACATTTGTTTTGACAAGTGATTTCCACAATTAGAAAAAAATATTTGCGTTTTTAATTTCATCACTGAAAATCCAACAATAATGTCTCACTTTTCATATTACAGATTTTTTTCGCACTGAACACGTACACATCTGAACGAGAATTTGGTTTTTAATTACGTTTATTTTAGGAGTAGGGTTATTTATTTTTTCACTTTTATAAGAATAACGAAAGCTTGATAAAAATGTTAATGACTAGTTTTTTATCGCAACGACAAACGATTAAATGTCGCTGTCATTTCAACTGTCTTAGTTGTCAACAATTTCAAAATTAGTAAGTCTCAGTTTTTTTTTTGTTTTTTTTGTTTTTTTTTATTCTTGGTTGTTTGTTTGTTTTTTTAACCACCAGGCTTAGTCTGGAGTTTTTATTAAAAAAAAAAAGAAATATGTACTATAAATAAACTAAAACTACTGTCTTAAACTTGAAAACATTCATAGAGATTCTTTGCTTCTACTTCAATATCATATTCTTCAATAAATTTGAAGACTCATAGAATCAAGTGGATTTTTCTTTTATTACCTCCGCTTAAAGCGGAGGCATTGCTTTCAGTCGCGTTTGTCTATTTTTTCTGTTTGTCTTTCTGTTTTTAGACAAGATATCTCAAAACCTGCTGGATGGATAATTGGCTGGATGACTGATTAGAGTTTGGGTTCGATCCCGTACGAAATAAACTTTATGGATTATTTTTAATTTAATTTTTTTTCGTAAATTTCGCATGCCAAATAACGATTTACCTCCCCAAGATTTCTTTGTTATTTATTATTTATTATTTATTATTTATAATATGGATAATTAATTCTTATTATCTAAAAGCAAAAAAAAAAAGATAAAATACACAAAAAATGAGTCAAATTACAACTTTCGGATATTAAAAAGTAAAAACGAACTCTTCCACAATTTTTGCAGCCTTTTTTTAATTAATCAGACAAACAAACAAACAGTCACTATATATATATATATATATATATGTGTGTGTGTGTGTGTGTGTGTGTGTGTGTGTGTGTGTGTGTGTGTGTGTGTGTGTGTGCGTGTGCTTGTGTAAATTTTCATCCGAATCATTCGCGTCTATCTGTCTGTCTGTCTGTCTGTCTGTCTGCGTAGATGCTATCACAAGATTTGCTTTATGAACTTTTCAGGGATTATTGGCCTCATGACTAGTTTGAACTGGTTAGATTTTGAGTTCAACCCGGTTTGAAATAGTGTTTCTGGGATATCTTTCTTGATTTTTTTTACTACTGTTTTTGTACATTTAATGGCTCAATTTAAGTGTGCATTTAATTTTGAGATCTATCAAATTCATTTTTGTATTTTCACGCTTATCAGCGGTCAAGTTCATTGCAGTTATTCTCATATTAATAATCATTAATAATCATCTCTTGCTGATCGCTGAGATGATGTCGGTATGACCTTGGCGAAAGTTTTTGGTTTTTGAGTGTTCTTGTTTAGAAATTCTTTAGCCTTTGCCCTGGTCACGTGTCTGAGACTTTCATTTAGCAGACGATACTTTGAATTAACATTATTTTCGATATGAATTGACTTAACATTGTTGAAAATAGAAGGCATTTGACTACAAATCTATATCATCTGGGATTTTAAGTAATTATAGTAAACCTTTATGAAAAGATTATTTAAATCTGCTTCCTTATTTCGGTTAGATTCACATCAAGAAAACACTGACACATTATTTTTTTAAATCAATGCTACATTTTCCAGCGTGGCTCCAATATAGCCTCTCCTTCCAGGGATATTATGTTTGTGAGTGTACCAAATTTTAACTAAATCTATCAAAACGCTTCTGTAAGCATAGTAATAAAAACTTCATATAATTCACATTGTTCGGACTGTTATCCTTACCTCTGTTGTGTTGCTTGGCTTTGTATAATTAGAAGATAACACAAACTTGAATTAATGTCGTTTATTTTTTTTATATAAAACTTGAAGTTTTTACATCAAGTTAACAACCGTTATTTTTTGTGTATGGATACAGGAGCAGACTAGCTGAATTCTCTTCACTCTAGGAGGATAGTAGTAAACGAGTCTATCCCTTCTGGACTCTAGTTGACAACTGACAGCATCTTCCTCTTTTCATATCTTCTACCAAAACTACTGTCCTTCACTCCTACTTCTTCCTCCTACTTCTTTCTTCTACTCCTACCAAAAGAAACCGTTAACTTGTTTAACGATTTTGCTGCCCAATTTTGAATTCTTGGCGTCAGTGTGTCTACCTTTTTCTATTTTTAGCATACTCGCCATTTTATGCACCATAATACTTCTATTGCCATTTTTACGATGTTAAGAACGGCATTTATCCGTTTTCTTTTCCCTCCAATTTTGGATTAAATGACATGAATATTGAGTTTTGTAGCCTTGGTTGGCAACCGGTCTAGAGCAGAAAGTAATAACAACCTACCGCAGGAAAAACTTGTGCCCAGTCGGTCATGTCAAAAGCCCAAGCTTGTACCACGTATGGCACTTAACTTACTTTCTAAAGGTACTATTATATCACGCACTTCAATTCGTAATCCACTACCTTGAGTGACTCATAGGCCTTCTAGTGGGTAAACGTTAGCATAAAATGAACGACTTCTCTTGCTGTCAAAATATAATAGTTATGTTTTATATAAGATGTCAGATTTTAGGATACAAATGAATTTTTTACAGTAAAATTTGTATCATACCACGTGTATTGGTAAAACTTTCAGGTTGTATTTATATATACATATGTATACGATGTGAATATTAACTTATAAATAATATATGTTTGTATCATAAATATTTTAAAAAGTATATTTGGAGGTGCGACATTTTATGTATATTTCATGTTGTTCATTATAATGTAATATATATATATATATATATATATACATATATATATATGTGTGTGTGTGTGTGTGTGTGTGTGTGTGTGTATACTGAGCAAATAAGCTGCCACACCAAACTACCCAGGTTTCTTTATGAAGAACTGACCTTCTGACTGAGTTACCTCACGGTTGAAACCCGGGTAGCTTGGTGTCACAGCTTATTTGCTAAATATATTTAGCTCTAATTTCTTCTTGCTGGATTTTGTATCGAGCACTTTTTAGTGTACCATAACTTGGGAGCAGGGGAGCAGTTGTTTTCTGCTTTCCTCTGTTTTGTTATATATATATGTATGTGTGTGTATGTGTGTATGAATAGAATAAGTAAGAAACAGTCAGGTAAAAAGAATCGTCTTTAAAAGAATCTCTGAAGAAGCTTGTTAAATTGAAACATGTTAAACACACTTTTTCCTACTTGTTCTTTTATTTTTTTATTAATCTTGTTGAAATTCGATTCATATATTCAACTCATATATATATATATATATATATTGTAACAAAGTTATAGAACTCGTAGGTTATTTTACCTACTGTTCATGCATTTACTTTTATAAAGAGTTCTCCATACAACGTGTAGCATTTTATTGTAATGGTTGTTACAATGGTTTACAAATTCATCGTATCACTACAGAAAAATGTTCGCGTTTTGAAGCTGCTATGTGCGCTTCTCATCGGGTGCTAAGTTGAAATGAAAATTAAATGGTGAAAACGGTTTCTTTCTGGTGATATGATGTTTAAGTGAATGTTGGGTGGGAGCTTATTCTGATTTAGTCGGCCGTATTGTAACCTTAGAGATATATCTTTGGGTTAGGAGCGGTAGCTTAGTTTAAGACAGGTCCCTTACTTATTTTGTCTGGGTAGTTCATATTTTGGGATTAAGGTTGTGTACTTCGTTGCTGAAATTTTGTAGAAATTTACGGTTTTGTCTGCGTTAACTAATACTTTATTTGATGATTTTAAGGACCCTGAACTTTATGGATTTAAGAGCAAAAAATGCACCTACAAATGAAAAACTCTCTGGATTGGAAAACGATTTATTCCAAGAAATCAAAACCATCTCCTTCAACAAAAGAAAAAATAAATTCTAAATACACCTATACTGAGACATAAAATGATCAGACAAACTCTTAGTCAAGTCAGACAAAACCGCAAATTTCTACAAAATTTCAGCAACGGAGTACACAACCTTAATCCCAATTTAAGAACTACACAGACAAAATAAATAAGTAACCTGTCTTAAACTAAGCTACCTCTCCTAACCCAAAGCTATATCTCTAAGGCTACACTACGGCCGACTAAATCATGGCCATAAATGTCGTGGGTGTTCTTGGAACCAGGTGATAGTAATAACCTGGTCATTGGCTGAGCACCATTGGATCCATTTTTCTCCTCTTTCGTTGCGCTCTCCTAGTCCGAAGTTGCCGTTCGTGTCTCCTTCTCTACTTTTACCTACCTTGGCATTTAAGTCCCCCATTATTATGCTAATTTCTTGGCTTTTGCACTGAGCCTTGGCACTGTCCACTATTGAATAGAAAGATTCTATTTCGTCCTCCGAGCTTTGAGTTGTCGGCGCATAAACTACTATAATAGCTATATTGAAGGGCCTTCCCCGCAGTTTAACCAAGAGGACTCTCTCTGACAGTTGCCAGTATTCCAAGTACACATCTCTTCACTTGTTTGTTTAGTATTAAAGCAACCCCTTTTTTGTTTTTTTTTTACCTCCTGCATATATTATCCTGTGGGTGTCGCTACTGAAATCTCCGTTATTAGGCCATCTTGTTTCACATATGCCTAGGATGTTGATAGTCAGTCTGTTCATCTCCTGTTTGACATTCTCTAGTTGTCCACATAAACATCATATCACCATAAATAAACCGTTTTCACCATTTAATTTTCATTTCAACTAATCACCCGATGAGGAGCGCATATAGCAGCTTCGAAACGCGAGAATTTTTGTGTAGTGATAGTATGAATTTATAAACCATTGCAACAACCATTACATTTACGCTCTCACATTGTAACAACCATTACTATCTACGCTCTTACACCCTGATTGAGCACTCTGGAAGAATCGTAGACTTTGAAAAACAGTAGCCACCCTGGCATGTACGCATCGTTCATTCACTAATGAATTAGAGCACTCTGGCTATTGGGCGTGTATAATGACAATATACATGCTAAAAGGTCTGCCTTCTTCTACGTGCGCCCATGGCCCAGAGGTAGAATCGCCGACTGACGCCACTTCGGTCGGGTTTCAATCCTGGGTTAGAAGCAATCGGAGTCTAACCGTACTGATAAGCTGTGATACGGCGAAACAGATCTGTCTGCAGATGACTATATATATATATATATATATATATATATATATATATATATAGTTATTAATATTTGTGCTTTGATTTCAGATCGATAAAAACTGCCAGAAGTCGTAAGAAAGACGTTAGCTAGAAAGAAAAGTAAGATTATATCAAAGTTATTGAATAAAGGGAAAAAGCCTTAGTAATTACGTAAAGTTGAATCGAGATCAAAGATCAATTGAAAAAGAAATTGAATATGTTATTAAGTTAAAAACAAGAAAGTAAACATGTCTTTTAAATTATCTGAAAAGTAAATCACGAAAATATAAAAGGTTAATATGTTAAGTAAGAGGATTAAACATCAAATGCAACCAGCAAGAAAAAGTTTAGAATATTTTTTTAAAATATGAAATCAACAAGTTACCGCTTTTAATTTAAGAGAAATGTATTAGCTTAGTAAAGAATTATTAGAAATATTTACTGGTGAATATAGAACTAAACTGGATGGCTGTGATGGCTTATTGAATACTTTGTAGTGAACAAAACAAGTTCTAGGTTTAAAAATTCAAAATCTAAGCCCTGATTTATTGATTTTGTTAGAAATAAATGATTTTTTTCGAATTTCCAACCGTTGCTTAACACACACAAAACTCGTGAAATTTCACACCTCGATGCAAAATGTTTGTTGTCCAATAGAAAGGCCAGAATCACACCCGGGAGTTAATTCCCAAACGAAATAAAAGACGGGCCAATTTTGACCGTCGTCCGAGAGTGAAGATGACGAGCGTAATTAACACGTCCCTTGACTAACATCAAGCGATCGCTATTATTGTCTCTATCTTTCTCTCTCACCTCTCACCTCTCACCCCCTCCTTTTCACCATTTACCCTGAGCGATAATTTCAAAGACAATCCCTTCGAACAATAAACGCTCATACATACATACATACGTTCCTACCTACGTACACATAAACTCACTCTTGCAAGGACTACTACGAACATTTCAACGAACTCTTGATACCCTTAACCTTTTAATACTATTTCTCTTGGAAAGTTTAACTTCTACCAATTCATGTTATTCTTTTCCATTAATAAATTTATATTTAAACATGCAAAACATATTCCAATCTCCCACCTTCTGATGATAGCGAATAATCCTAAGTTGTAGGGATTTCGTTATGTATGACACATGGCCAATTTAATAAACATTAACCATCTCCCCTACGGCTTCAACTTCATGGGTGCTGGATTAGCATTATGGCCATAAAATTATAGGTCATTTCAAAAAATGGTGTCTGTATAAACGAAGAGAATTACTGTAATTTTTTTTTTATAAAGATATTTTTGGGTGATAATCATGAAGATCTAAGCTCAAGTGCATATTCAGGCTCTTTCCCAATTCTAAAAATCTAACTATTCCTCAGTTTGTCCCCGTGAAAAAGGCTTCAAATTTACTAAATTAATGCAATCGTTCTTGAACCTCTCTAGATATAAATACAATAGAAAACTTGAGATTTGTCATTGATAAAGACGTATACGAGAATGTGAAACTATAATAGAATATATTTTTATGGAAGCAATAAAACTGACGCAAGTATTTCAACAAACGAAAAAAACAACAAAAACAGCAAACCCTACTGTAGCTATTAGGAGCTGGTTAATGTTTCTTTGATTCGGCCTTGTGTCAGACTTAACCGAACTCCGTACAGCGTACAAGTTTTATGCAGAGTTATCATCAGAAGGTTTTCATCAGAAGGTTGGTTGTCGGTAGGTTGGGATGTGTGGAATAGTGTAACAATAAAATTATACATTTTCCATGTTAAAATAGGAATTTATTAAAAGGAAAGAATGACAAGAATAGATAGCAGTTAAAAGTTCAATGCAAAAACAAGTAATGAGTTAAAGGTATCAAGAGTGTAGAAAATGTCAGTAGTAGTAATTTGTTGAAAGAGTATATGCGTACGTCCGTATGTATTTATGAGCGTTTGTTTGATAGGATTGTCTTTGGACGGAGAAGAAGTAAAAGGAATCATCACACATATTCAGGTTCTTTCCCATTTCTAAAAATCTAACTATTCCTCACTTTGTCACCGCCGAAAAAAGGCTTCAAATTTACTAAATTAATGCAATCGTTCTTGAACCTCTCTAGATATAAATACAGTGTAACCCGGATATAAGAGAGTTGTCGGGATAGGGTTAAAGTTCTCTTATATCCGTGTTTCTCTTATATCAGGCTTTGGTCTATTTTATATAGATTACCACAGGCTCTAATTTGGGACCAGATAGAATCTCTCTTATATCCGAGTTTTCTTATATCAGGGTTTCTTTTATCCCATTCTCTTATATCAGGGTCTTTTATATCCGGGTTATACTGGACAATAGAAAAATTGAGATTTGTCATTGATAAAAACGCATACGAGAATGTGAAACTATAACAATATATTTCTTGGAAGCGAGACAACTGACGCAAGTAATATTAAAATGAAAATATTAGAAAATTTGACAAGAATTAATACATGAAAATTACAAAATGTGGAAAAACCCATAGTCACACGGAAAATACTATAACTAGTCTCCGTAAATGGGATATTGTTTTAATCAAATACATGTTTCTATGGCCGATATATTTTGGAATAATTTATAACTAAAAGTCTATATTGTATTTAATGCTCCGACATAATAAAAGATGACATCCCCAAAACAAGTTGTTAACAATATTATTAATAATGATAGATATTATTGGCTGAAATTCAAACAACGTATTGCTTATATTTAAATATCTTAAAACTGTTACTATCGGTTAATACCGAATTTATTGTGAATATAATTCCATGATAAAATCTAAATTTTTGATATTTTATTAATATAATACATTAAAAGCATTTATATCCATTGGCTTGCGAACTAAAATTAATTTAAGACAAGGCGTATAAAATGAAACGTGTAGGAAAATAAAGAAGAGCGTAACGTATCAGCTATCCGGAGAAGAAATAATAAAACCAATCAAGATTTGAATTTCTATCAGAATTTTCTTCCTAGCCTAAAGAGGAACGGTTCAGCGACAAATGTGCAGAAATAAAGAGACTGAGTGTGACAAATAGAGAAGATACGCAAAAAAAAAGATAACTGACAGGACAAAAAACATGCTCAGCAACAGGATGCATAAAATTCAAAGACGGAATGCTCATATTAGAGAAAAAAAATACTCCACCGATGTGACGAATATATCAGTGATCTTTTCGACGACAAGAGAGAGCAACAGGCAATACACAGAAATACCTACGGATCAGTCAGTCAGTTAAACTGCCATACGTGATACACGCTTGGGCGATCATGTCTCGAAAGAGACACGACTGACTGGGCAGAAGATTATCCCGCAGTAGGTTGCCATTGCTTTCTGCGGTAGACTGGTTGCCGACCAAAGGCTATAGAACCCAATCTGTCCTGCTATTTAACCCATAACTGGAAGGAAGAGACGGATTAATACCTTTCCCAAGGGTATTTGCGCGTAAGTGAATAAAATGGATTCAGCTGGAATTCGAACTCGGCTCCCCAGTTTCTCGTTCCGAACCGATATCCAAGAATTATTAAAAACCGAAGTCGAAGCTGCACTGGCCAAATTAAACAGAAACAAAGAAACTGTGAAACCAATAAATTGTAAACGCAAATTCTACTCCATCAGCTTCTTTTCTCGCGCTTCCTGCCTGTGGAATTCTCTTCCGCATACTTGCTTTCCTGACAGTTACAATCTCCAAGAATTTAAATGTAAAGTCAATCAGTCGATGGTTATTCTAAATCATAAGTCATCCTAACCGAAGGTCTGAGCGCGATGGCCCTGTTCATACTCACGCTGAGCGAGCTAACCTTGTTCTAAATCACGCTAGATAACGCACCTTTTAACAGAAACTGTAACTATGTCTCGCTCACTATAGTTGTAGTAAAAAAAAAAAAACAGGTACTCCCTGTGAGTGTGAATAAATGAAAATGTGCTTGAGTCTTCTTTTATGTGCTATGTCCTTTCAGGACGTAGGCGATCATGGCTTTCCACATCTCCCTGTCCCTGGTGGCTCTTAGCACGCTTTCTCCTGTTGCACCATGCAACCCTCGTTCCGTCATCCACCCGATCAGGTCCTTCAAATATGTTATCCACTGCTTTCCCCTGCCTCTTTTCCCCTCTATCTGGCCTGTTAATAACAGGTTCTCCAAGCCCTCCCTCCTCATTGCATGTCCCAAGAACTTCAGCTGTCTCTTCCTGATGCTCAGTATTAATTTCCTTTTCGTTTCCATCTTTTCCAAAACCTCGTCATTGCTCACATGCTCGGTCTATGGTATCCGTAGCATCCTTCTATAGAACCACATTTCAGCTGCTTGAAGTTTTTCCTTCATCTTCGAAGATATTGTCCAGCATTCTCTGCCATATTAAAGAAACGATATCACATAGCAATCTAGTACTCTCCTCTTTGTTTCTAGTGAAATTGTCCTGTGTCTTAATACTTTACTCAACTTCTGGAATGCTACTTTCGCCATGCCAATTCGCCTTCGGATCTCAGTGTCGCACTTTCCATCTTCTGTTAGAACACTTCGCAGGTATTTAAATTTTTTGTACTTGCATGATTTTAGAGTCCCTCACCTGTAATTGGCATTTGGGGCTGCCCTTGTTGCTGATGACCATGCGTTCGGTTTTCTTGCAGTTTATTTGTAGTCCTTCCTTGTCCTCTTTAGCTACCTTCTGTAGGAGGTCTTATGTCTGAAACAGCGATGGACTAAACGCTGTAGTAGATGGGTATCTTCGGATACGTGTGGCCAACCATTTATTTTATAGGGTGAAGAAATCAATTCATCTATTGATATTCATACGAAAGTGAATGCAATCGGAGTTCTAACTTGGTTCACCGTTATCTCTTTACGAACTTCTAGCCATTACACTAACGGTGCATTCTGTACGACAGCTGGGGAATATCTTTTGCATGGTCAAGAACAAATCTACAATGGGCCCATTTGTTGTGGGGTAGTTTTAGCACTGAAGGTTATAATCATGCTATGTCAGTTGCTAATCTACTTAACGCACCCAAAATGTTAGGAACTTGGTAATCTTCCACTGAAAGCTAATTCCTTAGTATTCGGCTAACTGCCGACCAATATCAACTGCCTAGATGTTCTACTGAACTCTAACTCTCTAGAACTTTTAAGAACTCCTATGAACTTCAATATTTATTTTTGTCTAAATATACAAAAAATGTGGCACAAGTCCGAATTGGGGATGGGGAAGGCTGGTTTTCATCTGTCCTAATTTAACTTAGCTATTCACTTTCGTCGACCCTGACACACTTACAATAAACCTTACACCATAATCCCACATTTTTACTTACCATTCTTACCACGTCCACCATAATACCTCATCTCCTATGAACTTCCCAAGAAATTCTCGAGTTAACTTCCTCTTAACTGTTATAGGAGGGAGAGTCCATTATCTGAGGAATAGGTGTGTTTCACCATAACACCTTTGAACCGATTTAAACCCTGACAAGCAATTTCAAATATCTCAATATTTATTAATATTGATATTTGCTCGACCAACACAAAACAAGATTTGAGGAAAATTATATTTGGATTATTTTCTAATGCGAATACTTCAAGTATGACGGGACAATTTACCTTGAAAATCATTACTCAAATATCATCATATCTCGTCTCGATCAATCATCTATCTCTGAGAGCCCTGGGAAATATACTACTATTTGAGATTTTCTAATGACATCACTATTATACATTAGCAATATTTATTTATCAATATTTTCTATATGCCGTATCCCTTCAGCGATCATGGCTATCCGCTATTCCCTGCTTTTTTAAGTCTTGGTAAAGTTTTTTTTTGTGTTCTTTTCTTCTATATGCCATGTCCCTTCAGAACGTAGACCATCATGGACTTCCACGTCTCCCTAACCCTGGTGGCACTTAGCACACTTTCCCCTTTTACAACACCCTAACCCTGCACTGCCATCCACCTGCTCAGGCCCGTCAAATATGTTATCCGCTGCTTTTCCCTGTCTCTTTTGCCCTCTATCTGACCTGTAAGTATCAGATTCTCCAAGCCCTCCTTCCCCATTACATGTCCCAAGAACTTTAGCTGCCTTTTCCTGATGCTCAGTATTAATTTCTTTTTCGTTTCCATCCTTTCTAGAACTTCATAATTGCTCACGTGCTCGATCAATGATATCCGGAGCATCCTTCTGTAGAACCACATTTCAGTTGCTTCAAGTTTTTCCTTCATCTTTAATGATACCTCTCCCAGTTTCTGCTCTGTCACTTAATTTTACAAGTTAGATAGGCTAAACATTGTTTTCTTCAGTTTGTATTGTTTGTGTCAAATTTTCTAAGCCCTCTTTCTTTATTGTGTGTCTGATACAACGTAACAGTTACATGTACTTTTTACTTTGACTTAATTAAATTACCTGCTTCTTAATAAGTTAAGTGCTACTCGTGATATACGCTTGTGCGATCATGTTTTAAAAGAGCGATGACTGATTGGGCAGAAGATTTTCCCACAGTAGGTTGCGATTACTTCTTATAGTAGACTGGTTGCCAACCAAGACTATAGACTTTTAACCTCTCCTGCTATTTAAACCATAGCGGGAGAGAAAAGAAGTGGATTCATGCCTTTCCCAAGGGTATTTGCACGTAAGTGAATGCAACAAATTCAACTGGAATTTGAACCCATTTCTCGTTCCGAGTCGATATTCACTGTACCACAACACACATCTTATAATAAACCTTTCTTAATACTTTGCTTAGCTATTAGGAAGCATCTTTGCTTGTTTCGGTATCGTTTTTCCGTTATTACAAAGTTTGTATTTTTGAGGAGAGGAAAATAATTTAGCAAAGGAAAATCTGTCGCGCGAACCTGCCAAGAAAGAGTTCATTTTTCCGCCTTCATTTAAAATGATGTCGTTCTAGCTGGACTCGAACATCGAATGCTGGCAATATGCAGGCAATATTCAATTATCTTAAACCTAAGACAGGTTGGTGTCATCAGTATTCCATACACAATGTTTATTAAGCAATGAATAGGAAAGGGAGAGACACTCTTGCAGACTCTTCGAGATTCGAGACAAGCAATATTGGTTGATATTTAAAGAATAAACAGTATTAGAATCTAGAAAGAAAAAAATTGAAATCGATAAAATACAGTTTATGAAGAAAATAAAAAAAACAATACGCCAGCGCTCATAGAAGCGAAGATGACCTTTGGTGAGCCCAAAGTTATAACAGGGAGAAGGAAAGATTTAACGTTCAATTAGCAAAAATAGTAGGCGAAAAATTATAAAATTAGCACAACAGAGGAATTCAAACCTTGCAAATGAATTAAAAGAATGTTTAAATTTTTTTTAACAACAACTACTAAATAACAACAACAACAACAATTTATTTGGTTTTATTATGCATTTAACCTTTCATAGGCACAAATTACAAAACAAATATGATACGATTTAACCACTTGGGACAGAATTACTTTTGTGTCCGAATCTCGACGTAATAATCTACTATCAATCAGTTAAGTGCCATAACTGATACACGCTTGGGCGATCATATCTCAAAAGAGACATGACTGACTGGACAGAAGATTTTTCAGCTGTGGGGTTCTATTACTTTCTGCGGTAGACTAGTTGTCAACCAAGGCTATAGAACCATATCTGTCCTGCAATTTAGTCCCTAGCTGGAGGCAGAAGAGACGGATTCATATATTCCCTAAGGTTATTTGGGCGTAAGTGATTGCAACGAATTCAACAGGAATTCGAACTCTGCTCTCCGTTTTCTCGTTCCGAACCGATCGAATAATCGAAAAAAATCGGGTTATAGAAGGAGTTGTCTTAATCAAGTTCAATACACTCATAGACAAAGACATAAGAAACGATATTCAGAAGTTTCAAAGTTGCAGTTCTTACAATAGTGCAGAAAATTTGATATCGATACCAGGAAATCAAAATTTGACTTACATCCATTCATTTTTCTTTTAGTCTACGGTTTCGCTTTAACTGGAAACAGCTATTGCTTTTTAGTCTCTTGTGCCAACGTCCAAAGAGTCTGAGCTCCAGGACCATGGATTAGTTTTAAAGCTTTCATTACACCCGAGCAACGCCGAGCTATACTGCTAGTCAACTTTAAACGCGGTATCTTTACTATAGAACTTTTGCCCCACCGGAGCACTTACAACTCTGGAAACTTTCCTATGCAAGAATGATTTTGGGAAACCTTCATAACTTTGGAAACGTCTACGAGGATGTATATATATATATATATATATATATATATAATTAATATTAACAATGTTAAAAGTTATAGTAAGGGATTCTATTGAGTCCTACTTTTTATTACAAAAAGTTTTAATTCATGAAGTAGTTGTTAAATAGAGAAATTAGGGATAGAACGTTTTGGAAAATTGTAGAATATTCTAGTAACATCTAGACAATACCAAATGATTCTAGAAATATGCAAATTAGGTGTTAGCCCCAATAAAAATAATTTTTAGAAAGAGAGTAGTTAGTTGTTAAAAGGATTTGCTGACATTATCAACTCCGGTTCTATTCAGGATTTGTATATCCAGCCAAAAGAATCTCTACTAAAAGTTACCGACCAACTAAAACCTGAAAGAGAACATCATGGAACTAAATGGGTAAATAGAAATTTTTGACTCTTTCATTGACCAAACTAATAATTATTCTTTATATGCACATTTGAAGATTTCCAAAAAAGTATAGCACTTAGACTACTTCGCTAGCTTAACTGGGTAAAGATACTTGACATCTTCGTTCCCCTTCGTAACACTTCGTCTGCCAGTAGTAAACGCTATTTTTCTTGTTTTGAATGCAAAAATTGTTTATTTTGCAAATTTTTTTATTTTTTTGTTATCGTAAATTAAATATTTGTTTGTGATTAAGCTCTGTGTTTTGGTCAATCATTTTTCTTCTTTTGTTACAACTTATAACACGTAACACTTGCAAAAAGACAGAATGTATGGTTGTTAGCAGAAGGTTCATCCCAACATGCAAATGATAAATTGGAGATACAAAAGACAAGTAATCGCAAAAAATTAAATATCTAGAAAGTGTTTTAATAGAAGTCCGGAAGTGCGACACTGAGATCCGAAGACGCATTGGGATAGCAAAAAATGCATTTCAAAATGCTAAGCAAGAAACAGAAAAGCTTCGCTAGGAACAAAGAAAAGAGTACTGAAATGTTACGTGATATTTGTTCTTCTACATAACAGTGAATGTTGGATGTTTCTCCTCAACGATGAAGAAGAGACTTGAATTATCTGAAATGTGGTTCTACAGAAGAATGCTGAGGATACCACGCACCGAACGCGTGAAAAACGACAAAGTTTTAGAGAAAATAGAACCAAAAAGGAACTTAATAATTAACATCAATTAAGATTCACGTAATAAGGAAAGTACATATACTAAAATTAAAACGATACAAAGAAGATTATCATGGCCTCAGTGAAAGGACGACACGCAAATTCGTGAAGCGTTTGGATGCGCGTTGTAGTATAATGGATATCGGCTCGGAACGACAAATCGGGGAGCGGAGTTCAGTTCCAGTTGAATTCATTGCATTTACTTACGCACAAGTACTAGTGAGAAAATTATTAACTCGTCTCTTCCTTCTAGTTATGGGTTAATAACAGGACATATTGCCTTCTATAGCCTTGGCTGGCAACCAGTTCACCGCAGAAAATAATGGCAACCTACTGTGGGATAATCTCCTGCCCAATCAGTCATGTGTCTTTCGAGACATGATCTCCCAAGCGTGTTTCAAGTATGGCACTTAACTGACTGAATAAGGAAAGGGGCTTGACAGACCGACAGACCGAATGCAAGAAAAGATTAAAATAAATGCATGATAGACTTAATTAGCTTGTGTAAATGGATGGTGAAACAAGCTCATAAGGAAATAACAAAAACACAAAATTTAATTAGAGCTTTCTAGCAAGGACAGGAAATCGTCGAGAGCCATGATCGTGTATGTTTTGAGTAGGCACGACGTATGAAGAAGGGGTCGGAAATTACTTCTGATACTTTTAAGAAATCTTAGTCATTTTGTCCACGTGAAATACCTTCAACTAAAGAGGCAACCGTTTCAAATCTTTAAAAGGTGCGTAAAATAATTACTTTCCTTTAGCTATAAAATAAATTTATCTCATCAATGGCAAATATGAAGCAACAAAAACGAAACGGAAGCCTTTCATACAAAGAAAATATTTTGCCATTATTTGCAACGTATAAATCTGTCCATCACAAAGCCTCAATTTGGGGTCATTTATTATGGATCGAAATCACTATGGCAACAATAGTCTGCGAAATTGGTTTCGTAACCACGACCTCAAATTAAGACGCTTGCTTAGATTTCTTTATTTAGTTTTATGTTATTACTAACAGTATAGCCCGGCGTTGCTTGGGTGTAATGAAATCTTTAAAACTAAACCATGGTCCTGGAGCTCAGACTCTTTGGACGTTGACACGAAAGACTAAAAAGCAATAGTTGTTTCCAGTTAAAGTGAAACCGTAAACTGAAAGAAAATGAATGGATGTAAGTCAAATTCTGATTTCCTGGTATCGATATCAAATAAGTTTTTTTGTCGGAAACAGAATTTTGAAGGCAAAATAAGTCCTCTGAGTAAATGGTATCATGGCTGAGACTAAGAACTACAATTATACCTACTTAGAGCCAAACCCGAAGCAAAAACTAAAATAAAAGGGCTGAAAAAAAAATACAGACATACAGGCAGATAAACAGACACACACACAGACATCTTGCCTTTTATATATATATTATCGATTTTCTGCACTATTGTAAGAACTGCAACCTTGAAACTTCTGAATATCGTTTCTTATGTCTTTGTCCATGAATGTATCAAACTTGATTAAAATTGGCCCACTCTTTCTATAACCTGATTTTTTCGATTATCTATTTTCGATATTTATCGGGAGTACCTCGACACAAAACCTAGCTAAGAACACTCGCAGACGCTTATAGTACAACTGTGTAAATTTTCAAGAAAATCGGTTTAGCCGTTTCGGAGTCTATAGGTAACGGATACACAGACACACACACACACACACAGACTAAGTTCCATTTATAAATAAGTTTAGATAATTATTTGTTCCTTCAAAAATTTACTTATACTGAAATTGTTGTTGCCAATAAGTTTTGACGGATTTATCAATCCTTGGCCTTTTAAGAAAACTCTGTAATTGAAGATAGATGCTTAAGCTTTTTGTAACGGTTTTAAGGCCTATGGAACTCCTGCCTAGAGAATGACTTCGGAAATACCAAACTAGAAGAGAGGAAGCGATTATGTCTAGACTCCATATTGCTTATACTACTATAACCAATTCGTATATCATAGAAAATAAGATCCTTCGTTATTTGTGGCATGTTAAGTGTCGCTCACCATAACCACACATTGACAAACAGAAGCTATTTTAATTCCATCCTCTTAAAATACTACCAAGCAACAAACTTAAAAGAACTTTTTCAAAATACTGAGTCATTTTACGTATTTCAGTTTCTAAAGAAAATTAAACTGATTTCATAAACATAATTAAAAGAAAAAAGACACGTGACCCAGTGGATATAGACGTTGGTTAGTTCCAGTAACTTAACCCAAGGTTCAAACCGGGCAGAAGATTTTCCAGCAGTAGGTTGTCATTAATTTCTGCGGAAGACTGGTTGTCACCCAAAGATATTGAACGCAATTTGCCCTGCTATTTAGACTTTAGCTGGAGGGAGAAGAAACGGATATAGACGTTGGTTAGTTCCAGTAACTTAACCCAAGGTTCAAACCGGGCAGAAGATTTTCCTGCAGTAGGTTGTCATTAATTTCTGCGGAAGACTGGTTGTCACCCAAAGATATTGAACGCAATTTGCCCTGCTATTTAGACTTTAGCTGGAGGGAGAAGAAACGGATATAGACGTTGGTTAGTTCCTGTAACTTAACCCAAGGTTCAAACCGGGCAGAAGATTTTCCTGCAGTAGGTTGTCATTAATTTCTGCGGAAGACTGGTTGTCACCCAAAGATATTGAACGCAATTTGCCCTGCTATTTAGACTTTAGCTGGAGGGAGAAGAAACGGATATAGACGTTGGTTAGTTCCTGTAACTTAACCCAAGGTTCAAACCGGGCAGAAGATTTTCCTGCAGTAGGTTGTCATTAATTTCTGCGGAAGACTGGTTGTCACCCAAAGATATTGAACGCAATTTGCCCTGCTATTTAGACTTTAGCGGGAGGGAGAAGAAACGGATATAGACGTTGGTTAGTTCCAGTAACTTAACCCAAGGTTCAAACCGGGCAGAAGATTTTCCTGCAGTAGGTTGTCATTAATTTCTGCGGAAGACTGGTTGTCACCCAAAGATATTGAACGCAATTTGCCCTGCTATTTAGACTTTAGCTGGAGGGAGAAGAAACGGATATAGACGTTGGTTAGTTCCTGTAACTTAACCCAAGGTTCAAACCGGGCAGAAGATTTTCCTGCAGTAGGTTGTCATTAATTTCTGCGGAAGACTGGTTGTCACCCAAAGATATTGAACGCAATTTGCCCTGCTATTTAGACTTTAGCGGGAGGGAGAAGAAACGGATATAGACGTTGGTTAGTTCCTGTAACTTAACCCAAGGTTCAAACCGGGCAGAAGATTTTCCTGCAGTAGGTTGTCATTAATTTCTGCGGAAGACTGGTTGTCACCCAAAGATATTGAACGCAATTTGCCCTGCTATTTAGACTTTAGCTGGAGGGAGAAGAAACGGATATAGACGTTGGTTAGTTCCTGTAACTTAACCCAAGGTTCAAACCGGGCAGAAGATTTTCCTGCAGTAGGTTGTCATTAATTTCTGCGGAAGACTGGTTGTCACCCAAAGATATTGAACTCAATTTGCCCTGCTATTTAGACTTTAGCTGGAGGGAGAAGAAACGGATATAGACGTTGGTTAGTTCCTGTAACTTAACCCAAGGTTCAAACCGGGCAGAAGATTTTCCTGCAGTAGGCTGTCATTAATTACTGCGCAAGACTGGTTGTCAACCAAGAATATTGAACCCAATCTGCCCTGCTATTTAGCCCATAGTTGGAGGAAGAAGAAACGGATTAGTATACAATTAAAGATTAATTAGATATAATTAAAAGAAAAAAGACACGTGGCCCAGTGGATAATGACGTTGATTAATTCCATTGCCTTGACCCAAAGAGTTGTGAGTTCAATACCAGGCTACCGTAGTGGTGAACAAATAACATAGAAAATTAAGTCAGAGACGGATAACTACATGACTACAAGTGGCATCGCACATTGAATAAGAATGATATACCCCATTGATCAAAATAAAGGGTTCGGTTCGAAATTCCTAGCACCTGAAGAAGGCTGGAGTGTACAATGGCCGAAATGTCGTAAATATGGCAACAAGGATGAGGACAATAGTACGAACAATGCAAATAATGTACAAAGAAAAAATATCACCATAACTAACAGCAGTTTTACAATTTGAAATATTTTTTCTTTTTGAACCGTTTAAATAGAAGGTTTTATTTAGACCTTCCTAGAAGTGGATTTAGCTTTTGACTCAGTGTAATGATTCCACTTGATGTCAAAAGATAGGGTAAGGCCGAGAAGGCGCAGTGTATTGCTTTCAGGGAGACTTGCTTGGTCCATATTTATTGGTGCAGGAGAGATTGCCTGTTATGGTTGACAGGATTTTCGTTTTAGAAGTACTGAAATTTACGAGCCACTTCTTACCCCAGTCCACCACTGAGTGGAAGTCCTTCTCAAGATCAGCAGCGAGGTTATGTATGTTCGACTCGCCGTTTTTCTTACTGATGATTTGTAGGGGTCAGTCAGTTAAGTGCCATACGTTATACACGCTTGGGCGATCATGTCTTGAAAGATAGGTTGCCATTTCTTTCTGCGGTAGACTGGTTGCCAGCCAAGGCTATAGACCCTTCCCTTAAAAAAAATCCCAATGAATCTTGATGCTCGAAAAGAAAAAAGTAATACTACACACAAAACTTATATAAAACAACAATAAATTGTTGAAAGAAAAAGGTGTTACCAGCAATAAATAAATAAAAAATTAGTTGGCAATAAATGACCTGCCGAGGTTGATATGCCATAAAAACAAAACAACCAACCAACAACCCCGTATTATCGAAGAAGGAAGTCGTGATTGTCTTAGTTCTGAATAGATATGACACTTAAATAAAATGTACTTACTCATCAGGCAGAATATTATTTTTAGATTTGTAAATTCATTTATGTAAAAGTTATCATAATTCTGCATGATTTATACATCAAAATTCTACGGGCTTTAAATGACGTTAAGTTTTAGTAAATGTTATATGTTTTGATAGGTGTCACTGAATTGCATTAGTAAATTTCTCCATTAAATGTCAAGTAGGTTGATATGCTGTAAACCAAACGAAACGGTTTTATAGAAAAGCTATCGATATGTTTAGCATTGTATGGCACGAGGCAAAAGTCTTTAATAAATCACAATCTTCACAGTCGTAATAAACTATAACTACTTAACAGCGAGACGTTTTTAATTTACTAAATTTACTAAATTTACTTAGTACTAAGGCTACTCTAGTGAAGGAATTCCTTATGATCGAACGCACTAGAGACGTGATGTGGCTGAAAAACGTCAATTTGTTAACAATCGTTCAATGACAGGTTCTTTCGATTTACTAAACTGGACATAAAGAGGGTGCCCATCAAGATAGTAGCTACCAGGAGGCAACTCTTCCTGAATGACCAGCATTGTAGTCGTGACTTAAAACAAGGACGCTCCAAAGTCAAACTTGCCGCCACATCCGGACACCTTAAGATTTTATCCAATTTACAAGAACATGAAATATTTATAAATTAACCCATATCCGCTTCACGTCAAATTAACCCAATGCCTTTTTTCTATATATATATATATATATATATATATATATATATATATATATATATATATATACTATGGCTATTTGAATGAAGAAAATGTATGAATCCACCACTTCTTCCCCCAGTTATGGGTAAATAGCTGGACAGACCGAGTTCTATCACATTCGGTGGAACCACTCTAGGAGAAGGTTTTTTTATAATCGTATCGCCACAAGTAAGGCGGTTTACTGCTACTGGTGCGCAGGGGGTTACATTGAATGAAAGAGGGACAAGTTATTATACGAGGTCTCAGATAGTGGGGAAGAGAAGGATAAGAATACTGATGAGAGTGGAGTGGACGTAGAAAGAAGCATGAGAGAGAGAGGATGCAAGTCCGTGAGATAGGAGATGACTATTGACTTCACATTTAACTTCTTGGAGATTGTAGCTGTCGGGAAATTCGTTTCACAGTAAAAGAGTGCGACATAGTTGCTAATCTTGTTGCTCGAGTAAATCCACACATAGGGAGCACCAGTGAGCTAAGTTCATCGGAGCAGAAGCAGTGCAAGTATTTGTAGAAGAGACACAGGGAAGCTACATTACGCCGGTGAAAAAGGGACTGTATCTGAGCTGCCAAGTCGGGATCGATCACATTACAGATTCTGCGTTGGATTTTGTCAAGGACACCTAGGTGGATAGCAGGAGCTCCCGACCAGATATGGCAGCAGTATTCAATACACGGGTGGATGGTAGCAAACCAGCCTAGTGAGAGTTGGGCTCCGTCAGTCTGTCGTGCCCAAAGAAACACCACTTCCACTGCGGCTGCAGTACATGTGGTGCTCCTAAGACTCTAATAAGTCACGGGATAAAAAAACAAAATGACCATTTTATTAAATTTTGTATTTTCTTAATTTCATATGAAAACTTGAGTTTTCTAACATTTATATATATAAAAAAAAGCGTCAGTTTAAACTGACAGCACCAGGATATGGGTAAACTAACTCTTTTCTTTCATTTTGTTTGTATTTTCTTAATTTCAAGGGAAAACTAGATTTTCCAACATATTTTTGCGAATTTCCTCTTACCAAAATGATACTATATAATCATAGTTTATATAAATGGCGAAAAAATAAAAGCGTCAGTTTAAACTGACGCCAGAAGCATATACACTACGTTTTCTCATCTGTTTTTAAGTAATTGATTTTATAAGACAATTTACTAACATTTACATTTGTACACATTATATATACTGTCTTCACCAGTTCCATTCCTACATATGTTGCATTTGACGACCGACTGCCATTACTACTCTTGGCCTCTCTTTACCAATAATTCAAAAACATAATGATAAACAATCAAATAGATCGTTGAAATAGTTAAATGCGACCGCCACATCCTCTCCAACTATTTCTTTCCTCGTATTTCCCGCCTATGGAACTCCCTTCCGTTTACTTGCTTACATAATAGCTACAATATCCAAAAATTTAAATGCAGTGTCAATTTTTATCTTCCATCTTCTTGAATCCCGTTCATCTTTTATCCCCCCCCCCTTTTTTTTTTTCGATATCATCCGTACCAAGTTTTTTCTCTAACCGTAACGCCTATTAATGGCGGTTCCGCCTTGCTTTGGATGAAATGATTAAATAAAAAAATATATTTTTTAACATTGTTCTCACATCTTTATTGCCATGTTTGCACTCCGGCCTTCTTCAGGCACTAGGCATTTTGAACCAAACCCTTTATTTTTCGATCGCTGGGAGATATCATTCTCGTTTCATGTGCGATGCCACTTCCGGGTGCCATGCATATTATCTCCTTTTATCTCTTTAATTTATTTGTAGCCAAGTATTGAATTCACAACTTTTTGGTTCGAGTCACTGGATCTAATCAACGCTTTTATCTATTGGGCTCTGTATCCTTGAAGACGTCAGTGTATGTTTATTTGGAACTTATAAACCAGCACTCATTTTTTACCAAAAGCTCATATTGCAATCCTTGAAGTTAATAAATTTCCTGTAGCACTCTGTATTGCTGGTCCCAATATTGTATTCATTTCTATGCTTGTTTGGCTTAGGAGATTTTTGTGGTCTACCATATGCGCTGATTCCTTGAGTTTACGTAGTTTCCAGTAGTATTTTCTGTCAATTATTATATATTTTTAGTTTAAATAAAATATTTTTCTTTCTAATTGTCATATTTATTTTCTGTTCTTGAAACAACGATTACAAAAAAGAACCCAGACTTATTCTTTCCTTTAGATTTTATTTATTCATTTTGAATGTTTTTCGTTTCACGTAAATGCGTAAAATGTACGATTCGATCCCCGTACTTAAAAGTTTGGAGGTAGCCACTCTAAGTTGGAACGAAGTCATCGTTGAAACGGAGACTGAATTATTATCTCAGAAAATAGATTTTATTGTATAACAAAACTTTTACCACATAGTACGACTTGTGCTTAGTAGGCTCACTAACTTTTCTCATCTTTCTTTTCGAATTTTCACAGATTCATCTGTTCCTCGGGACCAGGCACCTCATATTATTTATTTTTCTCAGAAGCCTATCTGTCCTCGGACAAGAGATGCAACTGTGCCGCACGCTGTCTATAGACAGAGACGCAACTGAGAGATAATGATCGCTCCCTACCTGGCAGATCAGGTTAGTTCCATTATCTATTCTTTTAAATGTCAATATGATGCTGACTATATAGGCTGGACAACTTCAGCATGTTCTGGTGCTTATTAGAAGAGGTTATCTTCAAAAGAATTTGCATAAATTTGTTGGGTTTGCGATCACTGACTGAAAAACATCAGCTCCGAATAGTAAAATCAAAGATGCATTAAAACTACGCTATTTTAATGAAGATAAAGTTTTAATTGTTTTTATCTAAACTTATTTATAAATGGAACTTTGTCTCTGTATGTGTGAATGTGTCTCTCTGTGTGTATCCGTTACCTATAGACTCCGAAACGGCTGAACCGATTTTCTTGAAAATTGACACAGTTGTACTATAAGCGTCTGCGAGTGTTCTTAGCTAGGTTTTGTGTCGAGGTACCCCCGATAAATATCGAAAATCGATAATCGAAAAAATCGGGTTATAGAAGGAATGGTTCGATTTTAATCAAATTTGATACACTCATAGACAAAGACATAAGAAATGATATTCAGAAGTTGTAGTTCTTACAATAGTGCAGAAAATTTGATATCGATACCAGGAAATCAAAACTTGACTTTCATCTATTTATTTTTCTTTCGGTCTACGATTTCGCTTTAACTGGAAACAACTATTGCTTTTTAGTCTTTCGTGCCGACGTCCAAATAGTCTGAGCTCCAGGACCATGGATTAGTTTTAAAGGTTTCATTACACCCGAGCAACGCCGGGCTATACTGCTAGTAAATAATATAACTAAAGCCTGCCCAGTATAGTTGCATTAAAAACCACTGCTGAAGTCTCAGGGTGTTGTAGAAACACAATTGGGTCTGAGCAGATTAACGTGGTTGGAAACTAGCAGCTATGTCATAGATTAAAAAATCTCAATGATTTATAATGTGTCTTTAAGTCGAAACATAAAAAACTGTGATCTGTGATTATAAACCAATGTAACTCCTGTTTGAAATACACCCGAGTATTTTGCTTAGTGAAAATAGTAGACTTAATCATTTAGCTTTCAATTTAAGCTAAAATTAAAGTTTCAAGAATTTTTTTTTTTGTATTTTTAAAAATTCAATTTAACACTTAGGCATCGAAAATGAAGTGGAGATACTTTATTTAATGTGATAGAAGAGAAGAGTTAATTGATTTTTCCAGTGCAAATATTTCCAATCCTAAGCGTTTTGAACAACGTGATTTTTCTCCAAATATTACAAATAAACACAAGCATTCATTCCAGTAGTATAAACTTTTCAAAATCTCGATGATTTACAATGTGTCTTTAAGTCGAAACATAAAAATATTGTGATTATAAACCCTTCTCGAGCACATATATTCTGATAGGCTAAGGGTAAAGCTAGAATAATGAAGGTTTTTTTTAATTATCGTTTTTACATTTTTAGGTCCTTTTCTTTATTCTTTGTTGATTCCATGAAAGCTGAAAGCAATAAAATATTGATACTGAGCTTTGCCAAGGTTTATTTATTATTCCCATCTTATCAACCAGCTTATGGAGATAGTCTTGTCGTTAAAATTATTTTCTCCTTAATTTTCACCACTGTCCTTTCTGATTTGTCAAATTTTTTTTTTTTTTTTTTTTTTTTATAAGCGTTTCACCCCGAGCAAGGCATGTCACTGCCACTACTGCGCAGGGGGCTACGTAGAGTGGAGAAAGGATGATTAAATATAGGAAATGTCAGAGGGTGGGTGATAGGCGGGTAAGGATACTGAGAATGAGGGTTGGGTAGATGAGAGTGTTCTGAGAATAGTTGGGAGTTAGTGTGATAGGAGGTGTCTATTGACCCTACATTTAAACACCTGGAGATTGTAACTGTCGGGAAAGCAGACTTGTGGAAGGGAGTTCCACAGGCGGGAATCGCGAGAAAAGAAGCTGTTGGAGTAGAATTTACGGTTACATCTTATTTGTTTAACTGTAAAAGGGTGGGACCTAGTTGCTAATCTAGTATCTCGTGTAAATTCCTGCTTAGGCGGCACCAGTGATCTAAGCTCATCGGAGCAGAAGCCATGAAAGTACTTGTAGAAGAGGCACAGGGAAGCCACATCACGCCGGTGAGAAAGCGGCTGCAGCCGGTCTGCCAAGTCAGTATCAACCACGTTACAGATCCTCCTTTGTATTTTGTCAAGAAGCCCAAGGAGAGCAGCAGGGGCACCCGACCAGATATGGCAGCAATATTCAATACACGGGCGGATGGTAGATTTGTATATGTGCAGAATAGATTCAGGTGGGAAAAATTTCCGGGCCCTCAGAAAATAAAAATACAACATCACAATTTAATGTCAGTACCTCAACTCATTCGAGAAAAAACAGCATAGCATGATGTTAAAAGGGCTCAAACTTAATCAAAACAAACTTTTACGATCAAAATGTTTATGCTATTATTAAGAGGAAAGATTAAATTTTGTTGTCATTATTTTTTTAATTTTTGAATCCTTTCTAACACGTTCTAAATTTTAATTAAATTTCTTTCTTTTATTTTCCGTCAGCGATTCATGCTGTTTACTTAATGTGACTATTAAGCAAAAGGTAATCTTACGCAAGTCGATTATTTTTTTTTGCGTTGAAAGACACATTAATTTAAAAATTCTTGCAAAAATCAACTAACTGCCTGATTTTAATGAAACTTTCAGAACTTATTCACAAATAAATATAATCATTTATGTAATTATTACTTTTAGAAAATCTTAGTCATTTTTTTACATCTGTTACCCATACTTCAATTAATTGCATAAAACTTCTAGAAATACATTATCTATACCAATTTATATTTATAAGTTAAATTCAGGATTCATTGGGGAAGGTAAATCATGTAATTCTTTAATTACGGGACCATTCTTCTGTATATCTGCTCCATTTTTCTGAAAATCTGCTCCGAATAGTAAAATCAAAAATGCATTAAAACTACGCTATTTTTAATGTAGATAAAGTTTTAATTGATTTTATAAATATTATAATTTTAGGATATCATATAGTGAAGAAGAAAAAATTTCGATTCATAATAAATTTTTATAAGAATTGTTTTAATTTTTTTCTTTACTAATCAACGTTTTAAACATCTTTTTAAATTTCTTCCAGTTACTCAGTGTCTTCGGTTATTAATTTATTAAATAAAGACTTTATTTACAAATCGAAAATTCATAAGCTTAATACAAATAATTTAGAATTAAGATCTTTAAAATAATTTCTAATTATTTTATTATGTTAAAATGTACATTTTCTTTTACTATGGAAACTTATAAGAGACTTATCATTGAAAGGTAACATGTTTTAAGGGTTGTTTCCTTAAGAAAGGCTGAACTGGGTTATGTCAGCTTTTGGTTACCATACGTCCAGATTTATTGATAGGTGCTCTCATCGCCCACTTAAAAGGTCAACGAATCAGACTTATGTGATCAAGAAATACTTTTATTCTAAATTTCATGCGATAAACAAGTAATATTTGTTTCAAATCTAATTAATTTAACTTTAGATTTGATAATTTTCCAAATATAACAAGTAAGAGATGTATATTTTATTTTTTCAAAATTTTTAAAAGCAAGAATTAACTTTTATTTACAAATGTGTCGATCGCTCAAAAGATGGCCGAAAAAAGTGTTATATTCCAATGAATATAACTTCTGTTTGAAATATACCTGAGTATTTTGCTTTGTGGAAATAACAGACTTCATCATTTAGCTTTCGATTTAAGCTAAAATTAAAGTTTCAAGAATTTTTTTTTATTTTGAAAAATTCAATTTAAAACTTAGGTATTGAAAATGAAGTAAAGATACCTAATTTAATGTGAAAGAAGAGATGACTAAATTGATTTTTTAAGTGTAAATATCTCCGGTCCTAAACGTTCAATACAATGTCTTATATTAGAATTTTCTCCAAATATTACGACCAACACAAACATTTATTTCAGTAGCATAAACTTTTAAATAATTACCTAATAGTTACCTAATACTTTTTTTCAGACATGTATGACTGTGTTGAAAATATTTTTAGTAAGCAAAAAAAATTGCTTTTCCCAATGCTTACAAGTGCTGACATTATTCAAAAGAGGATTTCGAATTTTGTGTTGTTTCTTTGTTTACTATTAATAAAAATTTTTTTAAAAAAAGAATGGACCCGTTAAATGAAAAAAAAAAACTTTTCAGTAATGATACGATGAAACCTGCGGAAATGGAAAACTGCATTTGAAAAGATTAATTCTGATAAGAAAATCAAATATCTTACATTTCTTAAGGAGCAGAAATACAAAATGAGAAATATTCTTTTTTAATAATTTTAAAGCACTGGCAAGTTCTGAAGATAAAGTAGGACTGAATAATGAACAATGTCACATTATATTTCTGTTTTATCTTCTGCTTGTTTGCTAGTGCGTGAGTTACGCTGGGACGTTACTTCCGATAAATAATGGACCATTTCGTTTTTATTAAGAAGAAATACGGAATAAAAAGGTATATCAGAAATTATGTCAAGTTTTAGTGATAAAAATGTTATTGGATCTACCCGTTGTACCATAATGAGCTCTTCTCATGACTATAAATAGCAGAAGACTGTCTCAAGCGGACGTTCGGCAATTGACGATTGACAGAGAAGCTGAGTTGGTCTCCACTTGGCAATCAGCCTAACGTGTAATACATATACATAAATATATCTTTGTTACACTAATACCCGAGTTGTGTTTTCTTTTGGATCTATTCTGGTCCACAACAAAAAATAAATTACACATGATAATAATAGAAGTTAAGTACTATACGTGATACATGACTGGGCGATCATGTCTCGAAAGGCACATGACTGACTGGGCAGAAGATTTTCCAGCAGCAGGTTGCCATTACTTTCTGCAGTAGGCTGGTGCTAGCCAAGGCTACAGAACCCAATCTGTATTGCTATTTAACCCATAGCTGGAGGGAGAAGAAATGGATTCATATGCTTCACAAGGGTATCTGTGTGTAAGTAAATGTAACGAATTCAACTGGAATTCGAACTCTGCTCTCCAGTTTCTTGTGTCGAGACGATATCCACTGCACAACAATGCACAAAGGCAATGTTTCTAAAAAGAGATTGATTCAAATACAAAAATCATTGTTAGTCCTTATTATTTTTATTCTGTTATGTGTCGTGTCCATTTAGGACATTGCAAATCCTGGACCACCACAATTGTCTGTCCTTTGTAGTTTTCTCCCAGACCCTCTCCTGCCATCAAATTATTCCAGCTCGCTAAGGAGCTTAGACGTTGTTTTCCGCTGGCCCTCTGGCTTTTAATCTGTCCTGCGAGTATTCAATTTTCAAAACCCTCTTTCCTCATGATGTGCCCTCTCCGTGGTGTTACGTATAAGCATACTTTTTGTTTCAGTTTTCTGTAGAACTTCGTCGTTGCGCACATGTTCCATCCATGGTATTCTCAGTATCCTTCTGTAGAACTACATTTCTTTTCCTTCAAATCTCTTCTTTGTCCATTATGAGATTCTCCTGCATTTTTGCATTGATTACTAATTTTAGAAGAACAAAATCATAATCGAAACAAGAAATGTTGGGATCTAAACTTATTTATAAATGAAACTCTGTGTGTGTGTGTGTGTGTGTGTGTGTGTGTGTGTGTGTGTGTGTGTGTGTGTGTGTGTCCGTTACCTATAGACTCTGAAACGGCTGAACCGATTTTCTTGAAAATTTACACAGTTGTCTGTGAGTGTCTGTGAGTGTTCTTAGCTAGGTTTTGTGTCGAGGTACTCCCGATAAATATCGAAAATCGGTAATCGAAAAACTCGGGTTATAGAAGGAGTGGTCCGATTTTAATTAAATTTAATACACTCATAGACAAAGTCATAAGAAACAATATTCAGAAGTTTCAAGGTTGCAGTTCTTACAATAGTGCAGAAAATCGACAATATATATTTATATAAAAGGCAAGATGTTTGTGTGTGTGTCTGTTTATCTGTCTGTATGTCCTTTATACAAATCCACAATTTTTATCCTATTCTCACCAAACTTCACACAAATATTCTTTAGGCTGAGTCTGAGCTCCAGGATTATGGATTAGTTTTAAAACTTTTATTACACCCGGGCAACGCCGGGATATACTGCTAGTATATCAATATATGAAGATAGAAAATGTGAAACTGGAAAGGTTAATCATCAACATTCTGATGTTATTTAAAACTATTGCTTTATCTGAAAAGTTCATGCCTAATTTTAAGGGAAATTAGTTCATGCCTATTTTTAAGGGAAATTAGTTCATGCCGATTTTTAAAGGAAATTAGTTCATGCCGATTTTTGAGGGAAATTAGTTCATGCCGATTTTTAAGGGAAATTAAAACACAAAACAAAATTATTCTGGTAAATATTTATTCACCCTTCCCACTAGTCGGGTTGAGCCGGCTTCCCCCCCCCCCCAGCGATGGAGAAAGATTCATTGAGATTTGTCTAAGGGCAGGGTCCCAAGACCTACCCTGTACAGACCTCAGGCATTTTTAATTATCCCGCAACAGATTGCCAATACCAAGGCTACAGAATCCAATCTGTCCAGTTATTTAACCCATAACTGGAGGGAAGGGACGGATTAATACCTTTCCCAAGGATATTAGCGCGTGACTGAATGCAGGGTATTCAACTGAAATTCGAACTCGGCTCACCGATTTCTCTTTCCGAGCCGATATCCACTACACCGGAACGCACATCCGTCAATAAACGCTTACAGCACCTGGTATTCCCATGAGGCCACCCATCTAAGTACTGACCAGGCTCAACGTTGCTTAACTTCGGTGATCGAACGAGAACCAGTGTATTCAACGTGATATGACCGTAAACAAATAAATATTTATTCGAGTAAATATGAGCTATTTTGTTACAAAACCTTTCCTCATTTTACTTTCAACTTAAATATTCCGTATTTTCAGACTTTCGGGGGGTTCTCAGAAAAGAACTAATTAAAATGTTTTTATGTAATTCAAAAAATTGAAATTTTTACACTTGAGATTATTTTGCAAGGGCCTGAATAAATTAAATTCTGAAGGAGCAATATGGCGCGTGGTGTATCACAAGCCAACCAAGCGACAAACGCAAGATCTGGCATTATCCTGATGGAAAACAACACTTTTCATGTTCGACAATTCGGAGCGTTTTTTTTTTAATTGCTGCCTTTAATTCGTCCAGATGTGAGTATTACTTTTCAAAATCAATTCAAAAGTTAGCTGGCCGAAGCTCATAGTCCAGGAATCTTTTCCAATCCATCCAGATGTACAGCATGTCTTTCCTAGGATGCAGACCTGCTTTTGCTTTTAAAGTTGGCTCGTGTCGCTTACCGCAGTATCTTTTTTTCTCTCAACATTGTTGTAAACGATCCATTTTTCATCCCCTGTCACAATTTGCTTTAAAAGGGTGCATTTTTATTGCATTTATACGACAAATCACAGATAGAAAGAAAAGATTATTTTCACTCAGAATATAAATATTTAAGTACTCATGCTTCACTAAATGCTCATGGATAGTAGATTTTGACAGATTGATAAATTTAATTTTCCTGCCAATTCCTTCGTTGGATAATGTGAGTTATTCTCAACCAATTTCTTGCTTTTGTCGTCATCTGTAATGGTGGGGGTGTCTGTAGTGGGGGGGGGGTGTCTGTAGTGGTGGGGGTGTCTGTAGTGGTGGGGGTGTCTGTAGTGGGGGGGGTGTCTGTAGTGGTGGGGGTGTCTGTAGTGGTGGGGGTGTCTGTAGTGGGGGGGGTGTCTGTAGTGGCGGGGGTGTCTGTAATGGTGGGGGTGTCTGTAGTGGGGGGGGGGTGTCTGTAGTGGTGGGGGTGTCTGTAGTGGTGGGGTTGTCTGTAATGGTGGGGGTGTCTGTAGTGGGGGGGGTGTCTGTAGTGGTGGGGGTGTCTGTAGTGGGGGGGTGTCTGTAGTGGTGGGGGTGTCTGTAGTGGGGGGGGGGTCTGTAGTGGTGGGGGTGTCTGTAGTGGTGGGGGTGTCTGTCTGGGCATTATTTCTCAATACACAAACTCTAAACTTAGCGAACCACTTCCGTACGGTTCTATCAGCTAAAGCACCTTCACATCACATATTTTTTGTCGTTTGCGGGGCATCTTTGCCGTTACGTTAATAAAATAAAGTACCAAGTGACTACAATGACCCTTATAATTTTCAATTTTCATAAGTGTTATGGCCGAAAGGCCATAGTAACCATTTTTGTGGAATTTTTTAGGTAGAGGTTTCTCTTTGTGGTTCGAATATTCTCCGTCCTAGTGTCATGGCATAAACTTTTTTGTAGAATTTTTATGTAGAAATTTCTCTTTGTGGTTCGAATATTCTTCGTCGCTAGTATTATGACCGAAGGGCCATAGAAAGATAACACGGACTCGGATATAAGGTCTGATAGTATATTCTCGGGAAACGTAGTACAAAGGTAAACGTGGACTGGAGAGTGCTTTCTCTCGCAGGCGTCCTAACTCACTCATTCACTCATTCTGTGGCTACTACTTGGTGACTCCCATTCAAAGTGGATAGCGATATTATAAGGTGTGGACCAGTCCAATTTTCGGTAGGTTCTCACAAAACAATAATAGGGATGCAAAATTGACACAAATTAAGTGATATTTTGAAGTGTAACCTAATTGGAATTGTATTTTATATGTGTCAATAAATTTGATGTGTTCTAACATGTCGGAACATAAATGACTGAAAATCAGTATGAAATTTCTGGATAACGCAGTAGACTTTTTTTATAATCGTTTCACCACAAGCAAGGCAGAACAGCCCCTGATGCGCAGGCGATACAGCAAGAGAAAATAAAAAATAGCACAGTGTAAAGTATAAAAGAAAATATAAAAGAAAATATGGAAATCAAGTAGATAGATAACAATTGATGCTGTATTTAAACTTCTGGGAATTGTAGTTATCAGGGAGGCAAGTGTACGGAATAGAGTTCCAAAAGCGAAAAGTGCGAGAAAAGAAACTAATGGAGTAGAAGTGCTGGTTACATTTAACTATTTTAACGGCAAAAAGGGTGGAAGATAGATCCCAGTCTAGTTGCACGAGTCCATTTATAAAGCCGGGGCACCGGGGAAAAGAAGCTCGTCAGAGTAGAAGCTATGTAAATATTTGTAGAAAAGACAAATTGAAGCTACACCCCATCGGTGAGAAAGTGACTGAAGTCAAGCTGCTAAATTGGGATCGATTACGTTGCAGATTTTGTCTAGAATCCCAAGATGAATAAAAGGAGTATCCGACCAGATATGGCAACAGTATTTAATGCGTGAATGAATGGAGTTATTAATACGCAAGATCGATTTTGATGAGAAAAACTTCCTGGCCCGACACAGTGAGCCAACCCACTCAGCAGTAGATACAGTTATTGATTCCATGTTCCACTTGAGGTCGGTTGAGAGAGTGAGACCAAGAAGGCGCAGTATGTTGCTTTCTGGGGGACTAGCGTGATCCACACTGATGGAAAGAAAAAAAAAGGTTTCTTTGTTGTGGTTAAAGAAAAACAGCTTCGTTTTGGAAGCATTAAAATTTACGATCCATTTCTTACCCCAATCCATCAGAGATTGGAGGTCCTTTCCAAGAGTAGCAGCTAGGTTTACTTTGTCAGCCTTTACAGATTTCTCATTGAAATGGGAGTAAATTGTGGTGTCATTTGCATAGATGCCTACTTGCAAAATGTTTAAATCAGGAAGATCATTGATGATGATCAAGAAAAGCGTAGGATCTAGGATAGAGGCTTGAGGAAAACCCGCTTTCGTATAAAAGAAATTGGAAGCATGCACGTTCAAAACGACCTTTATTTCACGATTTGATAAGAACGATTGGATTAAATCGAAAAATCGAAGCTACCGTAGCCCTGTAGCTTGCGCATTCGAGATTACCAGGGCAACAGATCGGGAATCGCCGTTCTATAGCTTGGTATATATATATATATATACCAATACATGATTGAGTATTCTGGAAGAATCGGAGACTTTGAAAAACAGTAGCTACTCTGGCATGTACGCATCGCTCATTCACTAATGAATTAGAGCACTCTGCCTATTAGGCGTGTATAATGATAATATACATGCTCAAAAGTCTGCCTTCTTCTACCGTGCGCCCATGACCCAGAGGTAGAACCGCCGACTAAAGCCACTTCGGTCGGGTTTCAATCCTGGGTTAAAAGCAATCGGAGTCTAACCGTACTGATGAGCTGTGATACAGCGAAACAGATCTGTCTGCGGATGACTATATATATATATATATATATATATAGGTGCCAGTCCGTAAACGGTGCGGATAATCCAACAAGATTACCTACTTGTACCAGATGGAGGAAATATTGTAAAAGTTTGATAGTATGAGCTAATTAAACTCATTGAAATGAGCTATAGTTTATAATTAATATGACGTGTTGAGCTTTTTTATAAACTCTCTCTCTCTCTCTCTCTCTCTCTCTCTCTCTCTCTCTCTCTCTCTCTCTATCTCTATCTCTGTATATATATATATTGTGATGGCTGTTAGCACATCTGCTGTAGACTTGGCGAAATTGGTTGTGGATTGTGCAATGATGAACCATTTCAGCCTTGATAATAGTCTAGAACACTTTGCCAAAAAGCGGTTAGATGCTGATAGAATGATAATTTGAGAGGTCAGTTGGCTGTCTAGAGATTTTAAAGACAGGAACTAGAGAAGAAGACTTACAACAAGCAGGAAAACAAAAAGCAGCGAGGCAATTTTTATAGAGTTGGATAAAGATCGAGGTCACGATAAGCGACCGGCGTGAAATAATATTTGAAAGAGAGAAGAAAATAAATAAGATTAATTTTAGAAAAATACAAAAAGAAATATGTTCCCAGAAATTTGCAACATTTGGACAGAATTCTTCTTGTAAAGCTAAAATAGAAACCATTTAATATAATCATTTGAGTGGTTTTTGCGGCAACGACACAAAGCACAGAAGTAGATATTTGTTTTCATATTGATAGATTTATTCTTAAACAGACTTTTTATTTTACTTCAAACGATATTAGAATAGTTGTTTTGTTTGTTTTATGGCATTGGAGTAGATAGACTAAACTATCACCCGATTCACCCACCTCTATTGAACAGGTGAAGAGGCTCATCCCTTGTTTCCTGTTTAGAATGTGGTTTCCGGCTTTCCAATCTTTTCACTCTTACGTAACCCCCTGCACATCAGTGGCATTATTGCCTTGCTCGGGGTGATATGATTTTTTTTTAAATATCAACATCGGCGGGTCATTTATTGCCAACTAAATTTTATTTATTTATTGCTGGTAATACCTTTTTTCGTTCAAATATTTATTGTTGTTTCTTTATATAAGTTTTGTGTCTAGTAATACTTTTTTCTTTTCGAGTACCAAGATTCATTGGGATTTGTTTTTAAGGGCAGGGGCCCCAAGTTCTACCCTGTTATTTAACCCATAACTGGAGAGGAGGGACAGATTAATACCTTTCCCAAGGGTACCAGTGCTTAAGTGAATGCAGGGTATTCAACTGGAATTCGAACTCGGTTCACCGATTTTTCTTTCCGTGCCGATATCCACTGCACCACAACGCACATCCGTCACTAAACGCTTACAGCACCTGGTATTCCCAAGCGGTCACCCATCTAAGGCTCAACTTTGCTTAAATTCGGTGATCGAGCGAGAACCGGTTTATTCAACGTGATATGGCCGCAAGCCATGCTAGAATAGATATTGGTATTTAAAATAGAAGTCTCCTTTTTTTTTCTACTTTTGAACAGGGCATATTACATCTGTCAGCCTGTGCATCCAAGAAATCTTAACAAATAAAATGTGCCTCCTTTTTTGAGGAAAAGAATTCATCTTTTTCCGGCACGGGTTGTCATTCGGCTACGGAGAATGTCACGGTTCAACAAGGTTCTATTTTCTCTTCGTGATTCAGGGATATTTTTCTAATAAAATAAAAGCTTCCTACCCGAAACGTAAACAAACTAATTTCTAAAAAGTAAATTCATAGATTTATTTTTAATCCAATATTATTACTTGAAATGTTATTATTAGAGGATACTCATATTTGAAATAGACGACCCATTTTTATTTTAAACAGTGTATTTTACGTATATCAGCCTGTACATTTGAGAAATCTTAAACGAAACTCTCTTTGTAGGAGAAACTACCTTTTGATATGGTGCGCTTCGCCGCTTGGCTACCGGGAGCGTCACAGTTAAGCAATGCTCGTTTTTAAGGAATGCACACATCTTTCTTTAGATTTGTTTCTCGATAGGTCCATATCTTTTCAACATCAACAAAGCAATTTCTAAAAAAAATAATGGATTTATTTTTAATCCGATATTTTTTCTAATTACTTGAAACGTTATTATTAGTAGATATTCGTATCTGAAATAGACGCCTCATTTTTTTTAGGCAATCAAGCGGTAAAACACGCCAGATCAAACGGTGATTGCTCTTACAAAAGAGAACGCAGGTTCGATCTCTGCCAGAGAACCAATTTTCTTTATTACGAGTTTTTGAATGCACAAGCCGTTAGACGTAATATACATTATTTTTTTAAAAATTAAAAAGAAGGAGGTGACTATTTTTACACACGTGTTTTAACTTTAATAACGTTTAAATTAATAAAAAAATATATATAGCACATTAAATAACGCCAAGTGCTGAGAACAAAGCACAAAAAACTTATCATCATCGTAGTCATTATGGGAGATCTAAATGCATAAATACATCTAGAACGAGGCAGTAAAATAGTACGTAAGTAAAGAGATGGATCACGCAAAGAACTCGGAAAAAATCACTCCCGCCCTATACTGAAAATAATCAAGTAATGACCAACATCTAGTTTCAAGAACACCCAAGACACATGTGAACATTGGAAATTCAAAGAGAGGATACAAAGGGACAAATAAATAATCTACCAATCAATAAAAATCCTCAGAAATGCAGTTGTCAGTCAGTTACGTGCCATACGTGATACACGCTTGGGCGATCATGTCTCGAAAGAGACATGACTGACTGGGCAGAAGATTATCCCGCAGTAGGTTGCCATTGCTTTCTGCAGTAGACTGGTTGCCAGCCAAGGCTATAGAAACCAATCTGTTCTGCCATTTAACTCATAGCTGGAGGGAGAAGTGATAGATTATATTACATTATTATATGAGGTAAAGTAAGTGGGGGATCAGTTGATTACTTCCTAGCAATAGAAAACCGACCCCTCACTTTCTGTCCAGTAGAAGTTTTAATTATGTTTCCAACTAGTATATTAAGTCAGTTAAGTGCCATATGTGATACACGCTTGGGCGATCATGTCTCGAAAGAGACATGATTGACTGGGCAGAAGATTATCCCGCAGTAGGTTGCCATTGCTTTCTGCGGTAGACTGGTTGCCGACCAAGGCTATAGAACCCAATCTGTCCTGCTATTTAACCCATAACTGGAAGGAAGAGACGGATTAATACCTTTCCCAAGAATATTTGTGCGTAAGTGAATACAATGGATTCAACTGGAATTCGAACTCGGCTCCCCGGTTTCTCGTTCCGAGCCGATATCCCCTGTACCACAACGCCTACACTGTCAAAATTATCCATGACCGTGGAACCTACCACCTCCCCGCTATGTGCATAAATCCAAAACAGCTACAAACTACAACACAACAGACACGACTACTTACAATATGTTGTATACTAATAGAGTTAAGCGCAAATATTGAATCCTAAAAGGGCAAGAACGGTATGGCTTTTGTTGAAGACACTGGCGCAACGAATTCTATTTTACAGTCCCTGTTCTATTAGTGTGAACAATAAAAATACAAAAATACATCTGTCATACATTACGAAAAATCATTTGATAAGTTATAAAATAAAAACTTTTTAAACTCCGATATAAAACAGATATTAGAATAAACGGTAACATTTACTAAAAAGCAAAGCGTCAACATGCAGATTCATTCGTTTTTTATGGCTTATCAACCCTTTGCAGGTTATGTAAAGCTAGAAAATATTATTTAGATTGCAATAATTTTTAGGAGATAATAATTATTGATATAAGTCTTATGTAATTAACCCATAACTGGGGGAAGATGCAGATTAATACCTGTCGAAGGGTTTAAGTGAATATAACGAACCCGACCGGAAATGGAACTTTTCTTTCCGATTAACAATTCTTAGCTATTGTCCGTTAAGCTACTTGCACATTAACGCTTACAGCACCTGGTATTCCCAAGCGGTTACCCATCTTGGTACTGACCAGGTTCAACGTTGCTTAACTTAGCCTTAAATTAACCCATAACTGGAGGGAAGATACCTGTCGAAGGGTTTAAGTGAATATAACGAACCCGACCGGAAATGGAACTTTTCTTTCCGATTAACAATTCTTAGCTATTGTCCGTTAAGCTACTTGCACATTAACGCTTACAGCACCTGGTATTCCCAAGCGGTTTCCCATCTTGGTACTGACCAGGTTCAACGTTGCTTAACTTAGCCTATACAGATAAAATTCAAATTGAACAAGCACATATAAACAGAAAGAGGTGTAAGACAAGAGTGCGTATGTAACCAGATTTATTGTCAGCAGACATAATTTTAACAATATACGATACGCAGATATTACTGAGTTGATACCAGATTCAGATGGAAAACTGCAAATACTCCGAGACAATTTTGTAAAGAACAAGCAATAGGAAAGGATTTACTGCATGTAAATGTATGTTCAACAGCACGAGAGATACGCCAGAGTGTAAGCATTGAATTGAAGACGTAAGAATCAAGAAAGAATATAAAATTAATTAGGTTGGTTGGTTGGTTGTTTTTGTTTTATGGCATATCAAACTCGGCGGGTCATTTATTGTTAACTAAAAAGTTGTTTTTTTATTACTGGTAAAACGTTTTTCTTTCATCAATTTATTGTTGTTTTTATATAAGTTTTTGTGTCTAGTAATACTTTTTTCGAGTATCAAGATTCATTAGAATTTGTTTTTAAGGGCAGGGTCCCCAAATCCTACCCTTATTTAACCCATAAGTGGAGGGAAGGGACGGATTAATATCTTTCCCAAGGGTACCAGTGCTTAAGTGAATGTAGGGTATTCAACTGGAATTCGAACTCGGCTCACCGATTTCTCTTTCCGAGTCGATATCCACTGCACCACAATGCACATCCGTCGTTAAACGCTTACAGCACCTGGTATTCCCAAGCGGTCACCCATCTAAGTACTGACAAATTAATTAGGAAATATGATACAGAAACCCAAAGTCGCATTCGAACAGTGGAAGATGGCTTTCAAGTATTCTAAACTACTTCGTTGTATCTATCTTCTTATATAACAACAAATAATGGACAATTTCAACAAAGATGAAAACAAGAATTGGAGCTATAGAGATGCTTGAGTTTGAGTTTTGTTTAATGGCATATCAACACCTCTGTGGGTTATTTAATGCCAAAAACGTGGGGTTTTAAGGTATTTTTTTAATGTTCGGTTATATTGAGTAGGTTGATTGAGTCAGATTTTAATGAAAATTTTTGTTTTTTCTTTTATTTTAGAAAACTTAAAATGTCTTCTAGTTTTGTATTCAAAAATTTTTTGCTGAGAATAATTTTTTTCCTTCAAAAATGTATTATGGTAATAATGTTTTTTTCAAAAATGTACTTTTGGTAATATTTTTCCTTCAAAAATGTATATTTTTCTATAAAGTCTATTTTATGTATATAATTCTATAAAAGCGTATTTTTTATACTTTCATAGTGTTTTGCCCCCAATTTGGAGGTTGGGACCTTAACATGTGCTACCACTCCGGGTCAGCGTGTACCTGAGAACAACAGCAATTAAGATGTGGTTCCATGCTTCTCGCAACCTCCCAATTAGAGGCCTTGCTGCCGGATGCAGTTTACCGTCATGCCCAGGACCAGCTATCTAGATGTGATTCTACAGAAGGATTTTTTAATCATTTCACCCCAAGCAAGGTAGTTTTACTGCAACTGTTACGCAGGGGTTGCATAGGGGAAAGTGATGAGAAACAGGGTTAGGTTATAGGGGATATCAGGAGGAGGCTAATAGACGGATGAGAACAATGGAGGTGGAGTGAATGGAGAAAAGAACTTGAGAGAAAAGATGCAAGTTAGTGAGATAGGAGGTGTCTATTGAACTTACATTTAAATTCCTGGAGATTGTAGCTGTAGGGGAAGCAGGTATATGGAAGGGAATTCCACAGGTGGGAAGTGCGTGAAAAGAAGCTGTTAGAGTAGAAGTTGCGGTTGCATTTTATCGGTTTTATTGTAAATGCTGAGAATACCACGAACTCAACATCCTATCAACGAGAGGATTTTAAACAAAACGGGACCTTACATTTAACAATCAGAAAAAGACAATTGAAATCTCTTTTAGGCGAGACATTGTTAGAAAAACTAAGTGACGACTTTCAAAGAATCAATGTCAGATTTAAACGCATTTCTCTTCCGACGGTTAATCTAAACTTATTTATAAATGAAACTTTGTGTGTGTGTGTGTGTGTGTGTGTGTGTGTGTTACCTATAGACTCCGAAACGGCTGAACCAATTTTCTTGAAAATTTACACAGTTGTACTATAAGCGTCTGCGAGTGTTCTTAGCTAGGTTTTGTGTCGAGTTACCCCCGATAAATATCGAAAATCGATAATCGAAAAAATTGGGTTATAGAAGGAATGGTTCGATTTTAATCAAATTTGATACACTCATAGACAAAAACATAAGCAATGATATTCAGAAGTTTCAAGGTTGCAGTTCTTACAATAGTGAAGAAAATCGATAATATATATATATATATATATATATATATATATATATATAAAAGTCAAGTTTTTGTGTGTGTGTCTGTTTATCTGCCTGTATGTCTGTATTTTTTTCAGCCCTTTTATTTTAGTTTTAGGCTTCGGGTTTGGCTCGACGTAGGTATAATTGTAGTTCTTAGTCTCAGCTATGATGCCATTTACTCAGAGGACTTATTTAGCCTTCAAAATTCAGTTTACGACAAAAAAAATGTTTTTGATATCGATACCAAGAAATCAAAATTTGACTTACATCTATTCATTTTTCTTTCAGTCTACGGTTTCGCTTTAACTAGAAACAACTATTGCTTTTTAGTCTTTCGTACCAACGTCCAGAGAGTCTGAGCTCCAGTACCATGGATTAGTTTTAAAGCTTTCATTACACCCGAGCAATGCCGGGCTACACTGCTAGTCTGGTTATATTGCCTAAATGGCTAGTAAAATTTAGCTGTGAATCAACCAGTTCTTCTGAGTAGTCAGTTTTACACACATGAAAATATCAAATGTTTCTATGGCGCCGATACTTCATACTTCATAGTTGACTACATTCGAATCAACGGTAAACTTGGATTGACTCACATTTGTAAAGAGTATTCCCTCAGTTTGCCTCAACTTGTACTTCGGCGTTTAGGTCCAGATAGGTTTTCTTTGACAGATGACACTCCCCGAGGAAGTATTCTTTCTTTTCGGTGCTATAAGATATCGGATTACATTTCAAATGAAACCTGTCAATGAACCTTTCACTAAATTTGCTTCATATGAAAGGCTTTTCATACTTGGTTATTCATAGCCATGTCTTCGATTGCAATTGACAGTAAAAATCTTAACACTTCTCTCTCGTAAGTTATCTTTTTCTTTTCTAACTGAATTTTTTTTTCTTTTCTTATTTCTTTTTTCTTTTCCATAATCCTAAACTCTGTCTTTTTTTTCTTTTTCTTACGCATTTTTCTTTCTTTTCTTTTTCATGTTTTCATTTTCTTTTCTTCTTTTTTCTAAGTAAATGGATCTCAGTGATTAACTAGAACTGACACAATCCCGTTTATTTTGTTATGTACGATGCCTTCATATGGCCTCTATCTTTAGTTTGAATTCTCCATTGAAGGAAGCAAATGAGACTTTTTCATCATTATTAACATTTGGAATGCTAATGCTGGCGTTAATTCTCTGAGGACAGTTTCACTGTAAATTCATTATAAATGCCTGCTAACAAGTTACCCAAATTAAAAAAAATAATAATAAAAAACGGCCTTCTCTCCTGATGACAGATGTACTCTAGTTATATTATTTTATTTTTTTGTTTTTTATTTATCAACTTCAATATATTCTCTTGTTTTGTGAAGCTGAGAGAAAAGATCTTTTTTTTAATGATTACACTTATTTTATTATTTATTAAACGATTTTCTTCGTCTTTTTCTTTTGTGCTTATTTTACTTTGTCACAACCTTTATAACAGATCTATTATTCGATTTTTAAATTAAACTGTGAAAATTGGAAACAAAGAAATATCTTCGAACGTGAATCTCAGGATAATGATGTTTATGCAATTTGTCTTCTCGTATTTCCCTGGTGTTTTTTCACGTGAGTTGTGCACACCAGTCGAGCTTTACACAAACATAAATATTTAAGGTTTAGTAGAGTTTGATGGCTAGCTGAAGAGAGTGACAAGAAAGGACTTTTTTTTTTTTTTTTTTTTTTTTAATCATATCACCCTGAGCAAGGCGGTAACGCCACTGATGTGCCGGGGGCTACGTAAGAGTGTAAAGATTAGAGGAGAGAAAGCCGGAAACCACATCCTAAACAGGGAACAAGGGATGAGCCTCTACACCTGTTCAATAGACGTGGGTGGAGTGTGAACCGGGCGATAGTTTAGTCTATCTACTCCAATACAAACAAACTGCAAGAAAACCGAATGCATGGTCATCAGTAAAATGGGCAGCCCAATGTTTCAAATACATGTCGGGGGTATTAAAATCAAGCAGGTACAGAAGTTTAAATACCTGGGGAGTGTTCTAGCAGAAGACGGAAAGTGCGACACAGAGATCCGAATGCGAATTGGCATGGCGAAGGAAGCATTCCAGAAGTTGAGTAAAGTTTTAAGAAACCGGACAATTTCACTAGAATCAAAGAGAGTACTGGATTGCTATGTGATGTCAGTTTTTCAATATGGCAGTGAATGCCGGACAATATCATCAAAGATGAAGGAGAGACTTGAAGCAACTGAAATATGGTTCTACAGAAGGATGCTGCGAATATCAAGGGTCGAGCATGTGAGCAATGGTGAAGTTTTGGAAATGATAGAAACGAAAAGGAAATTAATACTGAGCATCAAGAAGAGACAGCTGAAGTTCCTGAGGAAGGAGGGCTTAGAGAACCTGATACTAACGAGCCGGATAGAGGGGAAAAAAGAGACAGGGGAAAGCAGCGAATAACATATTTGAAGGACCTAATCAGGTGGATGACAGAACGAGGATTGAACAGTGTAACAGGAGAAGGCGTGCTAAGAGCCACCAGGGATAGGGAAACGTGGAAAGCCATGATCGCTTATGTCCTGAAGGGACAAGGCACATAAAAGAAGAATAAGACTCTGTGGATTGAATAAGAGGCTCATTTCGAAGTTCGATTAAGCTTTGTACCTAGTACGAAACAAAATGGCCACGATGGTCAGGAAAGGAACGTATATCTAAAAACAAAAATATCAACAAAATCCATATATATCCACACTAGCAGTATAGCCCGGCGTTGCTCGGGTGTAATGAAAACTTTAAAGGTAATTCATGGTCCTGAAGCTCAGATACAGCCTAAAGAATATTTGTGTGAAGTTTGGTGAGAATCGGATAAAAATTCTGGATTTGTATAAGGGACATACAGATCGATAAACAGACACACACACAAACATCTTGCCTTTTATATATATATATATATATATATATATATATATATATATATATATATATGCCTTTTATATATATGTATATATATATATATTATCGTTTTTCTGCACTATTGTAAGAACTGCAACCTTGAAACTTCTGAATATCGTTTCTTATGTCTTTTTCTATGAGTGTATCAAATTTGATTAAAATCGAACCACTCCTTCTATAACCCGATATTATCGAATAGGGTTAGGGTTAGTACAACTGTGTAAATTTTCAAGAAAACGGTCCAGCCGTTTCGGAGTCTATAGATAACGGACACACACACACACACACACACACACACACACACACACACACACACACACACACTCCATTTATAAATAAGTTTAGATATTCCATCTGTGATTTTATGCATTGGAAAAGGTATTGAAATTCTTCTAACTTATTCAATTCTACACACAGACGCAGAGACAATCGACTCACAAATCCAGCAACCAACTTGTACTTTACTCTTCTTTTTCTATGTCCGAACACACATAAAGATTTCTATGTACCGACGGTAAAAAGTACCTCTCCGCAAATGCAGTATCCACAGTAGACGCCATGTTTAATTTGATGTGACTTGACTGTAAGTTCTTAGAAGTTCTTCAAGTCATTGGCTGGAAAACGAATGTCAATAAGTAATGATGAAAAGGCTAGAGAAAATTCACTCTCGGGGTTCTTGACAAAATACAACGGAGAGTCTGTAATGTGATCGATACCCACTTGGCAGACCGGCTGCAGTCCCTCTCTTACCGGCGTGACGTGGCTTCCCTGTGCCTCTTCTATAAATACTTTCACGGCTTCTGCTCTGATGAACTTAGATCACTGGTGCCCCCTAGGTACGAATTTGCACGAGATACTAGATTAGCAACTAGATCCCACCCTTATACAGTGAAACCGATAAAATGCAACCGCAACTTCTACTCCAACAGCTTCTTTTCTCGCACTTCCCGACTGTGGAATTCCCTTCCACATGATTGCTTCCCAGATAGCTACAATCTCCATGAGTTTAAATGTAAGGTCAATAGACACATCCTAACACACTAACTCGCACCCATTCTCGCAAACACTCTTCCCATCTGCCCAACCCTCGGTCTCGGTATACTTTCGCGTCTATCACCCTCCTTCTGACATTTCCTATATCTAACCACTCTTTCCTTTCACCTTCTGTTCACCTTCCTCTATGTAACCCCCTGCGCAATAGTGGCATTGGAATGCCTTGCTTGGGATGAAATGATTAAAAAAAAGTTAACCAAATACATTATGGTAATGGTAATATTAGCCGTTTCTCTATAAGGAAACATTTGGAAATCATTATTGTGCAGCCGGTACAACTTTCGATTGAAATTCATAAAATCTTTCTCTTAAAACAATTTTTCAGAAACTAGAAGTCCTGTTAGATTTTATCATTGGCGGCCACAATCTTAACAATACGCAGATGACACAGTACTGATAGCAGACACGGAAAAGAAAATACAGGAACTCCTACAAGAAGAGAAGTGTTAAGAGCGACAAGGGATAGAGGTAAGTGAAAGTCCATGATCGTCTACGTCCCGAAAGGACACGGCATATAAAGAAGAAGGTACTCAGCATCTATTATTGTTCTTCTCTAATACTCAATAGGGTTACCTTCCTAACTTTTGATTTGAAGTTGTGTAGAATGTCAACATATTGATTATGTCATATGACAGAGAAAAACTGAAACCTTTTCAAACTACGAGTGGTTAAGTGTTGCAACTAAACGTCACTTGCATTTACGTTTCTCTTTGTTAATTAGCTTTAAAAACTGATATTGGCACAACCATCTGACTTTAAGCCAGGATCGTAACGTAAAGCATCGCCTATATTTCATTGAAAATGTGCGTCTGTCTAGAAACTAGCAAATAAGTCATATTTGATTTTGAAAAAAATATAGTTTTAAATCTTATTCTGTTGATTTTTACTCATAGCCACTGAGTTAAGTTTGATAATATTCAAGATCTAATTGATAAAAAAGATAATGTTGCGTCAATCTCATGATTGAGAATGAGTTCAGGCTTGACTATTATAAAGTCAACAACTAAAACGTTGACTTTTTGATATTTACTAAAGGAAGGTTAGTAAGGCAAAAAATTCAACCGAAATATCACTTTGACGATTGTTTGCGTCAAATTGCTAAAAGAAGTTAAAGTATGATGAAAATCGGTAATCTCGTTTTAGAGATACTAATGATTTAGTGGTACAAGTCTTATATAATTAACCCATACTTGGGGGGAAGAGATGAATGCAAACCTTTCCAAAGGATATTTGCGTTTAAGTGAATATAAGGAACACAACTGGAATTGGAAATCGGCTCTCCGATTAACAATGCCATTGTCTATTACACCACCCGCAAATCCAAGTTTAGAAATGGTATTCCCAAACGATTACTCATCTGACCAACCTTGATGTTGCTTAACTTCAGTGATTGTACTGAAATTGCTTTTTCGACGTGATATGTCTGTAAGTTCTATTAATACTCTGAACAACGTTGGGCTTGCGGTAAAATAGTTACATTAATTTCAGATTTGTGTTATTTTTTTAGTCATGACGAGGGTGTGAGGTCAACAGTAAAAAAGATGATAAAAGGTACAAAAGATATGAAGCTGTGGAGTGCCATGAATGCTCACGTCCTGGAGGAATACGGCACTTAGAAGAAGAAGAAGAAGAAGAAGAAGAAGAAGAAGAAGAAGAAGAAGAAGAGTTAATTAAGAAAAATAGCGTTTGTAAAATATGGACATTTAAGCGATGAATTATAGCTATCTATTCGAAGGAAATACTAGAGCGATTCATGAATTGCTTTTAAGGAACACGTGTGCGTGAGATTTTTTTTGCGTTGCTTTTTTTTATATATTTCGCTCAACAGGAAACTGAAAAAAACTACGGAAATTAAAGAAACCGACAACAAGGCCTAAGATAACAAAGCAACAGACGGCAGAATGCCTCGATCTGTAACGAACATATGCTAATATAGTAAAAATTATTATAAAACCTTCGAAGATGTCGGTAACTCAAAGTGAAACGCCTTAAAGAAAGCACTGGTGACATCACAAAAAGCTTGTTCCTACGGGAAGAGAAAGAACGAAAAATGGACAATATTAAAACTAATGAAAGGAGACAATATACAGAGCCAAGGAATGTCAGAGAAAATTGAATGTTTAAAATACACATTAGAAATAAACGCAAACAAGAAAAGGTGAATGGCTGAGCGATCAGTAGGTAGGGATATAAATACAACGGAATATAAGGAGTTTTTCATTTTAATCGTTTCACCCCAAGCAAGGCGATAACGCCACTGATGCGCAGGGGGCTACATAAGAGTAAAAGATTAGATAAGAGGAGAGTAAGGAGAAAGACCAACCAGTTTGAGGGGGTGTCCGAGAAAGGAGAAAGAGAAGGATGGGAATACAGGTGTGATGACAGTTGCAAAGGTGGAGAGAAAGGAAAAATATACAAGAGAAGGATGGAGAAACAGATGTAAAGACATGTTGCGAAGGTAAAGAGAAAAAATAAGAAAAAATATACAAGAAAGAACTGGATTCAAGTGGATAAGAGATGGGTATTGACATTGCATTTAAAGCGCAGTAAATTGCTCTCACGGAGACTCGCTTGGTCCATGTTTATGGGAGGCAGGAGAGGTTGCCTGCGATGATTGACAATGATTGCAAAGAATTAACAGGACAGAAAACACATTCTTTGACAGGATATATATATATATATATATATATATATATATATATATATATATAAACATTCAAAATAGATAAGGAAAAGTATTTCTCTGTACTTCTGAGACGAGGTAGTATTTACATTATTTACATTGTTCAGACTGTTACGCTCATTTTTATTGCCATGGTTATAACGTTTCTACCGTTGTACACACCGGCCTTCCTCAGGTGCTAGTGAATTTTGAATCGAACCCTTTATTTCGCTCATTAGGTTATATCACTCTCATTCCATGCGCGATGCCACTTCTGGATACCGTGTAGTTATCTCCCTTTAACTCAGCTTTCTAGGTTATTTGTTCACAACTGCTGGTATTGAGCTCACAAATCTTTGGGTTAAGCCACTGAAACTAACTAACGCATATATCCACTGGGCCATGGACAACAGTGGTGAAAAATAGTTTAGAGGGTTGAGTTAAAGGGAGATAACTACATGACATCCGGAAGTGGCATTGCATGTGAAACGAGAACAATCTAAACCAATGACCGAAATAAAGGATTTGGTTCAAAATTCCTAGCCTTGTTACGTACATTGTTCGGACAGTTGTTCTCATTTTAATTACCACGTTTCGGCCGTTGTACGCTCCGGCCTTATTCAGGCGCTAGGAATTTTGAACCGAACCCTTTATTTCGGTAGTTCTAGTGACTTAACCCAAAGATTTGTGAGTCCAATACCTGGCTGCAGCAGTAGTGAACGAATAACTTAGAGAGCTGAGTTAAAGGGAAATAACTACACGGTATCCAGAAGCGGCATCGAACATGGAATGAGAATGATATAACCTAATCATCGAAATAAAGGGTTCGATTCAAAATTCCTAGCACCTGAAGAAGGCCGGAGCGTACAACGACCAAAACGTCGTAAAGATGGCAATTAAGATGAGAACAACAGTCTGAACAATGTAAATGGTATACATAAAGAAAATATATTACAAAGATGGAAAGAATATACAGGATAATTATTTCATAACAACAGAAAAACGAAGCCCAGAATACAAAACAACGTGGAAGGACCTGTAGTATTAAAATCTGAGGTAAGATCGACATCAGCCAAAATGAACAGAAACATATCAACATAAGGATCAATTCTAATGGATAAAATTGATATCAGCCTCACACGATATTGGCATCGATAAGATCATGAGAGTGAAATTGCAAAAGACCTTATGAAGCAATATCATTTGTCAGCAGATATCTTTTAATGGAGACGTCTGCACGATGATACAGGAAAATCTTTTTAACAATTATCGTCTTGACAAAAGAGGTCGGCTAAGTAGAACGGATGTCAGAAAATTCCGAACAGCCGATCCTAACAAAAGAGGTTAGCTGAGTGGAGCTAAGAATCCTAGTTTCTTGAATAATTACTTTTTAGACGAAAGCTGACAGGACAAAGAAGACTGGTTCTTTGTCTATATTTTTGACATGAGGTAGTATTTACAGTATTTACATTATTCGGACTACTGTCCTCATCTTTGTTGTCATTTGTCCGACGTTTCGGCCATTGTACGCTCCGGCCTTCTTCAGGTGCTAGGAATTTTGAACCGAACGCTTTATTACAATCAACGGGGTATATGAACTCCATTTCTTGCGTAATGCCTCGATTGGAAGTTATCATGAGTTATCTCTCTCTAACCCTGCAAGTTACTTGTCCACCGCTGATGTACCATTAAGGACACATGGCCCAGTGGATATAGACGTTGGTTAGTTCCTGACTTGACTCTTAGAGTTGTGAGTTTAATACCAGACTGCAGGCTCGAAGCTACTCGAGTGGGACTTACATCTCACCAATGAAATACGAAAAAATTAGGGTGTTTCGCTACAATGTGCAGGACATGGAAAATGAAATGCATCAAAATCAAGCAGGTGTGGAAATTCAAGTATTTGTGTAATACAATTTCAGAAAATGGAAAATGCGATACATAATCCCAAAGACGCATTAGAATGCCACAAGATTCTTTCTAAAATCTAAGCAAAGTATTAAGAGATAGAAAAATAAATTACAAAGAAAATAGTAGCCAATTACTATGTAATTACCTCTATTGGATTTATCAAAGAAAAAATATATCCTAAATTCTTAGTCGGCAGAATGGAATTTTAAGTTTCTGCCATTTAGAGAAAAACGAATTTTAGACAGCTTATATCACAAGTATTATTGTGTTTATAATAAGTCTGATCTTTGTCCTAATGGGTTTTTGCTGTAGTAATATTAAAGAGTAAATTTAATCAATAAGATCAACATTAGCTTTAATCACGGCCTCTAGACGACTTCGGAATCTCCAGCAACTCTTCTAGGCGGTCTCCTTGTTTAAGTTGGTGAAAGCTGCTAAAATCCTTGCCTTCTTCATATATCTTTGTTGATACGAGGAGTTTTATTATTATCTCGCTCATCTCAACCCACACATAATAATCAAGGGGTTTACAGTCTGGGTTGTTAGATTGCCAGATGTAAGAGGGTGATGTGATCTCAGAAACTGTATGGAAGGTATGACTGGGTTCTTTTGCTTAGGTGACATGGTGCAGAATCCTGTTACCAGACATAGGGTCTTCCAGCAACCACTCTCTTGACCCAGGGCAGCCCTATCTCCTCTAGGCACTTAATGTAGGACTCTGTATTGGGTCTGAGGTCCTGCAGGAAGATGAATGAAGGTATAACGTCACCATCAGTAGCGATCACACCAAACACCTTCGTAATTACCATTAGACTCATCCAGCGTTTTTACGATTCCACTGAACTGTCCTCAGATTGACATCCAAACACTCTGAAATGTTCGTGTTGGAGCTTCCCACGCCAATGCCACTCAATAGAACATACCGTTTCTAAATTTCTGGCTACTCTTTTTACTCACAGACGTTGCCCAACTGACCCTTCTATACTGTGCTGTTGACAAAATCCAAAATCAAACAACGCGCGTGTGCAAAATTAAAAATATAAAATGGCGACAGTTTACTTATCGCAACCTCTGTGTGTGTGTGTGTGTGTTCACTCGGATATCGATACGTTACGATAAAAAACCCGCTTGCCAAAACACCTTTTATCAGTAACGCTGCTGTATAGACAACAATCTTGACTCAAAACAGTATCACAACTCTACACTATATATATATGCGAAAAAATGATGTTACTCTCAACAGCCAGAGACAAATATGTGTCTAGTCACACTGATGAGCTGTGATACTGCGAAACAAGCTTGTATGTGGCTGACTAATATATTATGCTCTCATTACGATTGAGCTCTCTGGAGAAGAAAATTTTTAAAACAGTTTCCACTTCTGCGATATATGCGTTACTCTTCAGAAATGAATTGACTTCTTTCGGTGACTGGCGTGTGTATACACTGCTTATATACAACACATTAAAATTTCCCTTCGCTGATTCCATGCACCCATGCCTTAGGGGATAGCGACTTCAACTGACAACAAACCGGTTGAGTTTCGATCCTGGCCAGAAGCAAGTGGATGTATCTAGCCACACTGATGAACTGTGATACAGCTTGTATGTGGATGACTAATATATATATATATATATATACATATATTTTGGCACTTATTTTTTGGTAAAAGAGGGTTTTTTGTAAAATACCAAACTGATCGAACAAAGTGTTGAAAGCACATGGCTGACAAGCTTAAGCCTTAGATAAATCTGCCCTGGCACGTTTTTCCAGTTGCATTTCACATATGTTGGTTCAAATGACTCAAACTCAAACTCAGCCTCAATGATGTAGATTACTCTTTACAGAATCTGGAATAGCTGTGCAAATGTTTATTTTACTTTTTTATTTTTATTACTTTACTTAACCTTTTTTTTTTTTGTCTTGCTATTTGAATTCCATGTTCTTGTCTGTGAAACCCACTTGCTAATTTCGTCTCCATTTATTCAGAGTGATACTTATCTTGAGAACTTGAAAAGCCTTTTAAGAACGTGAATTTAGAGTGGCAGGTCCGAACTTATACATCATGTTACAGTATCCAGTGAAAATGGAACTCATTGCACACAAGAAATCATCGGCTAGACTAGCTCGAAAACCATTAACCCAAAGGAGATGCATCCCAAGAGGAAGCTTTTATAGATGTATACGATATTTAAAAATATATTTTAATAATCTATCATCAAATTTAATAATCCAAAAATTTTTGAAAAATCGCTGATATCAGTGAATTATGGATTTCAGATATAATAGGATCACGTACTTACCACACACATACAGAGAGAGAGAGAGAGATTCCTTTTTTAGTCTCTATGACTCGATATACTCTCTTGGGAAAGAAGTGGTTTCCCGTCAACTTCTCTACAGTTTTGAATTCAACCCGTAGACTGGCAACCACTGAAGGATAAAAAGCCCAGTCTACCCTGTTAGTAACAGTTGGAGAATTGGTGGATTTGCGCTTTTCCCGAAGGCATTAGTTCGAAAGGGAATATAACAAATTTGATCGGTATTCTCACCGATTACCAATTATGACAAGAAAAGCGATAATTCTTCTAAGACGCCAGGCGTCACTGGGAATAAGTAAATTTCAGAAATGATAATGACATGCAGATAGATAAATAACAAACTGATAGATAGATAGATAGATAGATAGATAGATAGATAGATAGATAGATAGATTTCATAGGTACTACCAAGCCAATCCTCTTTGGATATTGGAAAAGGTATTTTCTTGAGATGTATGACTTATCTGTGAGGATACTGATAATATTTAACCCATTACTACATGAGGTTGTCTAAAATTAAAACTCTTCTAACGGAAAGAGTAAATAGCTTGCTGCAATGTCTCCATAATATATATATATATATATATATAATGTATAAAATTGGTACCTAAACCCTTGGTCTGATTTCAGCCAATATTGGGTCACTTGTCGATGATGGCATGAAGCTTTAATGTACGCAAAATGTTTTCGAATCGATTTACAGGGTACGGCAGAAATCAACGAAACGCTTAGAATATACGAACTTCTCCAAGACACCTAATGCAAATTCAACCAAAGTCGGGTAGATCAAGGTCCGATGTACATAAAAAAATTTTCGAATCAATGTAATCAATGTATTTGTACGGATGTATTTTGAACAGAAGTAACGGCTTAACTCCGAAACTGATGTAATTCTAAACAACGTAAGTCGAGGTGCCATTGTACTTAAGTATTTATCTTTATTTTCGAACAATATTCTCATAATCTACAAACATTCTACGTTTACAATACCAGAGCTCATCAAAGATGTCAAATTGTAAAACTTAAGTCAACCATCCGTCCGTGCATGAAGTACTGCTGCCATTTATGGTCAGGTGCCCCTGCCGTTCTCCTCAGTGTTCTTGACAAGCTCCAAAGGAGAGTCTGTAATGTGATAGGTACTGATCTGGCGACTCGACTGCAGCCACTTTCCCATCGTCGAAATGTGGCCTCCCTCTGTCTCTTCTATAAATACTTTCATGGCTTCTGCTCGGATGAGCTTAAGTCACTGATGCCTCCTCAACAGGTGTTTACCCGTGCAACCAGACTGGCAACTGGGTCCCACCCATTCACAGTCAGGTTAGCCAAATGCAGACGACAATTCTACTCCTGCAGCTTCCTCTCTCGCACTTCCCGCCTGTGGAACTCACTCCCGTATTCTTGCTTTTCTGACGGCTACGACCTCCAGAAATTTAAATGCAAAGTTAATACTAATCTACTAACCACTGGACTCTAGCTCTCTCCCCTCCCCTGTATAATCTTCACTTTCTCTCCGCCCATGTACCTGTCATTGCATCTGCTTTCTCAGCTTTCTATTGTTCCTTTCTAACTAGCTTGTACTCCTCACTCTTTTCTAATTAATCTTTTTACATTTATGTAACCCCCTGCACATCAGTGGCGTTTCTGCCTTGCTCGGGGTGAAATGATTAACAAAAAAAAAAAAAAAAAGGTATTTCTTTAATTTAAGATTTCTTATCACGCTTGGCCAAAACAGCGACCTCCACCTCCTGTGTGGAAAACAAAATTTTCTTTGTTCAATTTCTTCGTGCAGACAAAGGTTGGTTTGGTTGTTTTGTTTTTTATGGCATATCAACCTCGGCAGGTCATTTATTGCCAATTAAATTTTATTTATTTATTACTGATAATACCTTTTTCTTTCAACAATTTATTGTTGTTTTTATATAAGTTTTGTGTCTAGTAATACTTTTTTCTTTTCGAGTATCAAGATTCATTGGGATTTGTTTTTAAGGACAGTGTCCCCAAGTCCTACCCTGTTATTTAACCCATAACTGGAGGAAAGGGACGGATTAATACCTTTCCCAAGAGTACCAGTGATTAAGTGAAGGCAGGGTATTCAACTGAAATTCGAACTCGGCTCACCGATTTCTCTTTCCGAGTCGATATCCACTTCACCACAACGCGCATCCGTCACTAAACGCTTACTGCACCTGGTATTCCCAAGCGGTCACCTATCTAAATACTGACCAGGCTCAACGTTGCTTAACTTCGGTGATCGAGTGAGAACCGGTGTAGTCAACGTAATAGGCCGTAAGCCTGTAGACAAAGGACTCAACGGGAAGCGTCATTGAGTAGTAGGCAGTTACAAAGTGTGGAATGGTCTGTGAATGCGACGGCCATGTCCATTGACTAGAACCGTTTGTGCCAACAAACTAAAAATGTTTCCCCCGATTCTTCCAGTTGTACATACATCATTCCCGTTTATTAACAAAACTGACCAAGCATGAATCCCGTTTTACAAATACAAAAAAAAAAATATTTAATTCGCATTTTTTAACTTACGCGTCACGGCAACCTCATACTGGAGTTTTTTGAATAAGCACTTGACCTTGCTATTTCAACATGACCACTAAAAAGCCCTGAGCAACGCCGGAGTATACTGATAGCATATATATATATATATATATATATATATATATATATATATATATAAAGAGAGAGAGAGAGAATAAACATGGCTACCTGAATATGGATTTATTCTATCTATATATATGTAAATTGAATGAATAAAAATTGCTACCTAAATATATTCATAATATATATATATATATATATATATATATATATATACAGAATTAATAAAAATTGCTTCCTAAATATATATTAATTCTATTTTTATATATAAACAGAATGAATGCATAGTTAGGCAGCAATTTTGTCTATGCAGACATTGCAACAGACAATAAAAGATGATTACGTTTTTTTAATGAAATTTTCTTATTTTCAAACCAAATGCTTTCCATCAGATCCAGAATCAAATTTGGAGGAAGAAAAATTTCGAGATTTTTTTTACAGTTCCATAGGTTTTCATTGGGGAACGTCTGTTCGCATTTCTCATTTGGAATTTTTTAAAGAAGTAAAACACTTCTCGGTATTGATTATCAGACATTTTAGGTTATTCCGAAAAAAGACTATTTTTTTTGCAATATTTTGTTTCATCAGTTATCATTTCTCTTATTTTTTTTTCAATTATTAGAATGGCCAAAAGACATCAATTTATCTTACTACCTCAACACAATCATTACCATAACCACGATATAATAACATTTTTCAAATGATAAATAAATAAGAACATGTAAATATGCTTGAGAGAAAACACTTTATCTTCATATATATATATATATATATATATATATATATATATATATATATATATAAGGCATGGTTCTCGTGTGTGTGTCTGTCTGTCTCTCTGTATGTCCTTTATACAAATCCACAATTTTTGTTCGATTCTCACCAAAAATCACAGAAATATTTTTTAGACTTTCGGTCAGGTCATGAGCTACTTATTTTTTTTCCAATTTGCCCCGATACTAAATATTGATACTCCGATATCCGATCAGGTCTGATCAAGATCAGGATTTCAGCCCTTTTATCATGGTTCTTGCTGCAGAATTTGCTCTTAGTAAAATTATAGTTTTAAGTCTCAAACATTAGTAGATACTCTCAGACGACTCATTTTCTATCGAATCTATGCAAAAGCCGATATTCAGCCATCAGTATGGCTCATTTTCTCACGGACTTACTTAGGTTAGTTTATCTTTGTATGACTTATTTGACTCTGACATTGGAAATCGATACCCCGATATCCTATTGGGTCTGATCAAAATCAGGTTTTCAGGTCTTCTGTTTTGATTTTTGCTTCGGGTTTTGCTCTAAGTAGGTTTCAATGTAGTTCTTAGTCTCAGTCATGATACCATTTACTCAGAGGACTTATTTAGCCTTCAAAATTCAGTTTGCAACGAAAATCTTATTTGACATCGATACCGGAAATCAAAATTTGACTTACAACCATTCATTTTTCTTTCAGTCTGTTTCGCTTTAACTGGAAACAACTATTGCTTTTTAGTCTTTCGTGCCAACGTCCAAAGAGTCTGAGCTCCAGGACCATGGATTAGTTTTAATGCTTTCACTACACCCGAGCAACGCTGGTTGTAATGAAACTACTTACTAAACTTGAATTATTAGCACCGCTTAGTCATTATCAGATGTGTAAAAAGAAAATTAAAGTTTTAATTTGTAGTTAACTCGTCCATGCATTGCATCTGTGATGTTCATGGGTACTAATAAGCTAATAATCGTCATATAATAGAAAAGGCATTTTCTTGAGGTGTATGATTTCTCTCTGAGGATACTGAAAGTATTCAATCCATTACTGCATGACATCATATTTTTTAGAAAGTGGTTTACCTAAAATGAAAAACCCGTTAGCCGAAGATTAACATTATCTATAGAAATAGATTTGGCAAAAAAGCTTAAATGTTTTACAGCAAAGTTTATACAGTATTATGTTAATTTCTTTATTATCATTATTGTGTCGTTTTCATACTATGGTCATACTACCTAACAAATCTGCTGAAAGACCTAAGGCAATTTTTTGTATATCTCGTAAGCTTGGTTTAACAGTGATTCTTTCAATGTGTTGATTTGTTCTGTCTTTAATCGCTCCATGTGCACTTACTATCACTGGTACTACTCTTGTTTTCAATTTCTAGATTTTTCTATTTCAATTTCCAGGTCTTTATCTTTTGATAGTTTTTCAAGTTCCTTGGTTGCTATGTTACAATCCACTGGATAAGTATGCAACGTTTTTCTTTTTAGTTTTTGACAATAATGTCCGGCCTATTTGCTTCAATTTTCCTGTCTGTATAGTTGGTGTAATCCCATAAAATGGTGGCATCTTCTGTTTCTGTAACTTATACTTAGAAAGAAGCTTTCTTGTCTTAGAATCCATCTGTCTGGTGTCATTTATAGTCTAGTTCAACATGTTGAAACCATATTGGACCACTGGGATGGCAAAGATATTAATGACCATAATTCTTTTCTGAGAATTCAATTCAGTTTTTAAAATAAGCCGTAGCCTTCTATAGTACTCTTTACGCACTATTTCTTTCATTTTCTATGGTGAATTCTTTCAATCTCATTTACACCTAGGAACTTATAAGCTTCTGCTTTAAATTTTTTATTGTTACAACAGGGTCTAAGCTAATAGAGGATGTTTGTTGTCATGGTGCTTGTAAAACTGTGACTTAAGCACATTTATCCAAATTTCATTTCAATGTTTTCACTTAAGCAGTTTGCAGAAGACCTTCCAGCTCACTATCATTCTTAGAATACAACTTTAAGTCATCCGTGTAAAATAGATGGTTAATTTTCATTTTGTTTATTTTATAACCACACACACACACGCGCGTGCGCTCTCTCTCTCTCTCTCTCTCTCTCTCTCTCTCTCTCTCTCTCTCTCTCTCTCTAAAATTGGTTAATAATTGGTTAATATTATTAGTGATATGCAAAGTAGTAAGGGAGACAAAAAGTTACCTTGAAATTAGTAAGGGAGACAAAGAGTCACCTTGAAATATTCCTCTGTATTCCCAGTAAAGTGTTGTTTTCCAAATCGACATACAATTTTGATAAACTGATGACAACGGACGATACCTTGTACATATTTAAAGATGGTAAGATCCAAGAATGTGGTGCACTATCGAATGCCTTACGATAATCTATCCAGGCAGTACTAAGATCTTTCTTTGCACTGAAGCAGTTTCCCAAAATCATCCTATTAATAAGTAATTGGTCTTTACATCCATAACAGCCACGTTTGCACCCTTTTTGTTCAACTGGTAGTATGTCATTTCTGTCTAAGGAGAAATATTTCTGTTTTGCTAAAATAGGTGTCAATAGTTCGTATGTTTTAGAAAGACATGCAATTCTTCTGCAGTTTTTTAGGATATTTGTGTCACAATTTTGTGGTAAAAGGAAGGTAATTCCTTTGATCACCCATGCCGGAATTTTAGTAAGATCCTTAACCATGACTTGAATTTCTTTGGTTAGTTTTTTTTTATGAGCTTTATATAAATAATATAGCCAGAATTTATGAGTTTTATCTATTCCTGGAGATTTCCAGTTGTGTGTTTCAGGGCATATTCAACATCCCCTTCCGTGATTTTAGCCCATGTCTGTTCTGGTTTATTTTTCATTCGTTCTATCTCTTGCACAATCCAATTTGCTTCTTTGTTATGTTCTTTAGGGGAAGCCCATATTTTTTCCCAGAACTGTATAACCACTTCTATTTTGCAGGGTGGAGATTGTCACTTCAACTTTTTGTTTACCTATTTCCCTATGAAATTTGTTTGCATCGGTTTAAAGAACTTGTTCTATCTATAGAATCTTGATCTTTTCTCATAGCATCTTATTCTTTGAGCCTTCAGTTGTATTGTTTGTTTTACTTTTTTATTTTAATGATAGGACATTATTTCTATTTCTAATAATGTGTTTTCTTTCGACTCTTCACCTTTTTCTCGTTCTGACGTTTATTCTTCTTGTCAGTTCATAAACTACTAATAATTCACTATTTAGTTGTTCGATTTCTTTTTCTATTTTCCTTTTCCAAGGTAAATTTTCATGTCTGTGAGACTGCAGATTTTTACTTTGATTTTCAATTTTTTGTTGCTGCTATTACTGATGCATATATTGCTCCATTGAGGTTTATATAATGTCTTCTTCCTCCAGAACTGAGTGCTGCATTGTAGAGCTTAATAGTTTCGAGATTATGATTTGCTGGTTGTAATTTTGAGAGTTGTTCTCGTTCTTCCATTGCAATAATTTTTATCTGACTTCTATGGCTCTTGATTTCTTCCTTGGCTTCTTGTATACTATTCTTGTCTTCCGTAAATTAAGTCTGTGTTTTTGAAATCGTTTTATTGGCGTCTTGTGACCGACTAAGATCATACGTTTCAAACAGTTTTAAACCTTCGGCATTATCTTCACAGTAATTTGTATGTTTCTTTGTTACTTCATTATGATCAGTGGCTTGTGTGATATTTCTACTTTTCTTCCAATTTCAGTCCCTTTTCATTTTTTGTTGAATCGTTTGCTGAATATATGATAAAATTCTTTCATGAAAAAGACTCTCTTTAAAAGTTATCTAGTCAATTAGTTTACAAAATATCAGGAAACCTTGAATTCTTAGGTGAATCTTCGAAATCCAAAGGGTGGTCCCTAAAATTTTGGCATTCGAGAATCGGCTGAAAATTTCACAGACTGAGCAAGAAAGTGTATCAGCTGTTGCATTCTGGTACATTTGCATGCTTTTTAGTTGAACTGGTTTTTCTACTTAAATGTATATCTTGGTCAGTCTATGAACTTTTCAGCCAACCGTCGTATGGGTGAAGACAACACTGTACTTTGCCTTAGATTATGACGGGTAAGACGCACGAAGATTGACAGATTGTTAAATCCTTTGCGTAGATTATAAGATAAAGACAAATGAGTCAAAAACGGAGGATATATTTCTTTCTTGAGAATTTTTTTTTAAATTGATTTCAGCACATCACAGACCAATTTGTACCAATGCAAGCGACGAAGATGCAACTAATTTGATCACATCATGCTGTAATGTTAATCAAGAAATTAATGTGCTTGGCTCTTATTTTTTATTTCTTATGATGGTAAAGATATCGAAAAGACGCATGTTACCACATCAGTACTTGTTTCAGTACTTGCCACAGTTTTTGTTTCCCTCAATTACACTCCCGCTTGAACCATCAATAAATGTATGATGTTTTACGGCTTATCAATCTATTGTAAGTTATTTAAAAACATTGATACAAGTCTTACAAACTAATTCATAGTTGAAGGAGAGAAGAAGTAGATTCATACCTTTCCCAAGGGTATTTGTGCGTAAGAGAATATAACGAACTCGACTGGAATTAAAACACGGCTCTCCGAATTTCAATTTCTAGCAGCTATCTATTACACCACAAACACATTCAAGTTTACAGCGGCTGGTATTTCCAAGCGGTCGCTCATATAGATACTGATTAGGTACAATTTTGCTTAACTTCGGTGATCGCACGAGAACCTGTTTTTTAACGTTGTATGACCGCAATCAACAAAAACAGTTTAAAATGTTGGGATAAATGATACATGACTTAGAAAGATTTTAGTACTCTATAAGGATTTTTAAGTATGGTTTAGCTGTGGCACAAGGCCGTAAGTATGGAGCATCTAGAGGAAATCGAATTTTCTACCCAGTCAGAATAGATCTAGCGTGACAAGCTTGTTAACCATTACACCACGTCGCACTGTCACGACTTAGAGCGATTTCAGTGATTGACGGATGTGAATAGCTTGAAACAGTGAATGATTGGGCTATAGATATATAATCTATGAGAGAAAGACAGGCATAGTTAGACAGCTAACCATTACAGCACATGGAAATACCGTATTATGACATAGAATAATCAGAAGGAAGAATGGCTTCAACTGAAAAATCTAATCGCAAAATGGATGAATTCATCCATGTATGAAATATAGATTCAGAACTTTCTTCTAAATTCTGATTCCGTATTGTTTCAGTTGATCACAGAAAAATGTGTTGGCTGAAAAATGATGCGATAAAAAACAGCAAAAACACGAAAAAGTTATCGAAATCCATAATTGAAACAGGTTATCTGAAATTCCTAAAGACTTTGAATTACGAATATCAATTAAATTGCCATTGACAACCGCTTGGTTATTTCAACCGTCACTAAGATGACGCGAATTCACATTTTGCTCAAGTGTTCTGTTATTAACTTATTCAATATTACTTTTCATAAAAGCAAATTTGCTTAACAACTGCTGCTGCTTAACTGCTATATCCTTTCAGTGGGGTATGCAATTACGACACTTCACAGCTGCTTTTACTTTACTAACTGTAAACTGCGTATTCTTATAATTGTTCTTGGGAAATATAATGAAACTGTTTTCGTTATAGTTTTGTATTCAGAATTATTCTTCAAAAATGCCTACCCTACCAAGTCTAGAGAGCCCAATTTTCCTTACTACAGCGAGAAAGAGAAAATTTTAAAAATGTTCTCAAACATGTTAGCGCAATGTGAATTGAACAACCTAAGATAGAATTTGAACTCGATTCAATTCTCAAACCTGGTAAACATTACGACACCTGCATTTTCATATTCAAAACTTACATATAACAAAATCTATTACGTGGCTTCAATTCAAAATTGAAACTTTTGATTCCTAAAAAATGAGACAGAATTTTTTGCGCTTTCAAAGGCTTGTTTATTTTGTCTTTTGTTTTGTTTTGTTTTTTGTTTTTTTTCTTTAAACTTGTAAGGAAAGGTACTGTAAAACTGTTATTTTCGCTTTGAAGGCTTCTCTCGACTGATACTAAGTTAAAACTTAGTATTTTTTTAATTGGAGTAGATAGATCCTTCTATCGCCCGATTAACACTCCACCTTTTTCTTTTGAACAGGAGTAGAGGTACATGCCTTGCTTTTTGTTTAAGAAGGGGTTCCCGGTTTTCTTTCCTCTCCTACGTTCTTAGTGTTAGTGCAGCTGCAAGCTCCTTGCAATATATGAGGATGGTGGCAACGTTTCTTTATTCTGAGGGTATCAGGATGATAGTTTCCTGGTTGCTGCTTTTGATTGATAGTTAGGGGCCCGAACTCTTGCGTAGCGTCTTGAGAGGCTGCTCTGATCAACAGGTGAATAATATCGGGGTTTCTTGTAGTGCCATGTCCGACATGGATGGGTGTCCCTGCATGAACCTCTGGTGGGCAACCCTGAGGCCACATTATGCTGCAGTCTGCGCCAGTCTCCATCTTACACATGCTGCATACAGCGATCGACCGATTCTACTCTAGACCTCTCTCATAATAAACTCACTATGAATACACACAATCAAAATAGCAAACTAAACCAGCTAATCAAAAAACACCTAAACCTGTCAGCATCTCCTTCGCAAACATACAAAGAATACGTACTAACTTTTACAGCGTAGAATCATTCCTCCAAATAAACTCACCTGACATCTTAGCCGTCTGTGAAACTAACCTTGACCCTTCTATCCCCTCTTCTGAGTTTTACGTTCCTGGTTACCTTCCCCTCTTCAGGAAGGACTCCATTGTCCATATGCATAGGATTTCTGTTTATGTCAGCGAACATCTCCCTGTAGCTAAGGTGATCACTCTTGAATCCCTAGATCATTATTACATGTATTTCCGTCTCTCACTTCTAAGCTCGGTTAGCTACCTTTTCTTTCTCTACCGCTCCCCCTCATCTCCCGACTTGACAGCATCTCCGATAATATCGGTAAGGCCATTCCTTTTCATCCATCTGCCCATAATTTGTGTTTGGTGACTTTAACGTGGCTGGAAAACTCTGTCACTGATTTTGCTGGTGTCCACACCATGAAATTTTCAATCACTCAGTCCCCTTACGAAAGTGCTGGATTTCCCTACACGTTTCTCTAATAACCCTAATGGAAGTGACTCACTCGTAGACCTCTGTTTCACTTCCATCCCTGACTCATGCAATGTCGATCAGCTGTGTCCTCTTGGAAACTCTGACCATGCGGTGGTTTCCGTTAACATCTCCTTCCATTCCCACTCCACCCAAGAAACTCAGACTAACAGAATATCCTACTGCTACCAAAAAGCACACTGGGACTCGTTCCGCGATTTCCTGTGTGACGTCCTTGGAACAATGTTTTAGTATTTCTAGTTCTCCCCTGCTTGCTCGGTCGCCATTGCCCAACGGAATCACTTCTTCTGTCGGAACATAACAGGTGCCTTTTTGCCTCTGCTCGTAATGAATGCAAAAAGATACTTAATGAAGCTAAGCTGATGTTTGCTTCGAGAATGAAGCAGCGCATAGCATCCCGTAAGTTCGGCTCCAAAGATTACTTGTGGCTCTGTAAAAGTGTGCTAGATAACAGTAAACCTTCAATACTCCCTCTAATCAAAGAATTTGAGGTCCTCACCTCTTTGTTCGCAAATTCTCTACCAATTCGACACTAGATTCGACTGGAGTATCTGCACCCGACTTCCCACCTAGAACTGAGGTCCAACTGAGTGACGTCCGCATTACTCGCTGGTCTCTGACATAATCTCAAAGCTTTATTATTTATTTTAATACTTTGACTCTCAACAGAAGGTTCCCATTACTTTTTGGGGTAGACTAGTTACCAGCCGGGACTACAGAACCCAATCTATCCTTTTATTTAACCCAGAACTAGAGGGAAGAGATGGATTATTACCTTTCTTAAGGTTATTTGTGAGTAAGTGAATGCAAGGAATTCAACTGGGATGCGAACACGGACATTCGATTTCTCGTTCCGAGCCGTTGTATCCTATAAATTACATTAGAATGTAAACTCTGTAAAATATTATTTTTCGTCGATACAAAACGGATAAACAGCTGCCCAGATTTCAGCTCACATTCAAAAGAAAAACAAGTGATCGTCCTTTACTACAGAATGGGACCCTAAATTCTTCCCTGTCGCGATTAATTGTTCTCACAAGGAAGCCCTGTGCCTTAACCGCCTCTTGTGACTTAAACTCAAACCAGACCAAAAGTTGAACTTGTACATATGATCCAGCGCTAAAGCTGTTGGAAAAATTCGTTCATTTTCCTATACCGCTTCAGTAAGAGCCTGACTCCTGCTATCCTATACCTTTACAAAAGCTTTTTCCCGACGAACCGCTGCTTTATAGAACCGACCACCAAGAAGATGTTTCCCCGGTCACTACAACCTTAAACTGGTCAAGTCTAAGGTTAAGCACTATCTTCTACACATATCACATAAACTGTGCTTCTAAATCTGCAACCCTCCACCTCGAGTGGCTTTGTACATGGTGAACATCATTGCAAGAAAAAAAGATAGATTTTTGTAGAATTTCTAAGCCCGAATTTTAATACACGACTGATTATATACGAATAATTACATTACTTTATAGCAAATTAGTATTCTTCGGAATATTATTGATAATGTATTTAATAAAGAATAAATTAATTATTTAATTTATTACTTTGACTCTGAAAAGAGCTCAATCATTTTTTTATTATCAGGTTGGTACATCTCAAGATCAAATTTATCAGTTATTTAATAGAAGAAAAATTTGCAACAAAAAGAACTATACAACTGATTTGATTTGATTTTTTTACTTGATCAAATTCAATAGATTTTAAGTTCTACTTATTATGCAGAAATGGAAAAATTAATAATTTTTTAAAATAATTAACCCAGTGTAATGGCTTATGTGTTCAGTGTTATGGAATAAGATCCAGACTGGTGCATGTACGTGCAACATCTGAAGAATTATGGGCAGATGGATGAGAAGAAATGGCCTTATCGATATTATTGGAGATGCTGCCAAGTCGGGAGATGAGGGGAAGCGGTAGTGAAAGAAAAGGTAGCTAACCGAGCTTAGAAATGAGAGACGGAAACACATGTAAGAATGATCTAGGGATTCAAGAGAGGTCACCATTATTGTCAGAATTTATTCTAATTTTCTTTAAATGCATCCAAGATTAATCATTCATGCTGATTTTCTAGGCTAATAAAAATAAGCAGAAAGGTGTTTGCTTCTTTAGATTGTATTGTATTTGAGATGAAGGTTGTATTTTTTAAAATTTTGTCCATCGATATGCACAAATGACATTATTTTTTTATTTTTACTTCAAGGAGGATTTCATATCCAGCAGCCGCTGTTTAAGCATCCTGTGTCATATATATATATATATAGTCATCCGCAGGCAGATCTGTTTCGCTGTAACACAGCTCATCAGTACGGTTAAACATCCGATTGCTTTTAGCCAGGATTGAAACCCGACAAAATTGGCGTCAGTCGGCAATTCTACCTCTGGGCTATAGGCGGTCGGTAGAGGAAGGCAGACTTTTTAGCGCGTATATTATCATTATACACGCCCAATAGCTAGAGTGCTCTAATTCATTACTGAATGAGCGATGCGTACATGCCAGAGTAGCTACTGTTTTTCAAAGTCTATCATTCTTCCAGAGTGAGGGCGTAAATAGTCATATATATATATATATATATATATATATATATATATATATATATATATGAAACGATTTGGTTGAACATTATTTTTCATCGATACTCGTATTTAAGTAGATATTCTGTTTTTTAATAATCAAACAGTATTTATTTCTACCGGCCTGACTACGATAATTTTTGTTACGAAAATGTGTGGCATTCGGCAGGATCCGATCCCTATCCACGTAAATAATCAGGCCGGTAGAAATAAATATATAATACTGTTTGATTATTTAAAAAAAAAACAGAATATCTACTTAAATACGAGTACCGATCAAAAATAATGTTCAAAAAATTTAAAATTGTCGGTTGTTTATAACCAGTTTGATTAATTTCCATCATAATATATATATATATATATATATATATACATTTATATATATATATATATATATATATATATATATATATATATATATATAATTAATACTAGTAAAATGTTTGTCACTTAGCTGATTGGTGTTACATTCAACAGCCCAGCTCCAGTGTTTAGTAGAAATCACTCCGTCTACTCGTCAGTGGATACCAGCAACTAACTGCTTATTCTTCTCGATTTTTACTTTTTATATAGAATTTTCATTGGCGCAAGATTTCTTTTTCATGCACCCGTCTGCACGTGTGTGCGTACATGTAGAATGTCGTGTTTGTTTGTCTTTTTCGTAGATTTTTCACTTTATACTTACAACAGAAAATTAGATATATAGATACTACTCGTTTATATGCATCCAATATGGATCGCAGAATACCAAAAAGAATCGGTTAATCCTCTGATTGGTTAGAAATTGAGATTGTATATATTTGAAATTTTTATTTACTCCTGCCGGAAGTTGCGTATTAATCCTTATGCGCAAAGACCAAATTTTGTCAGTTTGATTTCTGGGTTTGAAGCTTTCATATCCGGTTGTAACATAACCAGCAACCCCAATCAATTTTCTGTTATTTACGTATTAATGTATTTATATATCCATGATAAAATAAAATAAATAGACATATATATGTATGTATGTGAAATTTACTACAGTCTTTCAATTCATAATGGCTCTAAGTACATTTTAATTGAATTAAATTAACGTGTAAATGTTTTCAAATAACTTAAGAAAAACATTTACCCCGTAATTTAATTTTAAAAGTATTTGAAAAAAAATAAAATAACAAGATTTTCACATATGTGCTTAAAGTAGATTAAATCTGATATATAATCAATAAAATCCATTTACAGAGAAGTAAGAAATAATAACTAAATCAGTTCAGAAAGCTGCTAATGTAGTTTCCAATGACAAAACTATTAAGTCTTTCATGAAAATTTCGAATAATTTCATTACAGCAAATAAGCTTTCTTTTCTTACCAATATTCTATCAAGTCGACTGTAGATTTTCCCTCTCTGAGCAACATTGCAATATCTTCGGTTCAACCATTGATTTATATTTGATTCATCTGCCTACTTGCTCTTGATATTTGAGCCTTTCTTACAAATCCATTCATCAGTGTTAATTGATAGCAGATTAGACACTTCACCTCAGGCAATGTTTTTCTCTTAGCGTCTTTACTGTGCATGCAGTCTGCGGAAAGAAAAAGTTAGCGTAAACTATAACAGAAATGTGTTGATCAATAAGAAAAAAAATTCTTAACGAAACAGCAAGATAATGAATTTGACAACTGCAAATTCACAGAAATTATGTACACCCTATTCCTCAATAGAAATATTTTTAATCTCCAGGCATCCATATCAAATATGCTCTCAAGTGTAGTGGATGTGATTCAAACATTCCTGAGGGCCACTTATTAAATCACAATACACATTGCTGATTTAACAACTGTAGAATGTAAAAAGAAAAAAAATACGAGCCTTGCAAAGAAAATCAACAATAAAGACGAAAGCAAAAATAAATAAGTAATCTATAATGATAATACACCGTCTATTTGAACAACTTCTCCTTACAAATGAAGACGAAACTTGAAGCAACTGAAATGTGGTTCTATAGAAGGATGTTGAGAACGCCGAATATGTGAGCAACGATGAATTTTTCGAGAAAATAAAAACGAAAAGAAGAGAGAGTTTAAATTTCTATGGCACATAATGAGAAAAGAGGGTTTTGAAAATTTGATACCCACAAGACTAAAACAAAACATAACCTACTTTTCTACCTATTTATGGTAAATGGAAGCCTGAAGATTTAAGAGAGATAATAAAAAGACAAAATTTATTTAACGTTCCAAAGGACAGAAAATTGCGGAAAGTCATCATTACCAACGTCCCGAAGGGACATGGCACATAGAACATAAAGAAGAAGCATTAGTTACACTATTTGGACTGTTGTCCTCATCTTTATTGCCAGGTTTACGACGTTTCGACCGTTGTACGCTTCGGCTTTCTTCAGGTGCTAGCAATTTTGAACCGAACCCTTCATTTCGATCACAAGGGTATATAATTCTCATTCCATGTGCGATGCCACTTCCGAATGTCATGCAGTTATCTCCTTCTAATCTAATTCACTAAGTTATTTGTTCACCATTGCTGTAGCCAGGTATTGAACTCACAGATCTTTGGGTTGAGTCACTGGAAGTAACCAACGCCTGTAGCCACTCGGCCATGTTCCCTTAAGGACACATGTTCCAGTGAATATAGACGTGGATATATACTACCTCATCTCAAAAGTATAGACAAATTAAAAAGAAGAATCCTTACATATTGCTATCTATGCTTTTTTAGTGACTATTGATTACAATTACAATTCAATATTTGAATCCCTACATATTCCTACATAGGTTTTTAGTTACCATTAACCCTCTAGGGCCATTCGTATCATATTTGATACAGTATTTCCCTATAAGGAAACATTTGGTATTTCCCTATAAGGAAACATTTGGTATTCATTGACTGAGCAGTCAGTACTGCTTTCATTTGAAATTTATAAAATATTTCTCTTAAAAGATTTTTCAGGAAAATATTTCTTTCAAGGCTTGTTTTCATACTGTATCAAATATGATACGAATGGCCCTAGAGGGTTAATTATAACTGCATTTTTTTTTTATCATTTCACCACAAGCAAGGCATTCCACTGCCACTATTGCGCAGGAGGTTACATAGGAGAAAGTGCTGAGAAAGAGTGGTTAGCTATAGGAAATGTCGGAAGGTGGAAGATAGACGGATGAGGATACCGAGGAAAGGAGTTGGGTAGATGGGTAGAGTGTTTCAGGAAATGGAAGCGAGTTAATTACAATTACAATTCAATATTTGAATTGAATTGATTACAATTACAATTCAGTATTTGATTCCCTACATTATGCTTTTTTAGTTGCCATCGATTATACCCTGCTATGTAGAACAATTAATGATTTACTTTTGTAAATTAAATTAAATCCCTTCACTGTTACAAAAACTCTTAAACTCTTACAAAATGCCATCAATTTTTTGTTTAGGTCCACATTTGAAATTGCAATTTATGACTACTTTATTGATGGCAAAACTATATTACACATTTGTAAGTCTACTATTAATCCATGCATTTAGTATTGTTACCACATCTGGTCTGATGTCTCTACAATACATTTAGAGATTCTTGATAAAACCCAATGAAGAATTTGCAATTTTGTCAGTCCTGACTTGGCATCACGGTATCAATCACTTTCTTACACTTTCCCTATGTAACCCCCTAACCACTTTTTCTCGTCACTTTCCCCTTTATAACCCCCTAACCACTCTTTCTCATCAATCTTCCCTATGTATCCCCCTAATCACTCTTTCTCATCACTTCTCCTATGTAACCCCCTAACCACTCTTTCTCATCACTTTTCCCAATGTAACCCCCTAACCACTCTTTCTCATCACTTTCCCCTATGTAACCCCTAACCACTCTTTCTCATCACGTTCCCCTATGTAACCCCTAACCACTCTTTCTCATTACTTGCGCCTATGTAACCCCCAACCACTCTTTCTCATCACTTTCCCCGATGTAACACCCTGCGCAAGTGGCAGTGAAATGCCTTGCTTAGGGTGAAATGATTTAAAAAAAAATTTAACTTCCTTTTCTACACAAATTGTTTATGTAAATCGCTCTGATAAGCGTTTCTTTTTTTATCGTGGCTTGATGAATGCGAGCAGAGCACTAGATTGACAGCTACGTCTAATTATTTTAAAGTTGAAATGACTAGATGTAAATTCTTAAATATTCTTTAAATATACAGAAATAAATAAATATTTAAAAAAATAAATTAATTAAATTCTTTAAATTTTTAAATTCTTAAACTAGATGTAAATTCCGTAAATTCTTTACAAACAGTTTCTTCTCTCACACTACTGACTTAAAGAACACTCTTTCGACTTCTTACTTTCCAGGCAACTTTAATCTTCAAAAATTTAATTCCACTGTCCGTCGTTATCTTCTGTCTTTTTAACTCCTATTCTTTTTTATTTTTGTTTTACTTTAATAGTGTTTGTATGTTTGTTATTTTTACTCATATTCTTTCTCACTTAGTATCTTAGTGACTTTATTACCTTGCTTAGAGAGAAATTATTAAAAAAACATTTTCTCACCCATTGTATCTAAGTGACTTTATTACCTTGCTTAGAGAGAAATTATGAAAAAAACATTTTCTCACCCATTGTATCTTAGTGACTTTATTACCTTGCTTAGAGAGAAATTATTAAAAATACATTTTCTCACCCATTGTATCTTAGTGACTTTATTACCTTGCTTAGAGAGAAATTATTTTTAAAAAATTTTCTCACCCATTGTATCTTAGTGACTTTATTACCTTGCTTAGAGAGAAATTATTAAAAAAAACATTTTCTCACCCATTGTATCTTAGTGACTTTATTACCTTGCTTAGAGAGAAATTATTAAAAAAAAATTTTCTCACCCATTGTATCTTAGTGACTTTATTACCTTGCTTAGAGAGAAATTATTAAAAAAAACATTTTCTCACCCATTGTATCTTAGTGACTTTATTACCTTGCTTAGAGAGAAATTATTAAAAAAACATTTTCTCACCCATTGTATCTTAGTGACTTTATTACCTTGCTTAGAGAGAAATTATTAAAAAAACATTTTCTCACCCATTGTATCTTAGTGACTTTATTACCTTGCTTAGAGAGAAATTATTAAAAAAACATTTTCTCACCCATTGTATTGACTTTATTACCTTGCTTAGAGAGAAATTATTAAAAGAACATTTTCTCACCCATTGTATCTTATGACTTTATTAACTTGCTTAGAGAGAAATTATTTAAAAAAAACATTTTCTCACCCATTGTATCTTAGTGACTTTATTACCTTGCTTAGAGAGAAATTATTAAAAAAACATTTTCTCACCCATTGTATCTTAGTGACTTTATTACCTTGCTTAGAGAGAAATTATTAAAAAAACATTTTCTCACCCATTGTATCTTAGTGACTTTATTACCTTGCTTAGAGAGAAATTATTAAAAAAACATTTTCTCACCCATTTATCTTAGTGACTTTATTACCTTGCTTAGAGAGAAATTATTAAAAAAAAATTTTCTCACCCATTGTATCTTAGTGACTTTATTACCTTCCTTAGAGAGAAATTATTACAAAAACATTTTCTCACCCATTGTATCTTAGTGACTTTATTACCTTGCTTAGAGAGAAATTATGAAAAAAACATTTTCTCACCCATTGTATCTTAGTGACTTTATTACCTTGCTTAGAGAGAAATTATGAAAAAAACATTTTCTCACCCATTGTATCTTAGTGACTTTATTACCTTGCTTAGAGAGAAATTATGAAAAAAACATTTTCTCACCCATTGTATCTTAGTGACTTTATTACCTTGCTTAGAGAGAAATTATTAAAAAAACATTTTCTCACCCATTGTATCTTAGTGACTTTATTACCTTGCTTAGAGAGAAATTATTAAAAAAACATTTTCTCACCCATTGTATCTTAGTGACTTTATTACCTTACTTAGAGAGAGAAATTACTAAAACAAATAAAATAATTATAATATATTTGTTTAACTGTAAAGAATTCGGCTAATGTCAAATCCTCAGTGCTTATTTTTTGGTTGCGGAGTCGGTGATTTTTTTTTCTTTCTCTCTTTAATAGAATGTGATGCATCATGTGTTGATAAAAAAATTTCATTATTCTACATAAAAAAAACTTTATTTCTCAGACTTATTAATAATGTAGAATAATTAACAGCATTCAAAATGGCTCAGCACCATTGAAGGGTCTTAGAGAAGAACTAATATATTACCATTCTTTTAGGCACTAAGTAAGAGCAGCGTTACAGCAGCGTTCCTTGGAAATCATTTGTGTTTAAATAGCTTTAAGCTAATTCGCTCAAAAAGAAAAGTCTCAAATAAAAAAAATAATGTCACTTCTTTAATTTGGAATTCTATGAGAAAATCTACTCATTATTTTTATTCATCAAGTAAAATCCAATTTTTTGCCATTTTCTTTTAAAATACGTTGACAAATTTTGTACTTTGTTATTTAGGATAAACTATCATAATTCTTATTATATCAATCTGAAAGTTTTCCAAATTCGGATGACTATATATATATATAGGGACGTAAATTCATAAATATACATATGAAGAGGATGTACATATGTATAGTATTATTATTCATATGTATATCATTATTATCATTATTACTTATAAAATAGTGCTCAATGTATAAACAGAGCTGTATTATATATATATATATTGTCTTGCGTCTTTGGCATGACTACAAAACTCATGAAACTCCGAGATGTGTTTCGAGTCCAACGTTTACTCTCTTCAGCCGAATAAACCTGGTACTTTGCATATCGAGATCCGTTTGTCATTCTGATGGCCGAAGATACCGTATATATATAGATAAGTGGACTGTGAACAGGTAAGAAAGTTCATATGCGTGTGTGTTTGTTTATTGTTGTTGGTTTTTTAATCATTTGTTTTTTGTTTGTTTGTTTTTTTGTTTTTTTAGTTTTTTGTTTTTTTCACATTCGCTTGTTAAATCGCTTCCGCTTTAGGAATCATTCACATTTTGTTAGCCAGAAAAAAAAATTTTACACTGACTTACAAAAATTGATTTCGTCTTTATACTTCAAAATTGTTTTCAGCGATTTTGATTAAGTTTTACGGGCCATCTAGTTCTTTTTTGGGCACCTCGGCGTAGTGTAATGATTAGCAAGCTCGTCTCGCTAGAATCATTATAAGTGAGTTCAATCCTCACTGGGTACCCACTACTTTCGGCCGTGTGTTATGTCTAAGCTATGCTTAGAAATCACCTTCCTCCAGGTTTGGGAGTTGGGTGCATGGCTAACAACCCTGCCCCATAAAAATCAGTTGTTACGGAAACAGCAAAAATGCTGCCCTATACACCATTAGGTGTAAGGAAAAGTTTTAGTTCTTTTTGACGTTTTTGGAATACTATTTTTTGCATTGGCTCACCTTGAGTTCTCTTCACCTGGATATATATATATATATATACATATATATATATATATATATATATATATATATATATATATAGTATCAAGTGGATGCCAACCACACTGATAAGCAGCGAAAAAGGCTTGTATATGGCTGACAATTATATTATGCTCTCATTACGACTGAACTCTCTAGAGAGGAAATTTTTAAAAAAACTGTTACCACTTCCGCAATTTATGCATTACTCTTCGGGAATGAATTGAGTTCTTTCGGTGACTGGCGTGTGTATAAACCACTTATATACAACACGCTAAAATTTCCCTTCTTTGTTTCCATACGCGTTAGCGTTTAGAGAATCCGGCTGACACTAAATCGGTCGAGTTTCGATCCCTACCAGAAGCAAGTGGATGTCTATCTACTATGTTTCTCTCATAAATGTTTAATAGAACTCAAATCAGAAAGGTGACAGGTAAGTCTACAGGAGAGAGTGGTTGTAGTAAAATCAATATTTGTAGTGGGTTTATTATTAGTATCAGAGATATCACAGAGCGGGCATTTAAATTGATGTACTACATTGTTTTTTTGTGAAGTATTTAGTTGTGTTAATGTAGGGCTAATAAAGACTGTAAGTTCAATTGTTTTAAGTTTTTATAACGTATAATGAACTTAATTTGGTTTGCCGTTGTTTGAGGTCGTTATGAATTATAAAACTGGTGTGTCGTGTTTTTAATTTATTGTTTAGTTTAATTTGGTTCAGACTGAAACATAAACATGATATCATAACTCTGTAGCTTGCGCCGTAGGCCAGCATGCCAGACTCTGTCAAATGCTTTGGAGATATCCAGAAAATAAGCCAAAAGAATAGAAGTAGCGGTTACATTTCATTCATTTCACTGTAAAAGGGACGGGCCTAGTTGCCAGTCTAGTAGCTCGAGTAAATTCGTGCAGTGGGGGCAACAGGGAGCTAAGCTCGTCGGAGTAGAAGCCGTGAAAATATTTTTTGAAAATTAGTTGTTAACGGTTAAAATATTTTAATGAAATAATATATATTAAAATACTATTGCAAATTATTGCAATATCATAATTAAGCAATCTAAGTAACATATAAAAATATTAAAACATACATATAAAATTTAAATAATAATAGTAAAAGTGTCATATTATATCATTACATTATTATAATTAAGCAATATAAATGACATGCAATAATATATAATAATATATAATAATATATAATAAAAAATATAATAATAACCGTGAGGTGTCTTTAGGCATAATATACCTAAGGTTGAAACCCGGATAGCTTGGTACAACTTATTTGCTAAGTACATTTTGCCCTACGTTCTTCTTGCTGAATTGCTTATCGGTCTTATTGTATCATACCATGGGAGCGGTTGTTTACAGCTTCCCTCTGTGTTGGTATATATAGTCATCCGAAGACAGATCTGTTTCGTTGTATCATAGCTCATCAGTGCAGTAGACATACGATTAATTTAGCCAGGATTGAAACCGGACTGAATTGACATCAGTCGGCTATTCTACATCTGCGTTATGGGCGCTCGATAGAAGAAGGCAGACTTTTAAGGTGTGATATACCATGTCAACATACGTCAATAGCTGAGTGTGTTCTAATTCATTACTAAATGAACAATATATATATATATATATATATATATATATATATATATATATATATATATATATCTTACAGAGTATAGTGAAGCCAAGAGCTAAAGATGGAAACATCAATTAACCTGCCAAATGAACTGGGCTAGGTAGTAATTGGGCAATTATTTACAAGCTAAAAAGGAAGTCGTAGAGAGCCTTGATCATTCACTCACTTCCTGGAGTAACACACATCATAAAAACAGAAAGGGTGAATGGATTTCTTTAATTATGTTTTTATATGAAACTTATATAATCTAAAGTTATATAATAAATAGAACTTTGATTGTGTGTGTATGTGTGTATGTCTGTGTGTATGTCCGTGTGTATGTCCGTTACCTATAGACTCTGAAACGGCTGAACCGATTTTCTTGAAAATTTACACAGTTGTACTATAAGCGGCTGTGAGTGTTCTTAGTTTTGTGTCGAGGTACCCTCGATGAATATCGAAAATCGATAATCGAAAAAATCGGGTTATAGAAGGAGTGGTCCGATTTTAATCAAATTTGATACACTCATAGACAAGGACATAAGAAACGATATTCAGAAGTTTCAAGGTTGCAGTTCTTACAATAGTGCAGAAAATCGATAATATATATATATATATTATAGGCAAGATGTTTGTGTGTGTGTGTGTCTGTTTATCTGCCTGTATGTCTGTATTTTCTTTCGGCCCTTTTATTTTAGTTTTTGCTTTGGCTCGGGTTTGGCTCTAAGTAGGTATAATTGTAGTTCTTAGTCTCAGCCATGATACCATTTACTCAGAGGACTTATTTAGCCTTTAAAATTCAGTTTACGACGAACAAAAACTTATTTGATACCGATACCAGGAAATCAAAATTTGACTTACATCCATTCATTTGTCTTTCAGTCTACGGTTTCGCTTTAACTGAAAACCGTGCCAACGTCCAAAGAAACTGAGCTCCAGGACAATGGATTAGTTTTAAAGCTTTCATTACACCTGAGCAACGCCGGGCTATACTGCTAGTGATAATAAAATCCTCTTCTGTTAAGCATTTTACAATAATGAAAATGTGAATTTATTTCATTTAAAAGTTCTAAAATTGACACTGGCTCTGTTACTTAGCAAGAAGTGAGAAAACTGTAATTAAATCACATTTGTTTTGGGTGGATATCATTCCAGAAGTCTTTATGAATGGTGACGTTCATTAAGGAAACTGTCACTTCTCAATAACAAGCCTGCCTTGATTAAATATACAGCAATCATACGCTATTTCCAGAGGAATAATTATTAGCAAAAGACACAACCAAACCGAAGCTATAATTTTTTTATAGCTTTTATAGAAATGAATCAATCATTTAACTTTCTCTAATTTTCTTAATAAAAAAAAATATTTTGTCAGAGATTTCTCAAGTGTAAAATCGTAAAACAAATATAACAGCAACATCCAGATTCATTTAACATTTTGAAAATAAGTGAAAGAGAAAATTTGTTGTCTAATTAATTTAATTTTCACAAGTTACTTGTTTCACTTTGCCACCTGTTCATTAAAAGAACAATTACGCTACTACGCTTCTGACAGTATACTCCTACCAGCTTACTTAACACAGCCTGAGGAGTATAAAATATATTTGTATAGCAGCAATATATTGCGTAAGTATAGCTACCTATTTACTCGTGATTCTTTCATCGGAATTCTTTCAGTTGCTTTTCATTCCAACAGTTCTGATCATAATTGGTTTCTAATGTCCATTAGAAACCAATGACCCTTATGTAACATGGAAATCACATTCTTATGAAAATGTAAAAAATGGGTCGACCCGTGGTTAGCCTGAAAAGACGTGTCGTTTATCCGACGTGGCATTCAAATACTACCAAAAAAGAGAAAAGCTTGCGATGGACAATACTTTTAGTGAAAATGTTTCTTACTAATTTTAGTAAATAAAACATTCGTCTTCTTTTCTTCTTCTTTATCATCATCATGTGCCGTGTCCCTTCAGGACGTAGATGATCATGGACTTCTACTTAACTCTGTCTATTGTCGGTCTCAATATTTTTTCTTTTGGTATCTCTCCCAAACCCCGCTCCGCCATCCATTTGCTCAGGCCTATCTCGCACTGTTTTCCTCTGTCTCTCTTTCTATCTAATCAACCTGTGAGTATTAAATTCTGCTGGCCCTCCTTCCTTGTTACGTATCCCAGGAACTTCATCTGTCTCTTCCTGATGGTATGAGTTTTCTGCAAAACATTACTTTTCATGAAAAATCAGCTAGAACGTGTTCAAGGTCCTAATATATATATATATATATATATATATATATATATATATATATATATATATTAGGACCTTGAACACGTTCTAGCTGATTTTTCAGGAAAAGTAATGTTTTGCAGAAAACTCATACCATATATATATATATATATATATATTGTTACGAGGATGCATTTATATAAAAAATAATATTAATAATGTCTAAAAAGTTATAGCAAGGGATTATATTGAGTCCTACTTTTTATTACAAAAATGTTTTAATTTATGAAGTATTGGTTAAATAGAGAAATTAAGAATAGAACGTTTTGGAAGATTCTAAATCATTCCAGAAAATTCGGGAAAGATCGAGATAATTTGAAAGGATTCTAGAAATATGAAGATTAGGTGCTAACCCCTATAAAAATAGGTTTTGGGAAGAAAGTAGTTAGTTGTTAAAAGAATTTGCTGACATTATCAACTCTGGTTTTGATTCAAGGATTTGTATATTCAGCCGAAAGAATCTCTACTAAAACGTTGCCGACCAACTAAAACCTGAAAGAGAACCTCATGGAACTAAATGGGTAAATAGAATTTTTTGACTCTTTCATTGCCCAAACTAATAATTATTCTTTATATACACATTTGAGGATTTCCAAAAAGTATAGCACTTAGACTACTCCGCTAGCTTAACTGAGTAAAGATACTTGACTCACCTTCCTTCCCTTTCGTTTTTTTTTAATCGTATCACCCCGAGCAAGGCGATAATGCCACTGATGTGCAGGGGGCTACATAAGTGTAAAAAGATTAATTAGAAGAGAGTGAAGATGAAGACGAACCAGTTAGAAAGGAGCAATAGAAGGATGAGAATGCAGGTGTGATGACAGTTTCAAAGGTGGAGAGAAAGGAAAGGATATACGGGGTGGGGAAAGAACTAGAGTCAAGTGGTTAATAGATGAGTATTGACATTGCATTTAAATTCCTGGAGGTTGTAGCCGTCAGGAAAGCAAGAATATGGGAGCGAGTTCCACAGGAGGGAATTGCGAGAGAAGAAGCTGCAGGAGTAGAATTGTCGTCTGCATTTGGCTAACCTGACTGTGAATGAGTGGGACCCTGTTTTAAAGTTGATTTTGAGTGTTTATGTTTTTCAGAGAAATGTTGTTTAATAGTACTCTGATCAGAGTACTATTAAACAACATTTCTCTGAAAAACATAAACATGTAGGTAATATCAGACAGATTTTAGTCAACAATACGGTGATCCTTACTCATACACACAGTAAGAGGAACCTGCAGATATTGGAGGCCATGTACATCAAATCAAAACAACCAACACTCAATAAAATCAACTTTAAAACAGGAAATAACATATTACATTGCATTTGACTAGATGGTTTTGTTGTCATTTCGCGCTATCCCGCGGTGTGACGTCATAAAACCGCATCGCAAACTTAAGAACTGCGTTTATTATTTTTGGTAACTATTGCCGTTGCCAAGCGGAGTTTTATGTCAACACAAAATAAAATCGTCGGTGATGGTGGATTTTATAATATTTCAGTTTAAACTACCTCTCTGAAGATGGCTCATGTGAGCCGAAAGCTTAGAAGAAAACCAATAAATAATTATCCAAATGTTGGAGAATTTTTGTCTTTATTTTCAACTGAAATTAAAGCAAAAATACGACGTTTAGAACGGCTCATGATTAAACATAATAGACATTCATTGTCTCTTATATTTAATATATATATATATATATATATATATATATATATATATATATATCTTTTAAAATTTGTCCAAGCAGTTACTTCCCCATCACCTGCCTCTACTAACTCAAGGGTCAAGCCACATACTGCTCCCAATACCAAAGAGGAAATTACTACTAAACTCTTTCCCCTAGCCTAACCCAAACAACCCATTCCTTTACCTAAGCTAACCTCTGGGCTTAGAATTTTTCGTCATCTCTGTTTTTAAGGGGTCGAAGAATGCATGCTTTGAAGTGAGATGTTGAAAATGGCTATTCCCCACTAAGTTTTATCTGAATTTATATATATATATATTAGTGCAAAGCTTCCATTTGTCATTACATAAACCTGCATCGTGGATATGTCACTGTAGTCTCTAAACCAAAGGACTTAATTTTAACGTTACCTTCATCTTGGGAGATAAATGAGTGTCTACGATATACAGGGTGTGATGAGTAAATTATTGCCATTTTTAATTTTTAATTTCGCACATTTAGATTGTTTTTAATTTGTCAACTGCACTGTATAGCATGGTCAGTTAGGCACCATCTCTGAGAAAAAAGCACCCTGACACAATTTCGAAAATTTGGAAACAGCATTCTGTACTGCTTGGTATTAATGCCTGCAGCTCCAATACAAACGTTTTAAAGTGTTTGATGTCAATCTTAGGATCCAGAAAGATTTGGATGAGTCTAATGGTGTTTATAAAGGTATTTGGAATAATCACTAGTGATGGTAACGTTATCCCTCCATTCATCTTTTCACAGAGGCTTACAGCAAGTATCTTGAGAAGGTAGTATTGGCCTGGGTCAATGGCTGTTAGACAATTTCTGCAACCACATCACCTCTTATATCTGGCCATCTAACTCCCCAGATTGCACCCCCCTTGATTATTAGGAGTAGGATGCAGTTGAGCAAAAGACCAACAAATCTCCTTGTAACACCAAAGATCAACTGATGACAGCTTGGGGTGAAATAAATAAACAAAATGAATTCACTAAGATCATGTGATGCCTAATGAGTGGTGTCAATTTTGAAATTTATATGGTTACCAAGATAGATATTCACATATGTGTTAAGTTGATAGAGAAAAGAGAAAATCATATGAACCCAATAATGAACACCAGCTTGGTGTTTTATCCTTCAGAAAGAAATAAAAATAAGGGCTTCTCTAATCCTCAATCCTTACTTCTTGTTGTATTTATATGTGTTATAGTTTCTCTGTATGAAACTAACAGGGACAGGTACACACACACACACACACACACACACACACACACACACACACATATATATATATATATATATATATATATATATATAATATTTAATTTTTAATAATTAGTATTTATATGATCACTTTGGGATTTTACCGTCAAGCCGCTTCCTTTTGTATATATATATATATATATATATATATATATATATATAACATCATGTATTATATAGCAGTATAAAAAATCTCTTTTGGGACAATACATATTTGTCATTCCTTTCTTCCAGCTATGGTCCTTTCTTCTGTTGTGTTATGGTTAAGGTGCTATTATAGGTAAACTAATGAAGTGTTCTAACAGAGGACGGAAAGTAAATCATTGAGATTACTGATCACCAAGTACGCATTTCAAAAGCTGAGTAGAGAGACAGGAAACTTTTGTCATAAAAAAAGAGCACTAAACTGTTATGTGATATTTGTTCTCCTATAAGGCAGAGAATGCTGGACAATCTTCTCAAAGTTGAAGGAGAGACTCAGAGCAACAGAAATGTGGGTCTACAGAAGGATGCTGAGGATACCATGAACAAAACATGTGAGCAACAAGGTTTTGGAGAGAATATAAAGGGAAAAAAGGCTTATATTTAGTATCAGGAAGAGGCAGTTGTACTTTCTTGGATGTAATGAGAAAAGAGGGCTTGAGGAATCTGATACTCCTAAGGCGGATAGGGGCAAAGAGAGATATGGGAAAACAGTGCATGACATTCTTAATGGGCTTAAGCAAATGGATGGCAAAACAGGGTTTGGGAGAAATAACAAGACAAAATATATTCAGATCTACAAGAGACATGTAGATGTAGAGGACCATGATTGTCTACGTTCTGAAGGGATATGGCACACAGAAAATGACTAATGTTTATAATGTGGAACTGTAAACTAGAGATATTCTCCCTTTGCTTTATATTTTTCTTGTGGCCTGCATTTTTAGCTACTGCATATATTGACTGCCAAAATAAAAGAATCAGATTAGCTCGGAAATACAGATGGCAGATTAAATAGGTCAAGGCGAAACCTTCTTTACAAAAAATGTTGCCCTCACATTACATGTCCAAGCAGCAATACTAATGGATTTATCACAAATTTTAATACCACAGCAGACAAATAAATTAAACATTATGCTTGTTTGTACACAAAAGCTTATATATGCCTGTAAGATCAGAACTTATTAAAGGTCACCATAGTAGTGTCTGTTGCGAGACACTCAGCAAACCTACGTCATTCAAGCTCTATAGAATATTTCCTGCTGAGAAAAATGTGTCTCTATTCAACATCTTCAACATATGCTACCGAAGTTTTCTCTGAAAAAGTTAAGCATCTCAAATCGCAGGGCCTTCATTCAGACAAATAATATGGCTTTCGCTTCACTAGGTCAACAGCTGATAGACTTTTTCTGCGTTGATCTTTAGTATATCAGGCTTTAGATAAAACTACAAAAGATCAGATTGTTGCTTTGAACATCTTGAAAACGTTTGAGAAGGTTTGACACCCTAGTCTACTTCATAAATTGAAAGGCAATGACATTTCTTGACAAATTTTTGAACTAATTCAATCGTTTTTATCAAATTGTAAACTGAAAGCCATCCTGCATAGGCACCCTTCTAGATCCTTCCATATTAATGCACGTCTACCCCAGTGGCCTTCCTGATGACAACAGTTCTAAACTTGGTATCTATGCTGATGACACAACCGTTTACTCAGGTCTTCATAGTCTGATCAGTTTGATAAGGTCAAATTAGAAGCTGAACTCATTAATAACCTACAGCTTACTTTTTTTTATTTTTTTCCTTTACTTCTTTTTCAAAGGGATTTATTTCTTTCTTTTTTTTTTGTAGATTGAAAAAAGAATTTGAGAATTTTGAAGATTAACAAAGATTGCCGATCAAGAAGCATGCTCCAGGATTGAACAGAGGTCAGTTATAAAGTTTTTGGTTACTGAAGGGTGCAAACCAGTTGAAATAAAGGAAGCAGACATTTAGCGTATGATGTATCATGGGCCAGTAGTTAGAGTGCTCGAATTCATTACTGAACGAGCAATATATATATATATATATATATATATACATGTGTGTGTGTGTGTGTGTGTGTGTGTGTGTGTGTATATATATATATATATATATATATATATATATATATATTATAACAACAATAACGGGGCTTTAGCTGAAAACAGTTTTTCTGATAATATTGTTTTTAAAGATGTATTGCGAGTAATATATTTTCTTCCAACATCTATTGCTCGTAATATTTTTTCTTAAATGTATCGCTGTAATATTTTTTTAAATATATTGTCGGTTCTTTTTATTAAATATTACTAGTATTACTAGTAATATTTTTATTGCGAAATCCTTTGCTGTAATATGTTATTTTAAAAGTGTATTTCTACACACTTTTTTTTCACAATCGTATTGTTATAAATATCTTTTTCTCAAAAATATATTGCTCGTAATTTATTATATTTATCAATGTATTGTGATAATATTTTTTTCAAAATTCTTGCTGGTTGCATCTTTTCTTCTGAAAAAATGTATTGCAGGTAATTTTCTTTTCAAAATGTATTGTTATTAATATATTTAAAAAAAATGTATTGCTGGTAATATTTGTTTTTTTCAAAAATGTATTCCTGATTTTTTTTTTGAAAATAACGAAACTCATCATCCGGATTCTGATGAACAGCGCGATCTGCAGAATCGACCCAGAAATAGGACAAGAACAATGTGGCTTTGTTACAGATACCGGAACGAGAAATGCGATATTCGTGCTCAGAATCCTATCTGAACGAGCAATATAAATGCAGAAAAGCCTTTATCTGTTCTTTATAAACTAGGCAAAGGCGTTTGACAAAGTACGGCATAAAGACTTAATAGAGATGCTTGACAACCTCAACATTTTCGAAAAAGACGTAAGGATAATCAAGAATCTATATTGGCAACAAACAACTTATGTACGGGTAGGAAGTGAGCTCAGCAGGTAGGCAAAAACAGAAGCAGGCGTAAGACAAGGATGGGTTTTCTCACCGGATCTTTTTAACCTGTGCAGCAAAGCAATTATGAAAGAAATAAAAGCTTTGCTGGGATTCATCATTGGCAGCCACAATCTCAACAATATAAGATACGTGGACGACACGGTGCTGATAGCAGACACGGAAAGGAAAATGCAGGACCTTCTACAGAAGGTAGCAAAAGAAACTACGAAGAAAGGACTGAGTATAAATTAAAAAAAAACTGTATGTATGGTCATCAGCAAAAAAGGAGCCCAATATGCCAACTACAAATCAGAGAAACTATAATATACAAGTAAAAAATTTCAAATACCTGGGAAATGTTTTTTGTTTGAGGATTGAAGGTGCGACACGGAAATCCAAAGATGTATTATCATGGACAAAGACGCCTCTCAGAAGCTAACCAGAGTACTGAGATACAGGAAAATCTCATTAGAAACAAAGAAAAGAGTGCTGAATTGCTATGTGATATCTGTTCTTCAGTATGGAAGTGAATGCTGGGCGATCTCATCAAAGATGAAGGAGAGGCTTGGGGCAGCAGAAACGTGGTTTTACAGAAGGATGCTGAGGATACCATGGACAACGATGAGGTGTTGGAAAGGATGCAAACGAGAAGAAAATTGATAACATATATCAGGAAGAGACAAATGAATTTTCTGGGACACGTAATGAAGGAAGGCCTGGAGAATTTGATACTCACAGGTCGAATAAATGGAAGAAGAGACAGGGGAAAGCAGAGCGAGACGTACTTGTTAGGTCTGAGCAAATGAATGAGCGGTGTTTTGAAAAAGATACCAAGAGCGAGGTTTAGAAGAGATACCAAGAGGAAAAATATTGAGAGCGACAAGAGACAGAGTGGAAGGCCATGATCGCCTACATCCTGAAGGGACATGGCACATGAAAAAGATTGCTTGTTTTTCTACTATAAAAATTTTCTTTTACACTTACATAATGTTTTGACCCCAGTTTTGGGGTTAAATATTTGCCCAGTTTTGGGGTTAACTATATGTCTATTTGAGAACTTACAGGTGCTACCACTCTGTGTCAGCAGCAATTAAGAGGTGGTTTCGCGCTTCATACCTAGGACCTAAAGAGCAAGAATATTTATAACAACAGAAAAATTAAATGCTCAACTTATTTTTAAGTGCTCAGTGTTTTGCAAGTATGGCATCCCATTATCAGGGGTGGATGAGGTTGATAGCAGAATAGAATTTATTTTCAGTTTTACCATCAAATAAAAATTTAGTTTTACTACCAAGCCCTATGATAAGTGGATGCCATATCTACGAAACATTGAGCAGGTACACGTATGGTAAACATTTATTTTTTTTTACTATATATATATATATATATATGTATGTATGTATATGTATATCTTAGAAGTAGTACAAACTAATAGGGTTGACAGTCCACTGTTTGTAGTAATTTACTTTATTAAGAGTGCTCGATACTTAGAGGATTATGTTGAAGAGTTCTTGTGGTGCAGTGAACTATATTTTTATTACAAACTCATAATAAAAATATTGCCATATATAAATAAACACATATATATATATATATATATATATATATATATATATATATATATATGTTTATTTATATATGGTAATATATATATACATATATATATATATATATATATATATATATTGATTGATTGATATATACCGTTTTTTAAGAACACTCACGTAACGTTGTTCTTTGTTATTGTTGTTGTTGTTTTTGTTGTTGTTGTTGTTGTTGTTCTTGTTGTTCTTGTTCTTGTTGTTTTTGTTTTGTTTTGTTGTTTTTACTGCGAAAACAGCAAATCCTTACAATGGTGGTAAAATCTGTAGACTGTGCCAGGAAGAAAAGTTAAAGATTATGTTATTCCCAAACAAAAATTAACTATTGAATGAAAGAACGGAAATTATGACTAAGTGCAACCATAATAAAAAATACCTATTAGGTTCATAAAACCATGAATGAAAATGTTATAATTTCTTGTAATTTTAAAAATTGCGCGTTCAAAAATTCCCTGCCATGTGAGCGTTAAAAAAAACAGCGTTACGTGAGCGTTCTTAAAAATAAAAAAAACGGTAAAATCAGTTATTGAAAATCGCCTGAAGACACCACTCATGGTAGAAACCTAGGTCGCGTAATAACTCGTTTACGAATGGAATATACATATATATATATATATATATAGAGAGAGAGAGAGAGAGATAAAGAGAGAGAAAAACATGTATAGAAAGAGAAAGAAAGAGAGAAATACAGGTATATTACTTGAAACATCGTTTTTCGTGAAGAGCTGTAGGTGAAATAAATATCGCATTTTTATTTTCAACAGTATATATTACATTTATCAGACTGTGCTCCATAGATGTAATATATGCTATAGATGTAATAAACTGTGTCTAATAGATGTAAGAATTCATAATAAAAAAGTATGCTCTCCATCAGAGCCCGAATTTCCATCCCCCTTTATAGGAGAAACCACCATGCTTTCAAATGCCCAACCACCAAGCGCAAATAGTCTAGCAAGCTTCTATTTCTCTTTTAAGAACTTTAAGTTCTAAAGCATTCTGGCTCAATTGATAGATTTTCCTACAAAGCGGGTGCCGGTTCATTTTGATTTCCCTGAAATATGTTGATGGCATTATTACTAATCATATCTTGAAAATACAGATTAATACTGAAATTACTCTTGTTTAAGCAAAGACTGATTTCATTTGATTTTAAATATTACCAGGGAGAGTCAACAATTAAATTAGAGGAGCTGTTATTAATAATTGTTTGTTTTATGTTACTCAGTTCCTTAAAAAAATGTTTTAATAAGGAGCTAAATTTATCTTTTGGAATTATTGATGACATCAAATTTATATCTTTCAAGTAGTTTATGTAATATATTTCATGATCAAAGAGAAATAGGCGTTGCAACCGACGTTATAACAAGAAGATAAAAAAATCCTTTCGAAAATTATTGTTTTCTACAAGCACTAAATGACCAAAGAGGAACAGGCGTTGCAAGCGACGTTTAAAAAAAAAAAAAAAACATTCCAAAATTACTGTTTTCTACAAGCAGTAGTTTATGTATAATATTTTTTTTTTACCGCGAGGTTGTAAAAAACACCAGGTTGGGAAACTGGCGCGGGATATCCTTCTCTTAATGAGGGTGAATGAGCCTCTCTTGAGCCGTGGTAGGCAACCCATCTAGTGATGGTGTCACGATAAAAATACCCTTGGTAGCTCTGGCAAAGCATCAAGTATTCAGCTACTGACAAGATTTTGAATCTCGGCCGAGGCCGCAAAATGATGATGACAGTAGATATCGGTTCGTAACAAGAATTTGGAGAACCAATTTCAAATTGCAGTTGAATTTGTTACTCTCATTTCTGCGCAAATACCTTTGAGAATGGTATTAATCCATTTCTTCCCTCTAGCTATGGGTCAAATAACAAGACAGATTTGGTTCTATAGCCTTGGTAGGCAACCAGTCTACCGCAGAATATAATGGCAACCTACGGTATGAAAATCATCTGCCCAGTCAGTCATGTCACTTTTGAGACATGATCGCTATAGTATGTATCGCGTATGGCCCTTAACTGAGTTTAGCAAGAATTGGAACGAGACGACATTTTTATGCAGGGAAGCAATCAGCTGAAGACCATTATTATCAATAAGTGCTACTAAAGAATAAGTTTTATTATTGACGTTTACTTAAAGAGACATGTGACAGCAGAAATGTAGTTCTACAGAAGGATGCTGAGAATACCAGGAACTGAACATGTGAGCAACAACAGTGTTCTAAAGCAAATGGAGAGAAAACGAACACTTACACTTATAATCAGAAGAAACAGCTAAAATTTCTCAGGCACATTATGTGGAAAGAGGGATTGAAAAATTTGACACTCACAGGACATGTTGGAAGCAAAAGGACGAGAAGCAACAGCATATAACTTACATAATGAGGTTGTGTACTTGGATTAGGAGAGATAGAAAAAAATGAAGATTGCTAAGAGCTTCAATAAATAAGAAGTTGTGGAGAACCATAATTATCCATATAATGAGGAGTGGTGGCACATAGAAAAAAGAGGTTAATATTGGGTTGTCCTAGAAAGTTCATGCCAATTTTCAAGGGAAATTAAAACACAAAACAAAATTATGCCATTAATTTATTCGACTAAATATGAATCATTTTGTTGCATAACATTTATTCATTTTTCCTTAAACTCAAAGATTCCGTCTGTCCAGAGTTTCAGATTTCTCATCAAAGAACTTATAAAGGAATTTTTATGTCATTCAAAGAATTCAGATTTTTACAACTGAGATTATTTTGCAAGGACCTGAATAAACAAAAATCTGTAGAAGCAATATTGGTGAATAGGGCGAGTTGGGTAACATACCCCAGCCAAGCTGCAACAATTTTTGCCGGGTCGCGAAAGAAACATAAAGTTTGGCATAATCCCGATAGCAAGCAATACCTCCCCTGTCCGCTAATTCTGAACATCTTTCTTGAATTTCTGCCTTTAATTCATCCTCTTGCTAGTAGTACATTTCAGAATCAATTCGCTAGTTTCTTTGGCATGAGCTCATAGTACAGTATTCCTTTCCTAATTCCACCAAATGTACAGCAAGATTTTCTAAGGATGAAAACCTGCTTTTTGGGTGGCTAATTTGGCTCATGTCACTTTTCCAAAAATCTTTTTCACTGAACATTGTTGTAAACGACCCATTTCTCATCAAACGTCCTGATTTGCTTTAAAAAAAAAAGCATGCATTTTCATTGCATTTATAAAGCAAATCAAAGATAAAAATGCTGTCAAAAAGATTATTTTCACTCATATTATGTGGTACACAAACATCGTAGCAATTTAAGTAACCAAGCTTCACTAAGTGCTCATCGGACGGTGGATTTTGATAAATTTAGTGTTTCTGTCAAATCCCGCGTTGCGTAATACAGGTTATTCTAAATCAATTTGGGCGTCGATCTGTTGTAGGAGGGTCTGCCTTAGTGTTCTTCATCAATAAGGTTGCAATCACCAACACTAAACTTAGCGAACCACTTCCATACAATTCTGTCAGCTAAAGCACCTTCACTATAAACATCACATATCTTTTTTGTTGCTTGCAAGTCATTTTTTGACTTTACGGTAATAAAAAAGCATCAATTGCCTAATCTTCCATTTTCATAGGAATGCAAAATTGACACGAATTAAAAAATGTTCAACTGTGACACGATAACTAGGCATATATGCATTTTATTATAATAGATTAAAATAGAAAATAGATTAGAATAGAAAATAGTTTAAAAACATATTTAACAAAAGTGAAAAAGAAGAGGAAAAAAATAAATAAATAAATACTTTTTCTTTTATGAGGAAAATTGTCCTCCGGTAAATGTTTGACTCAGTGATAAAGAGATAAAGTTCAGAAAAGTTCACTAGGTGCGTTTTTCGATGACCCGGTCAAAGGCTGTCCTTTACTGTATCTTGACCACACATTAAGCCTTTTCCGGCGGAAGCCTTATTAAGATAAACAAAAAAGATAACTGAAATTTCAGACTTACAGTCGCCGGTGTTTGTCACCGGTGGTCTAAAGCATTTCCGGATTTCCGGTCAATTTTGGATAAATTCAGGTATTTTTTTCGAGTCAGACAGTTAAGAAGAGAAAGTGAAGGGAGTCAGCCGGGTGCGAGCTTGAAGTAACGATCTCCGTTCGTCTTGTTTCGTCCAGTTCGGATTTGTTGATCTCCATTAATTAGAGTTAGAGCTGTGTGTCACATTCGCCTGCCCCAACCGAAAAGGCTAACTCTAAACGAATAAAGCATCCTTTCAACTCATCCAAGTTGTGGAAGTTCGTTCCTTATAGTCAATCTTGTACCCCCAGCTGTCCGGCCGACATTTTCTACAAATTTCCGGTAACATCACAGCGTGGAGAACGGCCGCCGGAGAAAATTGTTAGGGCAGACCGTTGGGGTGGTACACAGCTTTGTTTCTCAAAAGATAGTTTGAAGTGTGTTCTAATTGAAAATATAAGCCCATTCTTCTTCTTCTACTACGACTATGTGTCCTGTCATTTCAGGACGTAGGCGATCATGGTTTTCCACGTCTCCCTATCCCTGGTGGTTCTTAGCACGCTTTTTCCTGTTACACCACGCAACCCTCGTTCCATCATCCAGCTGATCAGGTCCTTCAAATATGTTATCCGCTGCTTTCCCCTGTATCTTTTTCCCTCTATCTGGCCTGTTAGTATCAGGTTCTCCAAGCCCTCTTTCCTCATTGCATTTCCCAGGAACTTTAGTTGTCTCTTCCTGATGCTCAGTATTAATTTCCTTTTCGTTTCCATCCTTTTCAAAACCTCATCATTGCTCACATGCTCGATCCATGATATTCGCAGCATCCTTCTGTAGAACCACATTTCAGTTGCTTCAAATTTTTCTTTCATCTTCGATGATATTGTCCAGCATTCGCTTCCACATTGAAAAACTGACAATACATAGCAATCCAGTACTTTCTTCTTTATTTCTAGCGAAATTGTCCTGTTTCTTAATACTTTACTCAAATTCTGGAATGCTTCCTTCACCATGCCAATTCGCTTTCGGATCACTGTGTCACACTTTCCGTCTTCTGTTAGAACACTTCGCAGGTATTTATATCTATAAATAAATTTGACTTGTTGTAAAATGTTGGAACATGAACGACTAAAAATTAGCAAACTTTCTGGACAACCCAATACATCAGAACTTAGACAAGATGTGATTTTTTTTTTTATATTAAATCCGAATGATCAAAAACAACTTATTTCTTGACTTCAGTCTCCAGCATAACGTAGCTTCCCTATACTTTTTATATAAATACTTTCATGGTAATTGTTCTTATGAACTTTCCTCTATGGTATCTAGACTTTATCAATATAAGCACAGTACTAGATTGACGGGATGTGCGTTGTTGTGTAGTGGATATCAGCTCGGAACGACAGATCGGGGAATCGAATTGCAGTTGAATTCCTTGCATTCACTTACGCACAAATATCCTTGGCAAAGGTATTAATCTGTATCTTCTCTCCAGTTATGGGTTAAATAATAGAACAGATTGGGTTCTATAACCTTGGCTGCAAGAAAGCAATGTCAACCTACTGCGGGATAATCTTCTGCCCGATCAGTCATGTCTCTTTTGAGGCATAATCGCCCAAAGCATGTATCACATATAGCACTTAACAGACTAACCAGATTGATAGTAAGATCTCACAATTTTACAGCTGAAGTGGCTAGTGCAACCGTAAGTTCTATGCCATCAGTTTCTTTTCTCCCACTTCACGCCCGTAGAACTCTCTTCCAGTATGTTCGCTTTCCAGTCAAATTTGATCTTAAAAAATTTAAATGCAATGGCAGTAATTCTCTTAAATTCTATTGTTTTATTGCTATCGCTTAAAAATGTTTTTTTTATATATATTCTTTCACACTCACTAACCCACTGCGGGTTAGTGGCTTTGTTGCCTTGCTTGGGGTGAAATGATTAAATAATAATTTTATTTTAAAATGCATTTAATTATATAATTTTCAAGTAATCACAATCATTCATAGTAAAAAAAAAATTTAAAAATCATATTTCTGATATGATTGGATTACATCAATACAAACGCAAAAAATCCAGTGAGAATCTACAAGAAAAAGATACAAGGACACGAATCATGGTGTTCCCACAGTGAATTATCAATTGATTTCATTTCTTATCAATATGCATAACAGTAAATAAATATACCTTTCCCTCTTAACACTAATTTCTTCTTTTTCTTCTTCTTCTTTTATGTGCCATGTCCTTTCTGGACGTAGACGATCATGGCTTTCCACATCACCCTATCTCTGGTGGCCCTTAGCACGCTTTCTCTTATTGCACCATGCAACTCTCGTTCCGTCATCCACCTGATTAGGTCCTTCAAATATGTTATCCGCTGCTTTCCCTTGTCTCTTTTTCCGCTCTATCTGGCTTGTTAGTAACAGGTTCTCCAAGTCCTCCTTCCTCATTGCATGTCCCAGGAACTTTAGTTGTCTCTTCCTGATGCTCAGTATTAATTTCCTTTTAGTCTCCATCCTTTCCAAAACCTCGTCATTGCTCACATACTCGGTCCATGATATCCGCAGCATCCTTCTGAAGAACCACATTTCAGCTGCTTCCGTTTTTCCTTCATCTTCGATAATATTGTCCAACATTCACTGCCATATTGAAGAATGGATATCACATAGCAATCCAGCGAAATTGTCCTGTTTCTTAATACTTTACTCAACTTCTGGAATGCTTCCTCCGCCATGCCAATTCGCCTACGGATCTCAGTGTCGCACTTTCCGTCTTCTGTTAGAACATTTCCCAGGTATTTAAATTTTTGTACCTGCTTGATTTTAGTGTCCCTCACTTGTATTTGACATTTTGGGTTGCCCATGCATTCGGTTTTCTTGCAGTTTATTTGTAGTCCTTACTCACACACATAATCACAGTAGAAAGAACGTTTACACTCATATCATCAAGGACTTTGACATCAGGATCAACATACATACTCAGTGTCTGTCTATATTTCTGAGATGAGGTAGTATTTACACTATTTGCATTATTCTAACTATTGTGCTCATCTTTGTTGCCTGTTGTACGCTACGGGCTTTTAAGGTGCTAAGATCACTGGGGTTTCATTCTCATTCCTCGTGTGAAGCGTCTTTGGTAGTCATGAGTTACCTCCCTCTAACCAGACTCTAAGTTACTTGTTCACCACTGCTGTAGCCTGGTATTGAACTTTTTGAGTCAAGTCACAGGATCCAACGTCTATATCTACTGGGCCATGTGTCCTTAAGGACAACGGAATTTCTAGGACTTATAAATCTAATGTTCAGTAATCATTTTTTACCAGAATTATTATTGCAATTTTTTTATGTTAATGTTTTTTTCTAGTATTTTTGGGGTTAATGGTTTTCTCTAAAGTATTTTTACCAGAATTCATAATTGCAATTGTTGATGTTAATAGTTTTCTGTAGTATTTTTTAACAGAATTCATATTGCAATTTTTTGATGTTAATGATTTTCTTTTGTATTTTTACCAGAGCTTATATTGCAATTTTTGACACTAATAATTTTTTTAGCTCTCCGTATTACTGGTTCCCATATTGTATACATTTCTATGCTTGGTCAGATTAGGAAATTTTTGTAGCCTCGTATATGTGCTGATTCTTTAAGTTTACATAGTTTCCAGTGGCGTTCTCTTGCTATTATTCAAAAAATTCATCCTATAAAGGGCAGTGATCCTCTTTCTGCACCCATATGTGGTCAGCTACGCCTGATTTTTCTATCTTCCCTCGTGTATCTCCCTTGCAATGTCTTTGTAGCCTTACCTTAAGGGGCGACCTGTTTCTTTTTCATATTTTTCCACAGCTACATGGAATGGCGTACACAGTCTTTAGTCATGTCCTCCTCTGTTGGGGGGTCTTACTCAGGAAAAGTACCTGCAAAATGTAGAACCATTTCTGAAGATCTTCCTAGTGTTATATGGGCCACAGATCATTTGTATTTTCTCCGATAACCCCTTTACATAGGGTAGACAGACCTAGGTTCTTTTCTCCCTTCCTTCCATGTTCATTGGAGTTGTTGTCATGTACCCTAGATGATTGTTACGTTGTAGGGTACTGTTTACACTGACCTTTTTTCTTTTTTTTTTTTAATCATATCACCCCGAGCAAGGCGGTAACGCCACTGATGCGCAGGGGGCTACGTAAGGGTAAAAAGAATGGAAAAGAGAAAGCCGGAAACCACATCCTAAACAGGAAACAAGGGATGAGCCTCTTCACCTGTTCAATAGATGTGGGTGGAGTGTGAACCGGGCGATAGTTTAGTCTATCTACTCCAATTGAAAGAAAAAAAAATAATAATAAAGGAAAAGAGTGAAAAGATTGGAAAAGAGAAAACCGGAAACCGCATCCTAAACAGGAAACAAGGGATGAGCCTCTTCACCTGTTCAATAGATGTGGGTGGAGTGTGAACCGGGCGATAGTTTAGTCTATCTACTCCAATTGAAAGAAAAAAAAATAATAATAAAGGAAAAGAGTGAAAAGATTGGAAAAGAGAAAACCGGAAACCGCATCCTAAACAGGAAACAAGGGATGAGCCTCTTCACCTGTTCAATAGATGTGGGTGGAGTGTGAACCGGGCGATAGTTTAGTCTATCTACTCCAATTGAAAGAAAAAAAATAATAATAAAGGAAAAGAGTGAAAAGATTGGAAAAGAGAAAACCGGAAACCGCATCCTAAACAGGAAACAAGGGATGAGCCTCTTCACCTGTTCAATAGATGTGGGTGGAGTGTGAACCGGGCGATAGTTTAGTCTATCTACTCCAATTGAAAGAAAAAAAATAATAATAAAGGAAAAGAGTGAAAAGATTGGAAAAGAGAAAACCGGAAACCGCATCCTAAACAGGAAACAAGGGATGAGCCTCTTCACCTGTTCAATAGATGTGGGTGGAGTGTGAACCGGGCGATAGTTTAGTCTATCTACTCCAATTGAAAGAAAAAAAAATAATAATAAAGGAAAAGAGTGAGAAGATTGGAAAAGAGAAAACCGGAAACCGCATCCTAAAAAGGAAACAAGGGATGAGCCTCTTCACCTGTTCAATAGATGTGGGTGGAGTGTTTCTGTATTGCTGCTTATGACTTTTTCTCAATCTTGCAGGAAGCGGACGATCCTTTTCTTTACATTATATGGGTGGTGGGAGTTGAAGTTGAGGTATTGTCCTCTGACTTGACCCAAAGAGCAGTGGTGAACAAGTAACATAGAGTCAGGTTAGGGGGAGAAAACTCATGACTACCAAAGTGGCTTTGCACAATAAATGAGAATGATATACCACAGTGATCGTAATAAAGCACCTAGCACCTTAGAAGGTCGGAACGTACAACGGCCGAAACGTCGTACAAAATGGCAACAAATATAAGGGCAATAGTCCGAATAATGTAAATACTGTGGTCACATACTCAGATCCAAGAACTCTCTCACACACACACACACACACACACAAACTTAAATACAGGTGTACTAAAAATCTTCTTACTAAATATTCACAAAATTTAAACTCCGTTTTTATAACATATTTTTTCGGTTACATTGAAATATTAAACTTTAAGTTTAGATGTGCAGGTGGTGTGTTTGATAACAGCTCAGAATTGTAAATTAGAGAGCGGAGTTCTAACCCCAATTGGGTTTGTTGTTTTCACTTACGCACAAATAACATTGGGAAAGATATGAACACATATAGTCTTCTCTATAATTAGAAAGACTTTATATTACTAAACAATTATTTTCTGAAAGCAAAAAATAAAACAAAATAAAATCTAAAATATTTTCTGGCTTTAAATAACCTACAAAAAGTTGATAAGTTGTAGAAAACGAACCAATCAACTAATCTACTATCTTCTTCATAATTTGTTCTTTTATATATAGTTAAAGTATTGGATTGTTTCAGGATGTAAGCAATCATGGCTCTCCACATTTTCCTATCCTTTGTAGTTCTTAATTATTTTTTGTCATCTTTTTTAAACTTTGGTCTGATATCCAATTACTGAAGCTTGCTAGGTAGGTTATGCATTGTTTTCTCTGCTCTCTTATCTTCTATATATCCTGTGAGTATCAAATTTTCCAAGCCCTCTTTCATCATTATGCGCCTTTGAAATTTCGACTGTCTTTTTCTAATGTTAAATGTAAGTCTCTGTTTTGCTTCTATTCTCTCTAGAACTTCTTCATTGATCACATGTTTGGTCAATGGTATTCTGAGTATCCTTCTGCAGAACCACATTCCTCTTGCTTCTTCATCTGTGAAGAGATTGTCCAATTTAGAGGAGGACTAATAACAGTTTAGTATTATTTTCTTTATTTCTAACAAAATCTTTTTCTTAATACTTTACTTACTGCTGTCATGTATGGTCAGGCACACCTGCTGTTCATCTCAGTGTTCTCAGCAGGCTCCAAAGGAGAATCAGTAATATGATAGGTAATGACTTGATAGCTCAACTCCAGCCACTTTCTCACCAGCACGATATGGCTTCCCTCTGTCTATTTTAGAAATATATTCATGGCTTCTGCTCAGATGAACTTAAGTCACTGGTGCCCCAGCCACAAGAATTTACTTGTGCAACCAGACTGGCAACAAGGTCCCACCCATTTACAGTTATATCAACCAAATGCAGCCAACAATTCTACTCCATCAGCTTCTTTTCTCACACTTCCTGCTTGTGCAACACCCTTCGATATAATTGCTTTCCTGATGGCTACAACCTCCATGAATTTAAATGCAAGGTCAATACCCATTTCTTATCCACTTGAATCCAATTCTTTCTACATCACCCTGTATATTTTTTCTTTTTTTTCTCTCTACCTTCGCAACATGTCTTTACACCTGTGTCTCCATCCTTCTCTTGCCCTTTCTTTGCCACCCCCTGTAACTAGTCCGTCTTTCTCTTCACTCTCCTCATGTCTAAATTTTTACTCTCTTATGTAGCCCCCTGCACATCAGTAGTGGTACAGTCTTGCTTGGGGTGAAGTGATTAAAAAAAGATTTTATAAAAATGCTTTTGTTATCTCAATAGAACCTTCAGATTTCACTTTTTCCATCCTCAGTTAAAACACAACCCAAATATTTTAATTATTGTACTTGTTTGATTTTGGTCCTTCCAATTTGTAACTTGTGTATTTGGCTGTTCCTTTTGCAAACAACCATGAATTCTATTTTCTTGCAATTGATTTAATCCTTTCTTCTCATTTCCTTTCACTCCTTTCAATGTCTGCTGTCAACACCATGTCATCTGAATATCTTACGTTGTCAAGATTATGGCTCCCAATAATGAATGCAGGCAAAACTTCAAATTCACACAGAATCACATCCCTGCATAGGTTAGATAAGCCTGCTGAGAGACATATCCGTGCCTTAAACTCTTTTCTATTTCTGTATACTGAAGTTTTTTTGGCACATGCTGACACATGTTGAAATCTTCACAGTATTTAGTATTGTGGAAGTTATCACTAAATAAGTGTTTAAAGATTTATAAATTCTATCTTTCGCAAACCAATCAATGAAAATTGAATGAAGCTGATTTGTTTGGAAAAATACTTTGAAGAAAACATTGCTTTATGGTTTTTATACACTCTTGGAAAACCAACTGTAATATGTATACCTTATTTTTACACTTCTTCCCAAAATTTGTTTTCAATCTGTTAATTTCTGGTTACTTTAGAGGGTGTGACAGATTAATGGAACTCACAGAATTTTATTGATAGATAATGAACAAAAAGAGATAGATAGATAGATAGATAGATAGATAGATATGAAGAGACTGAGATAGATAGATAGATAGATAGATAGATAGATAGATAGATAATGAATAAACTGAGATAGATAGATAGATAGATAGATAGATAGATAGATAGATAGATAGATAGATTTTTTTTTGTATAATCATATCGCCCAAGCATGGCTGTTTACTACCACTGGTGTGCAGGGGGGTTACATAGGAGAAATTCTATGAGAAAGAGTGACAGGTTATAGGGAGGTGTCAGGAAGTGGGTAAGAGAAGGATGAGAATACTGATGAGAGTGGAGTAGATGGAGAAAAGAGAGAGGTTGCAAATTAGTGAGATAGGAGATGACTATTGATTTTGCACTTAAATTCCTGGAGATAGTAGCTGTCAGGGAACCAAGTAAATGGAAGGGAATTCCAGGAGTAGGAAGTGCAAGAAAAGAAGCAGCTGAAGTAGAATTTGCGCTTACATTTTATTGGTTTCAGAGTAAAATGGTGGGACCTAGTTGCTAATCTTGTGGCTCGAGTAAATTCATATATAGGGAGCACCAGGGAGCTAAGTGCATCAGACCAAAAGCTGTGAAAGTATTTGTAGAAGAGTCATAGGGAAGCCAGATTATGCTGGTGAGAAAGTGATTGTATTTTCCAATTTGTAACTTGCATATTGGGCTGTTTCTTTTGCAAACAACCATGAATTCTATTTTCTTGTAATTGATTTAATCCTTTGTTCCGATTTCCCTTCACACCTTTCAATGTCTGCTTTCAACACTATGCCAACTGAATATGTTATATTGTTAAGATTACGGCTACCAGTAATGAATCCTGGTAAAACTTCTAATTCAATCAGAATCATGTCACTGCATAGATTAAATAAGCCTACTGAGAGAAATATCCTTGTCTTACACTCCTTTCTATTTCTGTATACTAGAGTTTTTTTGGCACATGCTGACGCGTGTTGAAATCCACACAGTATTTAGTATTGTTGAGGTTATTGCTAAAAACATTTTTTTTAAAGATTTACAAACTTTACATTTCACAAATCAATCAATGAAAATTGAATAAAGCTGATTTGTTTGTAAAAATACTTTAAAGAAAACATTGCTCCATGGTTTTTATAGACTCTTGGAAAACCAACTATACTTTGTACACATTAGTTTTACACTTCTTCCCAAAATTTGGTTTCAATCTGTCAATTTATGGCTATTTTAGAGGGTGCGGCAGATTAATGGACCTCACAGAATTTTATCGATAGATAATGAACAAAAACAAATAGATAGATAGATAGATAGATAGATAGATAGATAGATAATGGACAAAATGAGATAGATAGATAGATAGATAGATAGATAGATAGATAGATAGATACCTAAATTTCAACCTTCTGAAGCATTTGGTCATTTGATTGTTTATAGTTCTTGCACATACAGGACAAACTGGAAACTTTCTTTTCATATATTAAAAAATTTAAAGAAAAAAATACAAAAATCAAGATTGCCTTTTTATTAGATAAGTATTTGCTATTTCAATCATGAAATTGTTTTTAAAATAGTGGGACTATTGTCAATGTTAATAATAAAACTTTTAATTTTTCAAAAATAAATAATGAAAATTTATTGTACTATTCTATGCACACTCGTAAAATCAACTGTACTTTGAAATTTCCTTACCTGTTTACACTTCTCCCCAACACTTTGTTTCGATCGATCAAGATTTGACTATTTTAGAGGGTGCAATGGACAGATGGACGGAAGACTGACAGAAGTTACAGAATTTTATATATAGTTTTTCTGCAGTTCATTGCCAGTATAGGTTCCAGATTATTATAATATCCTTCCCAGGTTTTTTAAGTTTATCTAGCAGTAAAAGTAGAATTTTTCTCACCTGATTTATTAAACATATGCAGCAAGATTCCTCAGGGAAGATTAGTAGACCTTGCAGAAATTATAACTCGTTGACATAATCTTAACAATATAAGATAATTGGATAATGTTGTGTTGATGGTAGACTTAGAAGGTAAATCGAAATAACTCTTAGATCAGTAAGTAAAGGAAAGAAAAAAGAAAGGGCTAACTATTAGCTATGAGAAGATATGATATGATCTACATATATGGGATGTTATAATGAATCAGTTGCAGAAATTCAGTTATCTGAGTAGTGTACTAATGGATGACAAAAATGTAACGCAGAAATCCAAAGGTGCACATGAATAGTGAAAAAAATTCCAAGGAATTGATATGAGTCGTGGTCCAGTGGATATCGGCTCGGAACGAGAAACCGGGGAGCCGAGTTCAAACTCCAGTTGAATCCATTGTATTCACTTACGCGCAAATACCCTTGGGAAAGGTATTAATCCGTCTCTTCCTTCCAGTTATGGGTTAAATAATAGGATAGATTGGGTTCTATAGCCTTGGATGGCAACCAGTCTACTGTAGAAAGCAATGGCAACCTACTGCAGGATAATCTTCTGCCCAGTCAGTCATGTCTCTTTCAAGACATGATCGCCCAAGCGTGTATAACGTATGGCACTTAACTAACTATTAAGATAAAGGAAAATGTTCTTAAAATGTATGCTGAATTTTTTTTTCTTTTTTTTTAATCATATCACCCAGAGCAAGGCTACGTAAGAGTGAAAATATTGGAAAAGAGAAAGCCGGAAACCACATCCTACACAGGGAACAAGGGATGAGCCTCTTCAACTGTTCAATAAACGTGGATGGAGTGTGAACCAGGCGATAGTTTAGTCTATCTACTCCAATTGATAAAAAAAAATAAAAGAAAAGTGTGAAAAGATTGGAAAAGAGAAAGCCGGAAACCACATCCTAAACAGGGAACAAGGGATGAGCCTCTTCACCTGTTCAATAGACGTGGGTGGAGTGTGAACCGGGCGATAGTTTAGTCTATCTACTCCAATTGAAAAACCAAAAAGAAAAGAGTGAAAAGTTTGGAAAAGAGAAAGCCGGAAACCACATCCTACACAGGAAACAAGGGATGAGCCTCTTCAACTGTTCAATAGACGTGGGTGGAGTGTGAACCGGGCGATAGTTTAGTCTATCTACTCCAATTGAAAAACCAAAAAGAAAAGAGTGAAAAGTTTGGAAAAGAGAAAGCCGGAAACCACATCCTACACAGGAAACAAGGGATGAGCCTCTTCAACTGTTCAATAGACGTGGGTGGAGTGCTATATAAAATCTAATCTCCAGTGAATGTGGATAATTTCTGCACAATTGAAGTAGTAATAGAAATGTGGTTCTACCAACAGAAGCTGGGAATAGCATAGATGAAATATATGTGCAACAAGAACATGTTAAGAAAATAAAAGCTAAAAGAACAATAAGTGCTAACAATCAGAAAAACATGTAAGAGCATAATGAGGAAAGAAGGCCTGGAGAATTTAGCACTTACAGGATATACTGAAGACAAGACAAACATACAGTGAGCAACATATTTAAGGAATTTTATGAATGAATGGTAGAGCAAGAACAAAGAGGGATGGTAAAGGGGGAAAAGTACTTGGAACAACAAAACAGAGGAAATTGTAGAGAGCTATGATTGCTCAAATCCTGAAAACTAAAAACTTGGCAGGAAAATGTTTCTCAATTAGATAACGTCAAAGGTAAGTACATTCTTTTCTAAATTTAATAAAAAAGATTTGTTAAATAAACATTTTTTATTCATTTTATTTCTAGAATGGCTACTTATTGAAAATATCAATGAAGTCATATTTAACTGTTGAAATGTTTAATAATAATAGATAACAAAAAATTGAAATATAAACATCAATTTCAAGGAATTGTTCTAACAGAGGGTAGAAAGTGTGACACTCAGATCCGAAAGTGTATTGGAATGGCCAAGGGCACATCCCAAAAGCTAAGCAGAGTATTGACGTAAGCAAATTTTGTTAGAACAAGAGTGCTGAGCTGTTACAGGCTATCTGTCCTCCTATATGGTGATTTTCTAAGCAAAGCTTAAATATGACACAAGGCCAAAAGTAAGGGACACCAAGTGAGGATCCAACACAATACTCAATTGTAATGATTCTAGCAAGACAAGCTTGTTAACCATTACACCTACTTGAGGTGCCCATCAATTGTATGGTGATTTTCTAAGCAAAGCTTAAATATGACACAAGGCCAAAAGTAAGGGACACCTAGTGAGGATCGAACTCAATACTCAATCGTAATGATTCTATCAAGACAAGCTTGTTAACCATTACACCTACTTGAGGTGCCCATCAATTGTATGGTGATTTTCTAAGCAAAGCTTAGATGTGACACGAGGCACACCAAGTGAGGATCGAACTCAATACTCAATCGTAATGATTCTATCAAGACAAGCTTGTTAACCATTACACCTACTTGAGGTGCCCATCAATTGTATGGTGATTTTATAAGCAAAGCTTAAATGTGACACGAGGCACACCAAGTGAGGATCGAACTCAATACTCAATCGTAATGATTCTATCAATACAAGCTTGTTAACCATTACACCTACTTGAGGTGCCCATCAATTGTATGGTGATTTTCTAAGCAAAGCTTAGATGTGACACAAGGCCAAAAGTAAGGGACACCAAGTGAGGATCGAACTCAATACTCAATCGTAATGATTCTATCAAGACAAGCTTGTTAACCATTACACCTACTTGAGGTGCCCATCAATTGTATGGTGATTTTATAAGCAAAGCTTAGATGTGACACAAAGCCAAAAGTAAGGGACACCTAGTGAGGATCGAACTCAATACTCAATCGTAATGATTCTATCAAGACAAGCTTGTTAACCATTACACCTACTTGAGGTGCCCATCAATTGTATGGTGATTTTATAAGCAAAGCTTAAATGTGACACGAGGCACACCAAGTGAGGATCGAACTCAATACTCAATCGTAATGATTCTATCAATACAAGCTTGTTAACCATTACACCTACTTGAGGTGCCCATCAATTGTATGGTGATTTTATGACACAAGGCCAAAAGTAAGGGACACCTAGTGAGGATCGAACTCAAAACTCAATCGTAATGATTCTAGCAAGACAAGCTTGCTAACCATTACACCTACTTGAGGTGCCCATCAATTGTATGGTGATTTTCTAAGCAAAGCTTAAATATGTCACAAGGCCAAAAGTAAGGGACACCTAGTGAGGATCGAACTCAATACTCAATCGTAATGATTCTAGCAAGACAAGCTTGCTAACCATTACACCTACTTGAGGTGCCCATCAATTGTATGGTGATTTTCTAAGCAAAGCTTAAATATGACACAAGGCCAAAAGTAAGGGACACCTAGTGAGGATCGAACTCAATACTCAATCGTAATGATTCTAGCAAGACAAGCTTGCTAACCATTACACCTACTTGGGGTGCCCATCAATTGTATGGTGATTTTCTAAGCAAAGCTTAAATATGACACAAGGCCAAAAGTAAGGGACACCTAGTGAGGATTGAACTCAATACTCAATCGTAATGATTCTAGCAAGACAAGCTTGCTAACCATTACACCTACTTGAGGTGCCCATCAATTGTATGGTGATTTTCTAAGCAAAGCTTAAATGTGACACGAGGCACACCAAGTGAGGATCGAACTCAATACTCAATCGTAATGATTCTATCAAGACAAACTTGTTAACCATTACACCTACTTGAGGTGCCCATCAATTGTATGGTGATTTTGTAAGCAAAGCTTAGATGTGACACAAGGCCAAAAGTAAGGGACACCTAGTGAGGATCGAACTCAATACTCAATCGTAATGATTCTATCAAGACAAGCTTGTTAACCATTACACCTACTTGAGGGCCCATCAATTGTATGGTGATTTTGCCCCTGTTCTCCTATATGGTAGCAAAAGCTGGATAATCTCCTGAATGTTGAAGAAAAGACTCAAAGCAACCGAAATGTGGTTCTACAGAAGGATACTTAAGATACCATGGACCAAACATGAGAGCAACGATGAGGTTTTGGAAAGAATGGAAACAAAAATGAAACTTATAGTTAACATCAGGAAGAGACAGTTGAAGTTTCTGGGACATGTAATGAGGAAATAGTGCTTGGGGAATCTGATACTCACAGGGCAGATAGAGGGAAAGAGAAACAGCGTATAATAGCACATGACATGATGGGCTTAAACAAATAGATGGCAGAGCAGGTTTGTGAGAAATAACCGAAAAATATATATTAAGAACTACAAGGGACAGGGGACATGTGGCGGGCCATGATTGCCTACATACTGAAGGGACACAACACATTGTTTCTGGATGAACAAATGAGGACAACATTGCAAATCTAATAATTTCCATGAAGTAAGATTTTCATTTCCAAAAAATGCAACCCAAAAATCTCAACTTATATATAATAAAAAATAGAGAATATAAAAGTAAATAGAATTGTTTTAACAACTTTATAATTCAGTATAAATCTCATGCCGATAAAAGTCAGCACTTATTGTCAAGTTATAAAAGTGTCATATTTTCACATTTAAGTCACTTTATCTCTCGTCCTTTTGACATGTTAGTAAATACCATTGAATTCGCAATGTTTACTTACAGGAAAGCAGATTAAAACTGATGCAGTATTATTATGCAAGCGGTTTATATAAACCATAATATCTAACATTGGATATATTGCCAAAATTAATCAAACATTCATTCATGATGATGATGACATGTAGAGTAACAACAAATATAACAGTATTTTACTCTAGAAATGCATCAGAAATGATTTAACTATAAGAATTCAGGGAGAAAGGTTTTACTATAGGAATAATTTTAAAATGGTTTAATCATAGGAATACGTTAAAAATTATTTTACTCTAGAAATGTCTCAGAAATGATTTAACTATAAGAATGCATTGGAAATGATTTTACTATAGGAATAATTTTGAAATGATTTTATCATAGAAATACATTAAAAGTGATTTTACTCTAGAAATGCATTTGAACAGATTTTACTATTGAAATGCATTAGAAGTGGTTTTACTACAGGAATGATTTGGAAATTATTTTATTCCTAGTAAGCAAAGTTAAAACTTTGTTTTCACAGCACATTTTATCCTGTAGGCAACTTGATTTGCATTAATGAATCTTCGTGCTAAGAATTTGTCAACTTCATCAAAGTTTCATTGAGTATCTCCTCACCTCAAAACAGCTGCATCGTATCCTTTATTAATAGACTTCATGATGATAAGATTGAACATTATTTTTGATCAATACTTGTATTTAAGTAGATATCCTGTTTCTAATCAAACAGTATTATATATTTATTTCTACTGGCGTGATAATTTACAATAAATTTTTGTTACGAAAATGTGTGTCATTCGGCAGGAATCGAACCTGCAAACCCTATTCACATAGGGGAAGCCACCAATTGATCTGGTGCATCTTAGACCTCTCGGCCATGAATAAGCAACAGTCTAAACAAAGTCAAATCAAGCCTATATGACACAATTTTTGATTCATCATAATAACCATGTCTGCTCTGAAATGTATTGTAATGTCAGCAAATGTAAACATGTTACGGAAATTAACGAAGATTAATGAAATGGTCTTTAAACAACCGACAATTTGAAATGATTTGTTTGAATATTATTTTTGATCGATACTCGTATTTAAGTAGATATTCTGTTTCTAATCAAGCAGTATTATATATTTATTTCTACTAATTAAGTTGATTAACTTAGTGTGATTCAGAACAAAATACTTCATTATGTATATTGATAGCTTGAACAGAATGGCACAGTTCTACATTTATGCTTTAAGTATTATGTGTGTGCGTCTGTGTGTGTGTGTATACGTTACCTATAGACTCCGAAATGGCTGAATCGATTTTCTTGAAATGTTACACAGTTGTACTATAAGCGTCTGCGAGTGTTCTTAGCAGAGACCGGTTTATTATATATATATATAATATTAAAAGAAAAGACAAAAATGTTTTGAATTATAAATTATATTTTTTAATCTTTTTTAGAACATTCAAAATCTTTGCAAATTTCTTTTTTTCTTACCCCAATGGGTGGCTATAAAGTAATATTTCAGTGTTGTTTTAATTTTTATTTTGCAGTGAAAAACACACAGATTTGGAAATTCTTGCAAAAATCAAATAGCTGGATTTTAATCAAATTTCCAGGACTTATTTACAAATGAGGGAAATTATTTTAGAAATTATTCTTTTTTTTTTCTTGATAAGAGTATTTTTTTTACATCTGTTATCCTGACTTATTTAATTTTAAGGAATTTTGAGAATTTAATCATTATATTAGCTGTTATATTAGATATAAAAAGAAAATGTTGGAGAATTTCAATCATCACTTTTCATAACAACACCACCAGTTATGAAAAATCCACTCTAACTAATGAAATAAAAAATGCAATAAAGCATTAATAAATCAGAAAAACTTTTAATTGCTTTTAAAATAATATATATTAAGGACATTACTGTCTTAAGAAAAATGTATTTTTGATCATACAAATTTTTAAAAAATTATTTCAATTTATTTAAATTTTAATCAGAATAATTTATAATGTTTTATATCTTTGAAAAATTCTGTATTAATTTGGATCAGTTGGGTAATATTGTTATTAATTAAAAACTATATTTACTAATAATACTTGAAAAAGCTTATTACAATCCAGTAATCATCAGTATTTTAAAAAGAACTTTAAACATTTTTCTATGTGTGCATAAACTTGCCAATTGTTACAAATACAAATGTCAATACATGACATTATCAGAAAATAACACATCACTCAATAAGTCCTGGGCCTGACATATGATGGCACACTTATGAAAAATCTATAGTATTTTTATGAAGTACTAACCTTCAAGTGGCATGTGACAAACATTGGGCCCAGTTGGATTATTAGTTTACACAAATTGCAGTTATTTAAGTGAAGCTACTGCTGCAAATTTTTAAGACAATGAAAAATTCTGAATTTCATGTGTTGATAAAGCATTGCTTTCTGATGGGAAAAATACTGTTCAAGCAAAGCAATGGTTTGATAAGTGTAATTCAGGTTCAGGTGGTATACTTACTTTAAATGCAGTTATAGGATACAAATCCTATATCATCCAACAGTTAACTAAAACATACAAAGTAAAATTGCACACCCACAAAATCAGATCCAAATTACTAGATTGCATTTTGAAAAAACCCAGACCAAGGCAAAATTTCACATATCAGTATGAAAAGTAAAATTGCTCACCCACAAAATTTTATTCAAATGACCAAAACTATTTTGGAAACACCCAGACCAAGGTAAATTTCACAAGTCAGTGTGAAAAGGAAAATTCTGGACCCTGATTGGTTAGGAAATCGAAAATATGATGTCAGTCAATTTTTTTTTTCACACCTAAAAAAGAAACTGCCTGCTGGAGCCGGTCACATGACAAATCCACTACTTAAACCATGTTTGGTGACCGGTCAAAATCGGTCAGAAAGGGAGCGGTATCTGATGCATATCACAATGTAAGGAAGAAACTTCAAGCTGACCCGGTCACATCTCGCCTTTACTTCCAATTTTATTTTCTTCTTTCTTACTCCATGCTGCCAAAGAAAACAACAACAACAACAACAACAGGACACTCTAAGTAGAATTTCTTTATTTGTTTTACCTTCTTTCTCACCCTGTCACTAACTTACCAAAAAGGAAAAGGAACATAAGACTTTACATTCTTCTACTACACAGCCATGAACTCTAAACTTCTGTGGGACATTTTAAATACTTACATTTCTCTTTAAACAATTTTAACTACAAAGCTGCAGGCATTTTCTCAATGAACATTTTCCTTCTCCCAAATATGTTATAGCGTTCAGTTAATGAAATTTCACTTATATTTTTCTTTTTACAATTTTGTCATTCCGTTAATAAATCTTTACTTTAATGTCGACACAAAATATTTTATCCTTCCACATTTCAACATCTAACCTTCAACCTTCTGATATTTAAATTGTGGAAACTTTGGTTGTGTTTGGCACAAGGCCAAATTTACCAAGCATCACCGAGGCCCCTACACGGTCATATAGACCTGAACGCTCAGGTTGCCCAAAATCGGCAGTTTTCCCGGAAAACACCAAAATATCCACAAACACACTTTTTTTGCCGATCGTAAACTGAGGTTGCATGAGATAGCAGAGAAGTTGAATATATCAGCTGGCAGTGTATTCACCATTTTCCATGAACATTTGTCAATGAGAAGGCTGTGTTCAAAGTGGGTGGCGCATTTGCTCACAGTCGATTGAAAACAACAACGCGTCGATGATTCAGAGCATTGTTTGCAACTTTTACAATGCAAAAAGAAGGAGTTTTGTTGAGTAAATAGGTGACAATGGATGAAACATGGATCCACCACTTCACTTTGGAGTCAAATCGGCAGTCTACTGAAAGGACAGCAGCAGTTGAAAGCCATCCAAAGATGCCAGCATCAGCTGGCAAGGTTTTAGTCACCGAATTTTGGGATGCGCAAGGTATTTTGTTTATCGATTACCTTGAGAAAGGAAGAACCATCAATAGCAAATATTATATAGCATTATTAGTGCATTTGAAGGAATAAATCACCAAAATACAGCCACAAATGAAGAAAAAAGTGATCTTTTACCTACACAACTCACTGTGTCACAAGTCTATCGCAAAAATGGCAAAACAACATATATTGCACTTTGAATCACTTCTGCCTATTCTTTAGAGCTATCTTCCAGCGACTACTGGCTGTTTGCAAACCTCAAAGGAATACCCGAGGGAAAGAAATTTGGCTCCAATGAAAAAGTGATATCGGAAACTGAGGCGTATTTTGAGAGCTAAGGCAAATCGTTCTACAAAAAAGTCATCGAATTGTTAGAGAGGTGTTGGAATCAGTGTATCACTCTAGAAGGAGACTATGTTGATGAATGAAATCGAATTTTGCCTAAAAGTTGTTGTTTTATTAGTTAGGTTTAGGATTTATTGACTGATGTGTTACTGTAAATTTAAATCCAAAGAACCTAAAATATCAACTTATTTAGAACATTTTTTCTAAATTTTTAAGATTATTGGGTAGTTAAAAAAATATATAAAAATGGTATTCACATTATATAACTGAAGTAATTTTTACAGATATGTCCCCTGTACAAAAAAAATAGTTGAATTTCTGGCTATCAATAAAAATGTCAACGCCTCATATAAACATGATAAAAAATGCAGTTCTGCAATATTTTAAACTAAAACTAAGTAATATTTGTTACAAATCAGATCATTCAAAGTTTAAATCAGCTAATCTGCAGCAAATAAAGTTCCAGAAAAGTATATTTTCTGAAAGAACCGTAAATATACCTAAAAATCAGCCATTTTTAGAAATTAAAAAAAAAACTACGTCCACCCCAGTCAATTTAAATTAGTTTTGAAATACAGCAAAGTACTTTGCTTGTTGAAAATATTAAATTTAATCTATTAGCCTGAAATTAAAACAAAAATAAAAGCTAATAGATTAATTTTTCATATTAAATCCATTTTAAACGGCTATTTATTAAGACAATTACAAATGACACGCAGGTTGAAGCAACAACACCAAGGTGATGTTAATTCAAGTTGTGTTTAATGGGACGTAACTCTATATAATAAATATGGTGTTGTTTCCCTTAGCTTCATTTTAAATTTTTAAAATGGTTCCAACTATTTGGAATTATATTACATTATTTTACATGTATTGTTATATTTTTCAAAGCAGTTTATTAACAATAATGTTAAATAACACACATTCAAGACAATACATTATCGACATATGTTTGCAAAGTTTTTGAATGTACTGACTTTGATGAGTTACTGCTATAAATCTATATACACATACATATATATATTTACATATATATATATATATATATATATATATATACACTACTATGAAAAAAATATTAGGACAAGAACTATTTTATTTTTTATGAGGTATCAAAATAAAGTTTAAAATCAGCCCTGTCCAAACACTTTTGCACATTACCAGTAGTATTAGAATAGGGATGGTTTTACTCAAAACCTTACTGAAATTCAAATACAGGGTGAAAAGTGAATAAATTTCTAATAAATATTGATTATTTAAAACTAGGTATAAAAGAAATGTATTAAACAGAAGTTATATTTAATTTTTCCTATTTTCTATTAAACAAGTTATTTTGAAACTATTCATTATTCTATTATCCTTGGATATGACTGACTTTTTTCTTATTCCACCTTCTTGAATTGATAAATTTAATGTTAGTTTGCAAGACACACTTTGGGAACAAATACAAGCTGCTTGGCAGGAGATACCATAATATACATTGAAGAAGCTTGTGATGTCAATGCCTGACAGAATGAAGGCTGTGATCAAAGCAAAAGGCTATTATGCTAAATATTGAATTTATTTTGTAACAAGTGTTTTTTTCTTGTTAAAGCATTTGTTGAGTAAATCAAATAAAATTACTTTAATTAAATTGTTTATTTTCTGTCAATATGCCTCATAACAGATAAAATAGTTCTTGTCCTAAAACTTTTGAACAGTACTATATATATATATATATATATATATATATATATATATATATATATATCTTCACACTTACATATAATTAATTGTCACCATTGCTGTTATTAAATTGTATAGATTACTAACAATAATGTTAAATAAGCAAAAGATTATTGATAGTGTAATGAAACTAAAACTTCTTGTAATACCAAAGATGAACTAAAAGCAAGGAATATACCAGCATTTACCAACCGAAACAAGAGACCATTCAAAAGAGTTGCAGGAGATTCCAAAGTCGTCTGGAGGCTGTGGTTGAAGCCAGTGGAGATTTTATTGAATAATTTACTCTTTCATATTTTGGGATATTTTTGTGTAATTTTGGTAAATATATCTGTTAAAATGCAGTGTCATTGTTAATTTCACTTTTATGTAATTTAGACGACAATTCATCAGTCACACACTTTATGTTGATCATCTCAGCTTGATAGGTACCAAAAATGTTGTTGGTATGATAAATACATATTTTAAGATATCACAATAATTTAGATATTGTTATGTCGCCAAGTATGAATGAATAACTCAACAACAGAATCAGAGTATAAGTTGTATTCCGTGGAAAGACGGTTAGTATGTACAGAAGTGATTAGTAATATTTACAATAGAAAGATACAAGAGTCCAATCCGTCGTAAGACGTGTGTATACGTGATTACTTCTGGTACGCCACCGGATGTGTGACTAACTCTTCACTGACTCGCACTGACTCTTCAGTAACTCATTAGAGACTCTCAAGTGACTCTCTATGACTCTCTTGTAGAGAATCCACCATTGCTATATATAGCAATGGGAACAGTCCATTTGTAGTCAAATAGGAGCGGCACCCTAACAGATATCGCCGAAGATTTATTTTTGATTTTCATTAAAAGAAAAGAAAATGAAGTTAGGTGTAAAATTAAATTTAATTAAATTGAATTAAATTTAATTAAATTTAATTATTTTTATGCACTTGAAGCAGGACTTATATTTTTTTCATGCCAATTTTTGTAATTCAAAATTAACTTTGATTTTTTCATGACTAATATCTACTGGCAAGAATTAAAATTAAATTGAATTTAAATTAAATCTTAATCAAAGATCTCTCCAAAAAAGTAGTATTGTAAAAATACAATATTCGAGAATTTATTAATTTAATTTGTGAATTGTATTTTGTAAAAATGCTATTAATACAATGAGTCTCTGTTAAGTTACCAATTATTGTAGAGCAGCTGACACCCCTCGAGCACTCTCAAATATGGAATGATCTGTGGGGCCAAAATAGCTATATAAATAAACATTAATAGTAGTCAGGAATTCAGAGTGATTGACGATTATTATTAGACTGTGCCCTCTACAACACTAACAACTTAACCTCTCTTCCTTTTCTAATTATTGTTGTTTTGTCTGATCTGTGTTTGTCTTGTTTGTACTGAATGTCCATTAGTATAGATACTGTGGTGTAGCTATTTCAGTGCACATCATCTGGTATCATACTGCCACCTTGGTAATACGATACCAATACAGTCAATTGGGCTGTAAATGATTTACTTTGAATCTGAAGCAGCTGGGGTTTCATTACTGCCAAAAAAAACTATGATGATTTCGACTTACCAATATACTGTAAAAAATATTTGAATAAATAAATGAAAACTTAGGATTAAGGGCCATTTTGCTGGGAATTAGGGAATTAAAGTTGTAGGCTTATATAGCCAGGAACATGCAGACATGAAGGAGACTACCACCACCTTTAAATTTGTTGTTTTTCTTTTTTCTTTTTACTAATTAACGTCTATATCCACTCAGCCATAATTCCTGACTTGACTCTTAGAGTTGTGAGTTCAATACCATGCTACAGCAGTGGTGAACAAGTAACTTGCAGGGTTAGAAGGAGATAACTCATGACTTCCAATCAAGGCTTAACGCAAAGAATGGAGTTCATATACCCTAGTGATTGTAATAAAGGGTTCGGTTCGAAACATCGTACAAACGGCAACAAAGATGATGACAATCAGTCAGTTAAGTGCCATTCGTGATACACGCTTGGGTGATCATGTCTCAAAGGAGACATGACTGACTGGGCAGATGATTATCCCGCAGTAGGTTGCCATTGCTTTCTGCAGTAGACTGGTTGCCGACCAAGGCTATAGAACCCAATCTGTCCTGTTATTTAACACATAACTGGAGGGAAGAGATGGATTAATACCTTTCCCAAGGGTATTTGCGTGTAAGTGAATGCAATGAATTCAGCTGGAATTCGAACTCAGCTCTCTGATTTCTCGAGTCGAGTCCGAATAAATACCACAAATAAAATTTATGTGTCAGGTTCTTCAGATTTCACTCTTATTTAATGAGTATAAAACGGGTGTTTCCAATCTTTTTTGTGTCATTACCCACTTTCACATGGAAAATTTTTCCACCGCCCACCTGCATAGTAACTATTCAAAAAAAGTATCCCAAACTTGTTTAGAAAAAGTCTGTTACTGATTCATAAATTGAGTTTTACGATGTAGTAAAAAATATCAAAGGGAAGTAACAAATAAAACTGATTTATTCGGCAGTGGCTGCTATTATCATATTAAAGAACAAACGAAAGCAAACTTGACCACGGAAAAGTATTTAGTTTTATGGTCATAAAACTTCTAGCAACTAATAAATATTCGGCGAATATTTTTATTGTTCTTGAACTTTTCGTTTCTGATTTATAGATCTGAAAAAAATGTTATTTTGTCTGAAGAACTATTTAAATATACAGAGAATGCTAAAAGAATATTGATTATTTGCAGGGATATATATATCTTATCTAGAAATGGGCCCCAGTCTCTATTTAGCTTCTTCTTTATTTTTTTGTTTTTTATACAGGTTCTCTGTATATCTCCTTTGAATACTTTTTTTTGGGGTAGCATACATTAAAATTACCTTTTTTAATACACAGAATCATATTTCACCGAAGATTTCCAATTGCTCACCATTTTCTGTTCAGTCGCTCATCATCCACCCAATAGTTGGTATCACCCACTGATGTGTGCTCTTACCCAGGTTGGGAAACCCTGCTTTAAAATGTCAAAAAAGGAATGGGTGTATCGACAGAGACTCATTTCTATCAAACTTTTAAATTCTAAATTTAATCTTTTTTTTCTTTATGCTACAATCAATGAAACCAGCCAGATCAGGAATTTAAAGAATATTTTTTTTTTAATTTTCTAAATTTTAAGAGGGGGGTTCAGTTTTCTGCGTAGATTTATTGTAAAATGATCCTCCACTCCCATAAAAGCAAAAAAAAAATAAAGGAAATAATGATGATGATGATGATGATGATGATGATGATGATGATGAAAGGTAAAGTTAAGTAAGAGTACTCTTTAAATACTCTTTAAATACCTATTACACAGCTGTTTTGGAATTAATTTCAATTTTGTATGTAAATATTATTTTATCAAAGCACAGGGAAAAAATTAAGAATGTGTATTAACTTTGAATAATATAAATATTGATTTTCTTACTGCAAATTGAAATTACATTAAATTTTGTACAAACATGCTTTATCACCCATTCTATTTTGGCTGCTATATGTTTTCTTTTTTGTCTTATGTCGAGGAATCAATATTGAAGCAAAAAATAAAACAAATTTAAAGAATTACTGATATCTATAAAAACTGGCGATGAACCAAAAAGGAGCTCCTTCCTTATAAACTGCTGACAAGATACCTTGAGTTTTTTCTCTTGAGCTAAATCTGCATATGCACAATGTGTGCAACCACTTCTTTATTTTTTCATTTCTCTTTTTCTACTTTTTTTTTAATCGTTTCATCCCAAACAAGGCATTCCACTGCCACTATTGTGCTTGGGGCTACATAGGGGAAGGTAAATAGAAAGAGTGGTTAGATATAGGAAATGTCAGAAGGGGTTGATAGGTAGTTGGGAGGATGGGAAAAGTATTTGAAGGAATGGAACCGAGTTATTGTGTTAGGCGGTGTCTATTGACCTTACATTTAAACTCCTGGAGATTGTAGCTGTCGGGGAATTCCACAGTCGGGAAGTACGAGAAAAGAAACTGTTGGGGTAGAAGTTTCGGTTGTATTTTATCGGTTTTCACTAGTTGCTAATCTAGTATCTCATGCAAATTCGAACCTAGTGGGCACTAGTCATCTAAGTTCATCGGAGCAGAAATATATTTAAATAGTAAAATTTGTTGTGATTCTTTCTCTTCAAAAGCTGTCATTAGCACATTTGTACATACAGAATTTAGCACTTAAAGTTTATACACCTGAGGTTGTATCCAGACATATTATTACAGATATAATAGTAACAATATAACAATATAGGAGAGTTTAATAACTTTTTTTAGTACAGGTAAAAATATGTATAAAATGTGGATCACAGAACATGAAATTTTGTATCTCAATATTATTTTCAAAGAACCTAAGTTTATTTGTTAGCTTTTATTCAACAAACAGCCTAACAAAACACACAACATCAATCTATTTAGCCTTTCTGTATGAAACAAATTTGAAACAAGAAAGTGATAAAATGTATTATATTGTAGTAAATAAGAAACTTTTTTTTTATAATCATATTGCCTCAAGCAATGCATTATACTGCTACTGTTGTGCAGGGCGTTACATAGAAAGAAAGGTATGAGAAGAAGTGACAGGTTACAGGGTGTGTCAGGAAGTGGGTAGGAGAGGGATGAGAGTACTGCAGAAATGAGATGAGAGCATGAGAGAGAGGATGCTCTCATGAGCAGTGAGATAGGAGATGACTATTGACTTTACATTTAAATTCTTGAAGATTGTAGCTGTCCGGAAAGCAAGTAAATGGAAGGGAATTCCACAGGCGGGAAGTGTGAGAAAAGAAGCTGATGGAGTAGAATTTGCATTTACATCTTAATGGTTTCACAGTAAAAGGGTGGAACCTAGTTGCTAATCTTGTGGCTTGAGTAAATTCATATAAAGGGGACACCAGTGAGCTAAGTTCATCACAGCAGAAGCCATGAAAGTACTTGTAGAAGAAACACAGAGAAGCCACACTGCACCAGTGAGAAAGTGACTGTATCCGAGCTGCCAAGTCAGGATCAATCACATTGTAGATTCTCCATTGAATTTTGTCAAAGACCCCTTGGTGGATAGCCAGAGAACACAACCAGATATGAACCGACCTTCTTAGCAGTGGATTTAGCTATGGATTCTATGTAGTCATTCCACTTGAGGTATGTTGTGAGAGTTAACCCGAGGAGGCACAGTGTTTTACTTTCAGGGAGACTGGCCTGGTCCATGCTAATGGTGGGGTAGAAGCGATTGTCTGTGATGGTTAATATCAGTTTTGTTTTAGAAGCATTAAAATTCACAAGCCATTTCTCACCCCATTCCACTACAGATTGGAGGTCTTTATCAAGCTAGGCAGCAAGGTTTGCTTTGTCAGCCTTGGCAGATTTTTCATCGAGATGAGAGTAAACTGTAGTGCCATCAGTGTATCTCTTTACTTTTACAAAAATTCATGATGATGTGTGAAATTCTAGTTTTCCCTAAATAGAAAAAGGATTGACCATGTGCTTAAAGAAAAGTTGAAACCGAATTTTGCAAGTAGGTGTTAAACCAATTTTCTGACCGATGGGGATGACTTACAAGACCAAAAAGAACTTAGTGAACTTATGCAAAAATTTTAATTAAAACAAAAGGTCTTGATCAGAGTCAGTCAGTCAGATGGAAGCAGCGAGAAAGACAAAACTAAAATGTAACTTCAACTTCAAATTGACCCAGAGATAACATCAGGTCGCACCTTGTTCTCTTTCTCTTTTCTTTTCTTCTCACGTGCTGATTTCTTTTACTTCTTCTACTCTACCCAAAGACATTCCTACTGAATACATACATACATACGTACATATGCTTATACTCTTTCAACAATTACTACTACGAACATTTTATACAAATCTTGATACCTTTAACTTTCTCATTGAACATTAATTTCCACGAAATCTTGTTATTTTTTCCTTTTAATAAATTTCTATTTTAAAATGCAAAATGTAATATTTTATTATTCCACTCTTTTATACTAATTCACACATCCCAACCAGCTTCAACCTTCTGATGAAAACCTTCTGATAATTCTGATGATGATAATTCTGCATAAACCTTGTAAGCTGTAGGGAGTTCGGTTAAGTCTGACACAAGGCCGAACCAAATAAACATTAACCATCTCTCTACGGCTACAATATACAGTGTAGGGGTGTTATAACTTTCAACCGCACTGTCAGCTGGGACTTCAGAATACACTGACTGCACCTCTGCAGAGGGGTAAAACCTTCTCAATGAGGTATCCTGGGTATGATGATAAACTATAACCAGGTCCTGGGTTTGACAATAAATGACATCTGGAAGCAAGGCTTCTAACTGGAAAGTTTTGAGGAGTATGGAACCATGTCTCAATTGCTGTTGTTCCCAGGTCCACCCTAACCCGGGCGGGTAGCATCTGTTAGGGTCCAAAACTGGGGTCAAAACACTATGAAAGTATAAATATGGATTTTTATAGTAAAAATTCCAGCAATACTTTTTTTGAATTATCAGCAATACATTTTGGGAAGAAAAATTATCTGTTGTGGTGAAACACACCTATTCCTCAGATAATGAACTCTCCCTCCTATATCAATAAGAGCTAACGGAAAGTTAACTCAAGAAGTTCTTGGGAAGTTCATAGGAATTCTAGAGAGTTCTTTAGAGTTCTATTAGAGTTCAGTAGAACTATTAGTTCCAGTTTTGGACATAGTTGGACAAAGGCAATTGATATTAGTTGGCAGTTAGCCAAATACTAAGGAGTCAGCTTACGTGGAAGATTACCAAGTTCCTAACATTTTGGGTGCGTTAAGTCGATTAGCAACCAACATAGCACAATTATAACTTTCAGTATGAAAACTACTCACAACAATGAAGAAAGAAGAAAAGATATTAACAGCAATGTATTTTTGAAGAAAAAAATACATACCAGTAATACATCTGGCTCTCGACAAAACCCTCTTTACAAAAATACTTCAACGAAACCTGATCTAAAAACTAATTTCTTACAAAGAATACATATTCTATTCATATGAATCTATTGTAAAAATTTTGTAAGCATTAAAGTTGAGGTTGATATGCAGTAAAGAAATTGTAACTTTTAGTAAATAATTATAAATCCTTAACATTTATACATTAAAAAATAATCATAAAAATGAGAAATATCAAAATGTGGAAACATCGTAACAATAATTATTTATTATCTGGTTGTTATGGGGTGTTGGAGAAATGAGAAAGGGTAATATTGTGTATAATTGTGAGTTTAGAGTCAAATGTAGATTAAATAGGGACCGGAATCAGACAGGAGGAAAATATAAAGAATAAATCAAGTGTATAGAATCTTTCTTATGTCTATAAAAATGTGCGGAATAAGTGTCCAGATAATTTACTTGGAAAAATACAAGAGATATCTGAGGTTTTTTACCCTAAACTTTTGTTGAGTGCTAAAAGGTAAATCTTACTATTATGGCCTGAAAAAGGAAAGGAAAATAAAATTTTTGTTGGTGCAAGTGTTAACGACCTGTCTGTGTAAACTGCTTGCTTGATAGTGAGAATGTGACATGCTTGCGTTTATAGAGAACAAAAGTGGTATCAATACTCATTGGTTTAAAATGAGTGAATTAATGACATTTATAATTGGAAAAGTATACCCAGTTATAGCCCAAGGAAAGGAACAGTGTGAAGAAAGGAATAGTCTTCTTCAGGATATAAAGTAATCATGGACTTGGCACTGTCTCTTCTCACTCTCAAAATTCTTCCTCTTGGTATCTCTCCCAAACCCCGCTCTGCCATCCATTTGCTCAGGCCTATCAAGTATGTCTCACACTGCTTTCCCCTGTCTCTCTTTCCTTCTATCTGTCTTGTGAGTATTAAATTCTCCAGGCCCTCTTTCCTCATTACATGTCCTAGAACCTCATCTGTTTCTTCCTTATGTTAATGTTATGGTGAAACACACCTATTCTATAGTGAATAGACTCTCCCACCTAATTTAAGTAGGAGTAGTAAGAGGAGCTCGGATCAGCCGATGTTGGACGATAGTAGTCAACAGTTAGTCGAATACGAAAGTAGTCAGCAATCTGGCAAGATTACACTGTGTAATACATATTATATCAAGTTCATAACGTCTTGCACATCGAAACTATTAGAACCAACTTTAGCACAAATACTAGCCTCTACTGCGAAAATAAGTCCGCAACAGTTAAGTATGAGTTTTCTCCTCATTTCCATCCTCTCCAACACTTGGTCATTAGTCACACGCTCAGTCCATGGTATCCTCAGCATCCTTCTGTAAAACAACATTTCTGCTGCTTCATTCTTGATGAGATCATCCATCATTCACTGCTATACAGAAGAACAGGCATCACATAGCAATCCTTCCAATTGGCTCTACATCTTGTTGCTCTCAAAATTCTTTCTCTCAAACCAATCAATTCTTCCTCTCTCCCAAACTCTGCTCTGCCATCCATTTGCTCAGGCCTATCAAGTCTGTCTCACGCTGCTTTCCCCTGTCTCTCTTTCCTTCTATCCATCCTGTGAGTATTAAATTCCCCAGGCCTTAATTCCTCATTACATGTCCCAGAAACCTCAATTGTTTCTTCCTTATGTTACAGAAGAACAGACATCACATAGCAATCCAGCATTCCCTACTTTGTTTCCAATGAGATTTTCCTGTCTTTCAGTACTCTGGGTAGGTTTTGAAATGCGTCCTCGGCCATGCCAGTGCATCTTTGGAACTCAACATTTCACTTTCCATCCTCTGTAGGCATGCTTCCCAAGTATTTAAATTTCTTTACTAGTTTTATTTTAGTTTCTCTAAATTCTTAATAAACAAAAACTTATTTAATAAATCAATCTACTTTTTGCTTGTAGACAAATTTCTCACTCATAAAAAGCTTACTCACAGCATCTCTGTTTCTTCCAACATTAAGCATCTTCATTCTTTCTGACAATATTTTAAAATTCATCTCTGTTTCTTCCAACATTAAGCATCTTCATTCTTTCTGAAAATATTTTAAAATTCATCTCTGTTTCTTCCAACATTAAACATCTTCATTCTTTCTGACAATATTTTAAAATTCATCCCTGTTTCTTCCAACATTAAGCATCTTCATTCTTTCTGACAATATTTTAACATTCATCTCTGTTTCTTCCAACATTAAACATCTTCATTCTTTCTGACAATATTTTAACATTCATCTCTGTTTCTTCCAACATTATGCATCTTCATTCTTTCTGACAATATTTTAAAATTCATCTCTGTTTCTTCCAACATTAAACATCTTCATTCTTTCTGACAATATTTTAACATTCATCTCTGTTTCTTCCAACATTAAACATCTTCATTCTTTCTGACAATATTTTAACATTCATCTCTGTTTCTTCCGACATTAAACATCTTCATTCTTTCTGACAATATTTTAAAATTCATCTTTTTTTAAATTTCAAGCAAGTTCATTCTAACCTCATTATTTTTTTTCATATTCTGTTACTAAACACATTTTTGAGGTGTGACTGCCAATTTTCCTTTGCCTTTCAAAAATCATTTAAGTTAAATCATCTTTATTCCTATCAACAAGTTAAAATTATCTTAAAATTCATCACAAAAAAAAAAGAGCCTCCAACATCTGCCCCAAAACTTTGCGATGGGGCTTATGTCATGTGCCAAAGATGAATCATAAATCAATATTTCAGCTACCCTTTTGTTCTCTGCTAAAAAAAAAAAATTACTCTTAGTCAATTATGAACTATCAGTATTTTATGTTCTCTAATAAAGAAAGCTATTAAATTGTTAGTCATCCTGCAACTTTAAAAGATTTTACCATATTTATTTTATATCCTCTTTATTTAAAGCACCTTTTTAATAGACATTAATTTTTGCAATTTTAAAAAAATCAAACAGAGTTGTGTCCCTTGTATGCGCAGATGAGAATTTTATGTCATGTTTTGTTGGTTCTCTGATGATGTATCCAGGCATAAATAACTAATTTTTTAATTAAATTCAGTAATCTTTCTACAAAAATGATTTTATTTGATCTTAACAAATGACCTCACTTTCAAGCCTTCAACTAGCATTTCTGTTGAAGGATGCCAATATTCAAATATGTTACATTTCAAGTATAAAAAGTCTGTTTAATTCAAAATTAATAGGAACTTAAGCATGATTAACAATGTTAGCATAGAAAATTTAGTTGTCCAGGTTTTTATATTAAAAATCCAAACCTTCAAATTCTACATGATAATGAAAAAAAATAAAGAAAACAGGGATATACCTATTAAATATATCATTAATTTTTTCAAACATATATACATGTATTCGCGGATGTGCATTGTGGTGCAGTGGATATCGGCTCGGAACGAGAAATCAAGGAGCCGAGTTCGAATTCCAGTTGAATTCCTTGTATTCACTTATGCACAAATACCCTTGGAAAAGGTATTAATCCGTTTCTTCCTTTCAGCTATGGGTTGAATAGCAAGTCAGATTTGGTTCTATAGCCTTGGCTTGCAACCAGTCTACTGCAGAAAGCAATGGCAACCTACTGCAGGATAATCTTTTGCCCTGTCAGTCATGTCTCTTTCGATACATGATCGCCCAAGTGTGTTTTACGTATGACATTTAACTGACTGATACATGAATTCAAAAGTTAAAAAATGCTAAAAATAGTCTTTGGCTGAGTTAAAGTCATTACATAGTTGATACACAGAAAGATTAAGTTGAGAAAAGACTTTTATCATGACTTTTATCATACAATGTTATAGTAAATCAATACTCCATTTTGGAAGCACTCACATTGGGGTCATTTTGTTTTGTTTTTTTTGGTGGGGACGAGTTGTTGTTCTTGTTTTTGTCTTTTCAAGTTCTTTTCATTTCTTACGATGGCATCTTCCTCAGAAACTCCAAGAAAGGCTTTCTTCAAAATTTCGCAAAGGATTCAGTTACTGAATATGTGTAAACAAAAAAGTTAATTGCACAGGATTGATTTACTATAAGGTTGTATAAAAAATTAAGACCCCGCCCCCCCCCTAGAATTGCTTAAATGTAGAAATTTTTACAAATTTTTTTGTTAATCGGAAAGTTTAGGGTTCAATCAATAAGATTGCACTGAAAAAAAGTAAAAAAAATTGATAATCAACCAATTTACAGTCGGTGGTAATGTCGTACCAGTGAGTGATTCCAAAATGGAAGATCGATTTGCTACAACGTTATATAAGAAAGTGAGCCCCCCCAAAATTGTTTAAGTATTGAAATTTTTCCAAAACTTTTTCTGATAATTGGAAACTTTATGTAATAACCAGTAAGACTGTGCTGAAAAGAGCAAAGATATATGAAAAACAACAAATTTAAAGGTGGTGGTAGTCTCCTTCAGGTCCATAAGAATTTTATTTCCAAAAGACAAGGACTTTTTTAATCATATAATCCCAGGCAAAGCAGTAAAGCCACTGAGATGCAAGGGTTTCCTGTGTGTGAAAGAATAAGAAAAAACAGAAATGTTATTAAGAAGTGACAACAATAGAAGAATCAAGAAGGCAGTAGATAAATGCAGTTGACTCTACATTTAAGTTTTTAAAGATCAAATTAACTGGAAGGGTGGAGCCGGAAGAGACTTCCACAAGCAAGAAGTGCGAGAAAATAAACTGTTAACATAGGGTATACAGTTACATTTAGCAAATTCAACTGTGAGTTGATGAGACATTGTAGGTATTCTACACATTTTCACATTCACATTAATCTTCTACACAGAAGAATCAAATTATTCTTCCAGCCATTCAAATTAATCTTCTACCCAGTCAAATTAATCATCCAGCAACCCAATTAGCTTCTACCTAGTCAAATTAATCTTCCAGCCACCCAATGAATCTTCTACCCAGTCCAATTAATCTTGCAGCCACCCAATTAATCTCTTATCCAGTCAAATTAATCTTCCAGCCACCCAATTAATCTTCTAACCAGTCAAATTAATCTTATATCCACTCAAATTAATCTTCTACCCAGTCAAATTAAAGTTCTTACCACTAAAACTGATCTTCTACCCAGGAAAATTAATCTTCCAGCCACTGAAATTAATCTTCAATTCAGTCAAATTAATCTTCTGGCCATTCAAATTAATTTCTACCCAGTTAAATTAATCTTCCAATCACTCAAATTAAACTTCTACCCAGTCAAATGAATCTTCTACTAAGTTAAATTAATCTTCCAACCACTCAAATTAAACTTCTACAAAGGCAAATTAATCTTCTACCCAGTCAAATGTAATCTTCTACCCAGTCAAATTAATCTTCTAGCCACTCAAATCAATCTTCTACCCAGTCAAATTAATCTTCCAGCTACTCAAATTAATCTTAAATTCAGTCAAATTCATATTCTGGCCACTCAAACTAATGCTCAACCTAGTTAAATTAATCTTCTGACCACTCAAATTAATCTTCTACCCAGGCAAGTTAATCTTCCAGCCACTCAAATTAATCTGCTACCCTGTCAAGCTAATCTTTTACCCAGTCAATTTAATCTTAATTAAAATAATCCACTCAAGCTAAAATTATACTAAGTAACAATAGTTTTAAGAAACAAAGAAAGATGAGCTGTATTGCTATAGTATATCGATCATCTCATAGACAGTCGCATCTAACTCCCAATAATCTTCCAACCACAATATTAATCTTTTACCAAGTCAATTTAATCTTCTACCCAGGCAAATTAACCTGATACCCACTTAAATTAATTTTTTACCCAGTAAAATTAATCTTCTACCCAGTCAAATTAATCTTCAATTCAGTCAAATTAATCTTCTGGCCACTCATATTAATCTTCTGCCCATTTAAATTAATCTTCCGAGCACTCAAATTAAACTTCTACCCAGGCAAATTAAACTTCCAGTCACCCATTTAATCTACTACCCAGTCAGATTAATCTTATACCCAGTCAAATTAATCTTTTACCGAGTCAAATTAATCTTCAACCCAGGCAAATTAATCTTCCATCCACCCATTTAATCTTCTACCTAGTCAAATTAATCTTCTAACCACTCAAATTATTCTTCAACCCAGTGAAATTAATCTTCCGGCCACTCAAATTAAACTTCTACCCTGTCAAATTAATCATCTGAACACTCAAATTAATCTTCAACTCAGTCAAATTAATCTTCTGACCACTCAAATTAATCTTCTACCCAGTTAAACTAATATTCCGACCACTGAAATTAAACTTCTACCCAGTCAAATTACTCTTCTACCCAGGCAAATTAATCTTCCAGCCACGCAATTAATCTTCTACCCAGTCAAATGTAATCTTCTACCCAGTCAAATTAATCTTCGACCTAGTCACATTAGTCTTCTACACAGTCACATTAATCTTAAATTCAGTCAAGTTAATATTCTGGCCACTCAAATTATTCTTCTACCCAATTAAATTAATCTTCCGACAACTCAAATTAAACTTCTAAGTAACAATAGTTTTTAAGAAACAAAGATGTGTTGAATTGCTTTAGTATATCGATCATCTCATAGACAATCACACCTCACATTAATCTTCCAGCCACACAATTAATCTTCTACCCAGTCAAATTAATCTTACACCCAGTCAAATTAATCTTCTGACAACTAAAATGAATCTTCTACCTAATCAAATTAATCTTCCAGCCACTCAAATTAATCTTCTACCCAGTCAAAGTAATTAATCTTCTATGCAATCAAATTAATCTTCCAGCTATTCAAATTCATTTTCAATTCAGTCAAATTAATCTTCTGGCCACTCAAATTATTCTTCTACCCAGTCAAATTAACCTTCTACCCAGTAAAATTAATCTTCTGACCACTCAAATTAAACTTCTACCCTGTCAAATTAATCCTCCAGCCACTCAAATTAATCTTCAATTCAAACAAATTAATCTTCTGGCCACTCAAATTAATCTTCTACACAGTCACATTAATCTTAAATTCAGTCAAATTAATTTTCTGGCCACTGAAATTATTCTTCTACCCAATTTAATTAATCTTCTGACCACTCAAATTAAACTTCTAAGTAACAATAGTTTTTAAGAAACAAAGAAAGATGTGCTGTATTGCTTTAGTATATCAATCATCTCATAGACAATCGCACCTCACATTAATCTTCCAGCCACCCAATTAATCTTCTACCTTGTAAAATTAGTCTTATACCCACTCAAGTTAATCTTCTGACCACTCAAATTAATCTTCTACCTAATCGAATTAATATTCTATATTTCTACCCAGTCAAATGTAATTAATATTCTATATTTCTACCCAGTCAAATGTATCTTCCAGCCACTCAAATTAATCTTAAATTCAGTTAAATTAATCTTCCGATCACTCAAATTAAACTTCTACCCAGTCAAATTGCTCTTCTACCCAGGCAAATTAATCTTCCAGCCTCCCACTATATCTTCTACCCAGTCACATTTAATCTTCTACCCATTCAAATTAATCTTCAAACCACTCAAAATAATCTTTTACACAGTCAAGTTAATCTTCTATACAGTCACATTAATCTTAAATTCAGTCAAATTAATCTTCAGGCCACTCAAATTATTCTTCTACCCAATTAACTTAATCTTCCGACCACACAAATTAAACTTCTAAGTAACAATAGCTTTTAAGAAAAAAAGAAGGATTTGTTGTATTGCTTTAGTATATCAATCATCTCATAGACTATCGCACTTCACATTAATCTTCCAGCTACCCAAATAATCTACTACCCAGTCAAATTAATCTTATACCCAGTCAAATTAATCTTCTGGCCACTCAAATTAATCTTCTACCAAATCAACCTAATATTCTGGCCACTCAAATTACTCTTCTACATAGTTAAATTAATGTTCCGACCACTCAAATTAAACTTTTACCCAGTTAAATTAACCTTCCAGCCACCCAATAAATCTTCTACCTAGTAAAATTAATCTTCTACAAAGTTAAATTAATCATTCAGTCATTCAAATTAATCATCAATTCCGTCAAATTGATCTTCTGGCCACTCACATTATCCTTCTACTCGGTTAAATTAATCTTCCGACAACTCAAATTAAACTTCTACCCAGTCAAATTAATCTTCTACATAGGCAAAATAATCTTCCAGCCACGCAATTTTCTACTCAGTCAAATTAATCTTATACCTAGTCAAATTAATCTCCTGCCCAGTAAAATTAATCTTCCAGCCACACAAATTAATCTTCAATTCAGTCAATGTAAATCTTCTGGCCACTCAAATTAATCTTCTACCCAGTTAAATTAATCTTCCGACCACTCAAATTAAGCCCAGTCAAATTAAATTTCTACCCGAGCAAATTATTCTTCTAATCAGTCAAATTATATTCCAGCCTCTCAAATTAATCCTAATTCAAGCAAATTATTCTTCCAGCCACTCAAGGTAAAATTGTACTAAGTAACAATTGTTTTAAGAAACAAAGAAAGATGTGCTGTATTGCTATAATATAACGATCATCTCATAGACAATCGCACTTAACTCCCATTAATCTTCCAACCACCCAATTAATATTCTTCCCTGTCAAATTAATCTTCTACCCAGTCATATTAATCTTCTGTCCATTAAAATTAATTTCTACCAAGTCAAATTAATCTTCTGGTCACTCAAACTATTCTCCTACCCAGTGAAATTAACCTTCCGACCACTCAAATTAAACTTCTACCCTGTCAAATAACACTTCTACCCAGTCAAATTAATCTTCTGTCCAGTGAAATTAATCTTCTAACCAGTTAAATTAATCTTCTGACCACTCAAATTAATCTTCTACGCAGTCAAATTAATCTTCCAGGTATTCAAATTCATCTTCAATTCAGAAAAATTAATCTTCTGGCCACTCAAATTATTTTTCTACCCAGTCAAATTAATCTTCTAACCAATCAAATTAATCTTCTACCAAGTCAAATTAATCTTCTGACCACTCAAATTAAACTTCTACCCTGTCAAATTAATCTTCCAGCCACTCAAATTAATCTTCAATTCAAACAAATTAATCTTCTGGCCACTCAAATTAATCTTCTACCCAGTTAAATTAATCTTCCGACCACTGAAATTAAACTTCTACCCAGTCAAATTACAGCCACTCAAATTAATCTTCTACCCAGTCAAATTAATCTTCCGATCACTCAAATTAAACTTCTTTCCAGTCAAATTATTTTCCCATCCACTAAAATTAATCCTCAATTCAGTCAAATTAATCTTCTGGCCACTCAAATTAATCTTCTAACCACTTAAATTAATTTCCGACCACTAAAATTAAACTTCAATCAAGTCAAATTAATCTTCTAACCAGGCAAATTAATCTTCCAATCGCTCAAATTAATCTTCTACCCAGTCAAATTACTCTTCTGACCACTAAAATTAATCTTCTACCAAATCAAATTAATCTTCCAGACACTCAATTTAATCTTCTACCCAGTCAAATTAATATTCCAGCCACTCAAATTAATCTTAAATTCAGTCAAATTAATCTTCTGGCCACTCAAACTAATTTTCTGCACAGTTAAATTAATCTTTCGATCACTCAAATTAAACTTCTAAGCAGTCAAATTAATCTTCCACCCAGGCAAATTAATCTTCCAGCCACCCAATTAATCTTCTACCCAGTCAAATTAATCTTCTACCTAAACAAATATATTTTCCAGCCATCCAATTTTCTATTCAGTCAAATTAATCTTATACCTAGTCAAATTAATCTTCTACCCAGTCAAATTAATCTTCCGATCACTCAAATTAAACCCAGTCAAATTAATCTTATACCCAAGCAAATTATTCTCCTACCCAGTAAAGTTATTCTTCAGCCTCTCAAATTAATCTTCAATTCAGGCAAATTAATCCTCCAGCCACTCAAGCTAAAATTGTACGAAATAACAATAGTTTTTGAAAAACAAAATAGATGCGCTGTATTACTATAATATATCGATTGTCTCATAGATAATCGCACCTAACTCCCATTAATCTTCCAGCCACCCAATTAATCTTCTACAAAGTTAAATTAATCTTCTACCCACTCAAGTTAATCTTTTACCCAGTTAAATTAATCTTCTACCCACTCAAGTTAATCTTCTACCCAGTCAAATGTAATCTTCTACCCAGTCAAATTAATCTTCTACCCACTCAAGTTAATCTTCTACCCAGTCAAATGTAATCTTCTACCCAGTTAAATTAATCTTCTACCCACTCAAGTTAATCTTCTACCCAGTCAAATTAATCTTCTACCCACTCAAGTTAATCTTCTACCCAGTCAAATTAATCTTCCAACCAATCAAATTAATCTTCTACCCAATAACATTAATCTTTTGACCACCTAAATTATTCTTCTACCCAGTAAAATTATTTTTCCAACCACTCAAATTAAACTTCTACCCAGTCAAATTACTATTCTACCCAGGCAAATTAATCTTCCAGCCCCTAAGATTAATCTCCTACACAGTCAAATTTATATTATAGCCAGTCAAGTTAATTTTCTACCCAGTCAAATTAATCTTCTGACATCTGAAATCAATCTTCTACCCAGTGAAATTTATCTTTCAGTCTCTCAAATTAATCTTCAGTTCAGTCAAATTAGTCTTCTGGCCACTCAAATTAATCTTCTACCCAGTTAAATTAATCTTCCGACCACTCAAATTAAACTTCTACCTCCTTAAATTAATCTTCTACCTAGGCAAATTAATCTTCCAGCCACCCAATTTTCTACTCAGTCAAATTAATTTTCTTCCTAGTCAAATTAATCTTCTGCCCAGTAAAATTAATCTTCTGACAACTCAAATTAATCTTCTACCCAGGCAAGTTAATCTTCCACCCACTCAATTAATCTTCTACCCAGTCAAATTAATCTTCTACCCAGTCAAATTAATCTTCTACCCAGTCAAATTAATCTTCCGACCAATCAAATTATACTTCTACCCAGTCAAATTAATCTTCTACCCAGTCGAATTCTATCTTCTACCCAGACAAATTACTCTTCTACCCAAGCAAATTAATCTGCCAGCCAATCAAATTAATCTTCCAACCACCCACTTGATCTTCTACCCAGTCAAATTAATCTTCTAACCTGTTAAATTAATCTTCCGACCACTCAAATTAAAATTCTTCCCAGTCAAATTAATCTTAAACCCAGGCAAATTAATCTTCCAGCCACCCAATTAACCTTCGACCCAGTCAAATTAATATTCTACCCAGTCAAATTAATCATCTACCCAGTTAAATTAATCATCCAGCCACTCAAATTAATCTTCAGTTCATTCAAATTCATCTTCTGGCCACTCAAATTATTCTTCTACCCAGTTAAATTAATCTTCCGACCACTCAAATTAAACCCAGTCAAATTAATCTTCTGCCCAGGCAAATTATTCTTCCAGCCTCTCAAATTAATCTTCAATTCAGGCAAATTTATCTTCCAGCCACTCAAGGGAAAATTTTACTAAGTAACAATAGAAACAAAGAAAGATGTGCTGTATTGCTATATTATATCGATGGGAGTTAGGTACGATTGGCTATGGGATCATAGTCAATCGTACCTAACTCCCATTAATCTTCCAACCACCCAATTGATCTTCTACCCAGTCAAATTAATCTTCTGCCCAGTCAGAATTAATCTTCCGACCACTCAAATTAAACGTCTACCCAGTTAAATTAATCTTCTACCCAGTCAAATTAATCTTCTACCCAGTTAAATCAATCTTCCGATCACTCAAATTAAACTTCTACCCAGTCAAATTAATCTTCTAACCAGGCAAATTAATCTTCCAGCCACCCAAATAATCTTCTACCCAGTCAAATTAATCTTTTCCCAGTTAAATTAATCTTCTGACTACAAATTAATCTGCTAGCCTCTCAAGCTAAAATTGTACTAACAATTGTTTTTAAGAAATAAAGATGTGCTGTTTTGCTACAGTATATCGATCATCTCATATACAATCGCACCTAACTCCCATTAATCTTCCAGCGACATAATTAATCTTCTACCCAGACAAATTAATTTTTTACCCAGTCAAATTAAACTTCTACCCAGTCAAATTAAACTTCTACCCAAACAAATTAATCCTCCAGCCACCCAATTAATCTTCTACCCACTCAAATTAATCTTCTACCCAGTCAAATTAATCTTCTACCCAGTTAAATTAATCTTCCAATCACTCAAATTAATCTTCTACCCAGTCAAATTAATCTTCTAACAACTCAAATTAATCTCCTACCCAGTCAAATTAATCTTCGGCCCACTCATATTAATCTTCAATTCAGTCAAATTAATCTTCTACACAGGCAAATTAATCTTCCAGCCACTAAAATTAATCTTCTACCCATTCAAATTAATCTTTTACCCAGGCAAATTAATCTTCCTGCCACTCAAGCTAAAATTATACTAAGTAACAATAGTTTTTAAGATACAAAGCAAGATGTGCTATATTGCTATAGTATATCGATCATCTCATAGACAATCGCACCTAACTCCCATTAGCTTGAAACAGGCTTCGCTCCCAGAGAGTAAAACACTACGTCTTCTTGACCTCACACTCTCAGTGGACCTCAAATGGAATGACTATATCGAATCCATTGCTAAATCCGCTGCTATGAAAGTCGGTTCTCTGTGCAGGTCCTGGAAGTTTTTCCGTCAGAATCTATCCTGCACATATATAAATCTACCATCCGCCCGTGCATTGAATACTGCTGCCGCATCTGGTCGGGTGCCCCTGCTATTCTCCCCGGGTTCTTGACAAAATACAGCGGAGAATCTCTAATGTGGTCGATACCAACTTGGCAGACCGGCTGCAGTCACTCTCTCACCGGCGTGATATAGCTTCCCTGTACCTCTTCTATAAATACTTTCATGGCTTCTGATCCAATGAACTTCGATCACTGGTGCCTCCTAGGTACGAATTTGCATGAGATACTAGATTAGCAACTAGGTCCCACCCTTTTACAGTGAAACCGATAAAATGTAACCGCAATTTATACTCCAACAGCTTCTTTTCTCGCACTTCCCGCCTGTGGAATTCACTTCCACATACTTGCTTCCCTGACACCTACAATCTCCAGGAGTTGAAATGTAAGGTCAATAGACACCTTCTAACACACTAACTCGCACCCATTCTCTCAAACACTCTTTCTATGTACCTCCTTACTCGTCTATCACCCTCCTTCTGACATTTCTTTTATCTAATCGCTCTCTCAGCACCTTCCTCTATGTAACCCCCTGCGCAATAGTGGCAGTGGAATGCCTTGCTTCATGTGAAAAAATTTTTTAAAAATCTTATATGTCAGTGAAAATTTACACAGATCAATGGAAAACTAGAACCAACAAAAATGTTATTCTACTGAAAGGATACTGAGAATTCCATGGCTAAAGTGAGTAAGCAACAAGGAAGTCATAAAGAAAATGGTAACAAAAAGAACACTTATACTGAGAATCAGATAACTGGTATGTGTGGTGTGTTGTAGTGTAATGGATATTGGTTCAGAAGGAGAATTCAGAGAGCCGGGTTCAAATTCCAGTTAAATTTGTTTCATTCACTTACATGCACATACCCTTAAGAAATGTATTAATTCATCTCTTCCCTATACAGCTATGGGTTGAATAGCAAGTCAGATTGGGTTCTATAGCCTTAGTTGGCAACCAGTCTTCTGCAGAAATTAATGACAACCTACTGGGGGAACATCTTCTGCCTAGTCATTCATGTCTCAAAAGAGACATGATTGTCGAAGCATGTATCACATATAGCAGTTAACTGACTACTGATATTTCTGGGACACATTATAAAGAAAGAGTGTTTGGAAAACTTGTATGAAAGAATGGTGGAAAGTGAGGAAAGGCTTGGTAAATGGGGAAAGGCTGCTAAGGGTCCTGAGAAATAGAAGGTTGTGAAGAGTCACGATTACACACGTCCTGAAGGGACAGGGCATATAGAAGATGTCACATACCTGTCCCGACAATAACCATCAAGATGTTTATACGTCGATTCGGGTATATTGCATTTTCACATCTATAGACAGATACTGGTTATCTGTCCCAGATCATGACAAATGGACAATGATTTAAATCAGAAAATAATAAAATAAGATTGCTGTTCGATTGGTAATCAAATGGCAATCTTTTCCCAGGTCTGCTTCGTTATTCAACACGGGCGCTGACAACAAATCAAGGATGAACGTCGAGACAATATAATTTTGATATAAAATTTTAATGAATAAAACATCAAAAAAAAAAAAAAAGAAAAAGAAATCTAAATATGAATTAGAATGTCCAATGACCTGAACCTCAAAATTACTTTCGGATACCCAACGTGGTCAAAATGTTAAATACACAATACCCAACAGAAAATATGAACAAAGTACAGGCGATTACGAATGCAAGCTATCGACATACAATAAGATGGGAGAAAATCAGATTATTTGAAACACGTGGTATGCTGTGTGTAGTCACATAATATTCATGGAAGTGCATGCGTGTTCTAACGTAACTCGATAACTTATCTTTGTATCAGTTTCTTCTCTCTTTCTTTTACTGTCTCTTCTTTTCTTTTCTTTCTTTCTCTTCTTTCTTTATACACTTGAAATTTATGTAGTTACAACTGTCTCTATATCTTTCAGTTGATTACTATATTTTCAGCACACAGCTATTCTGAAATGTCCGCACGTTTCTTTATTTTTTCTTCAATCGGCGTTGTCTTTTCTGCATGCAAATAATTCTGTTGTCTTTATCTTCAACATAGTTTCTTGTATCTGGTGACTTCTCTGCGTCGTTGTCTCTCTTTCTTTTCTCTTCTTCTCTTGATAAATTACAACTTCTGGCATCTTTGTAGCTATCTCTTTCTTTCTTTCTTTCAAGAAGTACGAATCAACATACAAATATTAATCTAACTTTTCTTCGTCTTCGTTGTTATATTTCTTTCTTTCTCGATACTCGGCACAGTTCTGTTTTCTTTCTTGTTTTGACGAATAAGACTTTGTACACTCGGTCTTTTCTTATCCGGAGTTGCTTAAGATGAAATGGGCTAATTTACGCAATTTTCTCAAAAATGCGCTTACCCTTCCTCCATCATTTATCAGCGTTCAGCAAACACGACTTGCTTTGTCGAGACCCAACAAGCAACTGACTAAATTTTTACTTTGGGTTTCTCTTCCCTCATGATTTCTTTTGGTGCAAATTTTAACTCTTGCTGCTTCCCCGAATTGCAATCGATTTCCATGTCTGCTTTATTTCCTGTCTGACTTTTATCTGGGTCAGCTAACCTTGACCTACTATTCCAAAACTAGCACTGGTCATTCACGTGATCGACTCCTTGTTACTACGTAAAGACTATATATCTGTAACAAAGAAGCTGAGTTGTGAAAATAATAAATGAAATAAAACTTTTAAAGAATATTTCTGATGTGAAAATGGTATTAAACTTTATATTTTTCAGTTCTTTAAACAAATTTTTATTTAATTGAAAATATTTCTTTTCTCGTCATAAATCATAATTTCAAAATTAAATTGAAAAATTACAAAAAAAAATTTTCAAAAGTAAATATTCATCATAGACTTCTTCCTCTGTCAAATCTGAAAGAAAATATGTTTTATTAAATTTAAAATGTGTTTTATTAAATTTAAAATGTGCTTTTTTTAAATTATGCAAGCACCAAATCAACAAAAACGATTTTTTCAGTTTTATTGAATTATTTTTGTAAGGCTTCAGGAGAAATTTTCAAGACTTTCTGATTCAATATTTCAAAAAGATTTTACTGAAATATCTTCAGAAATTTTACTTCATAAAATTATAGAAAATATTTGTCATTAATCACCCCGGCAATTTTAAAAATGTGTCAAAATATTAAGGTACTTGACTTCCTATACTTCTAGAAAACATTCTATTAAAATAACCTATTCTGTATACAATTACTGAATAAATACTCAAAACTTTTCAACTGAAATTAAAACCAAAATATGACGTTTAGAACGGCTCGTGATTAAACATAATATACATTCATTGTCTCTTATATTTAACAGTATATGTTTAGAAAATTGTTTGCTGCCTTGATACACTATATATATATATATATATTGTTGGTTCCTTATATTCAGTTCTTTAGATTGCGCATTAAACATCGACTAGTCTAATCAGTACCTCTTTTACTGTTGTTATGGTATGCATGCAAGTATGTATGTATGTATGTATGTATGTATGCAAGTATGTATGTATGTATGTATGTATGCATGCAAGTATGTATGTATGTATGTATGTATGTATGCATGCAAGTATGTATGTATGTATGTATGTATGCATGCAAGTATGTATGTATGTATGTATGTATGTATGCATGCAAGTATGTATGTATGTATGTATGTATGCATGCAAGTATGTATGTATGTATGTATGTATGCAAGTATGTATGTATGTATGTATGTATGCATGCAAGTATGTATGTATGTATGCATGCAAGTATGTATGTATGTATGTATGTATGTGTAGATATTAATGGACAGAAGTAACTTAAGAAGTTTATTTTCCTGCAGTTGGGTGAGTATATTATTTTACATTTATCAATCTCCCTGTTTGGTGTGATTGTTCAAATAAAAACGTATTCTTCAGTATGGTGTGACTAAATTAATGCATTACCTGTACTTCTGCAAGTGCTTGCTGTGCATACTCTTGCGTGTGTTTCTGTGTGCACTTGCTGTGAGTACTCTTTGAGTGGCTTTTGGTGACAATGACCCAAAAGTGTATGTCGTTTTTGGTGAAGAACTACTTCTTGAATGCATATTATTGCCTGACCTGTAAAAGTCCTGACTTAAATTTCATAAAAAAATTATAGAGTGAATTAAAGACTAATGTTCATGCCAGGATGTGCGTTGTGGTGCAGTGGATATCGACTCGAAACAACAAATTGGGAAGCCAAGTTCGAATTCCAGTTGTATTCCTTGCATTCACTTACACACAAATACCCTTGGGAAAGGTATTAATCCATCTCATCCCTCCAGTTATGGGTTAAATAATAGGACAAATTGGGTTCTATAGCTTTGGTTGGCAACCAGTCTACGACAGAAAGCAATGGCAAACTACTGCAGGATAATCTCCTGCCCAGTCAGTCATGTCTATTTCCAGACATGATCGCCCAAAGCGTGTATCACGTAAAGCACTTAACTGACTAACTAGATTAGCAGCAAGATCTCACAATTTTACAGCTGAAATGGCTAGTGCAACGCCCAAAGCATGTGTCACGTATGACAATTAACTGAACTGCTGATGCCAAAAGACTGTCAAATCTTCTTGGGGAGATTTTAAAAAATTGCCAAAGAGTAATCCCCTGGTATGTCTCTAAAGTTTGTCAAAAATAACACCAAACAGTTTCAGGCTGTCATTCAACAAAAAGGATACACAACTAACTGCAATCCAAAGACGTATTGGCATGGCCAAGGATTCATTCCAAAAGCTGAGTAGACTAATGAGAGACATGAGAATTTTGTACCGGATTGATGTGTGATAACTGTCCTCCTATATGGGAGCAAATGCTGGACAATTAAAAGCCTCCAAAATGAAGCTACTCTTAGCGTAATCCATTCTGATAGTAGGCAGGAAAGTTTCTTTTTGGTGGTTTAACACCAAAAAGAAACTTTCCTGCCTACTATCAGAATGGATTACGCTAGTCTCCTACAGAATGACACACTGCACCTCCTTGGCGTCACTCTCTCAAACGATCTCAAATGGAATGACTACATCGAATCCATAGCTGTATCTACTGTTAGAAATTTTGGATCATTGTGTCGAGCCATGAAGTTTTTCTCGCTAGAATCCATTTTGCACAGTTATAAATCTACCATTCTTCTGTGCATTGAATACTGCTGCCATACCTAATTGAGTGCTCCTGCTATTCATCTTGTGGTTCTCAAGAAAATCTAAAGAAGTATTTGCAATATAATCAATCCTGACTTTGCATCTAGTCTTCACTTACTTTCTCACCAACCTGATGTAGCTTCCCTCTGTCTTTTCTACAAGTATTTTTATGTTTAATGCTCTGACAGGCTTCTTTCTCTCGTGCCCCCTACCACATGTGTTTACACATGCTACTAGATTGCCATCAAGGTTCCACTCTTTTACCACTAAAATAGTTGAATGTAACTGCATCTTCTACTCTAACAGTTTCTGTTCTCTCCCTTCCATTTGTGAAACTCCCTTCCATTTGCTTGCTTTCTCAATAGCTACAATCTCAATCAATCTCAATATCAATTATCATCTTCTATTTCTGTTATGTCATGAGTAAGAATAAATAACTCAACAACAGGAATAGGTTAATTGTTGTATTCCGTGAAAATAGTATTTACAAAGGTTATTAGTATCCAATACAAGAATAAAGGTTAATCGTCTCAACCGTCGTAAGACGTAGTATGAGCGATGAGTACTTCCGGGTCGTCACCGGAAGTCTACGACTGACTTGTCGATCGGCTGCTCGGCACACCCTCCTACGTAGATGCCACCGTTATTTTACATAGTAATGGAATAGTCCATTATAGCCGAATAGGCGCGGGCGTCCCAACAATTTCCTTGATTCACATCTACCTCTTACCCTTTGTTTGTCTTTTCCTGTACCTTGTTTTTTCTCTCACTCTAATCCCCTGAGAACCAGCAGTGGCCCTGCCTTACTTGGGGTGAAATAATTACAAAAAATAAAACAATCTTCTCAAAGATTAATGAAATATTCGAAGCAACATAAATGTGGGTCTACAGAAGGTTGCTGAGGATACAATGGACCAAACATATGAGCAATGATGAGGTTTTAAAGAGAAGTGAAATTAAAAGAAAACTTATATTTAACATCATGAAGAGACAGCTGAAACTTCTGGAATAAGTAATGAAGAAGGAGGGCTTGGAGAATCTGATAATCACAGGGTTGATAGAGGGAAAGAGACACAAGAAAACAGAAAGTGACATACTTGATGAGCTTGAGCAAATGGATGTCAGAGCAGAGTTTGAGAAAAATAAGACAAAATGTATTATGAGCTACAAGAAATAGGAAGATGTGAAGAGCTATGATTGCTTACATCCTGAAAGGATATGGCATATAAAAGAAGTGCTACAGGTTAATAATTTTCATTTTCTTTTTTATAAAATCTCTGAATTAATTTCGTTTCTGGGTAAAATAATACGCTCTCTAAATAAAATTCGTATATTTAGAAATTCTGGATTTAAAAATGCCTCGCTCTGTTAAACAGCAATTGATAAATAATTTAAAAGCAATTAAATTTTCGTAGGAGGTGGGAGCTAATACTGTCTTCAACAGTAGATGGGAGTAGATGGGAGTAGAAAAACGAAGTTGATGATTAAATATCAAGATATTAAGCAACTAATATTGCTACAAGAATTTTGGGGATATACTTATCTTAATATGAGCACACTAATCGACAAGCAACTTTTATTGTTAATACTTAAAATGTAGATGTCCATGTTGGACTGTATTCAAGTTTGATACTACGAGGTAGAGCTAAAAGTTCTCAGCCTCATCAAGCACTTCCAAAAGACATTAACTAAAACATTGTAAAATTCAGTGTTTAATCATCAAATTATTTTCCAGAAATATTTAATTTATTACTTCAAAAAATATCCAAAGAAAACAAATGTGGTAGAGTAGAGGTAAAGCCAGTGGGTTGTTATCAGACATGATCTGCTCACATCTGCCAAATTCAAATGCAATTGGTGCAAAAGTTTGAGTTTGAGTTTAAGTTTTGTTTAATGACAAATCAAACTCTGTGGATTATTTAATGACAAAAACGTGAAGTTTTAAGGTATTTTTCGGTTATATAAAGAAGGTTGATTTAGTCAGATTTTAATGAAAATTTTTGTTTTTATTTTAGAAAACTGAAAATGTCTTCTAGTTCTGTATCCAAAAATGTTTTGCTGAGAATAATTTTTTCCTTCAAAAACGTGTTATGGTAATATTTTTTTCTTCAAAAATGTATTGTTGGCAATATTTTTCCTTCAAAAATGTATATTTTTTCAATAAAGTCTATTTTTATGTATATATTTCTATAAAAAGTGTATTTTTATACTTTCATAGTGTTTTGACCCTAGTTTGGGGGTTAACTATTTGCCCACAGCTGGGACCCTAAAAGGTGCTACCACTCCTGGTCAGGGTGGACCTGGGAGCAACAGCAATTAAGAAGTGGTTCCATACTCATCACAGATGCAGATATTCACCCAAATATTTACAAAAAAATAAAATAAAATGCTAAAATGAACTGTGTTCTAACGTTCTGGACAATTTTGTCACTAATTATGAAAGATTTAATAGGAGTAAATTGAATGAGGTAGGAATGGCTTGTAAATTTTAAATCCTCCAAAATGATCACCGAAGTTAATCAACGTTGAGCCGGTCAGTACTTTGATGGGTGACCGCTTGGGAATATCAGGTGCTGTAAGTGTATAGTGACGGATGTGCGTGCTTACGGCCATATCACGTTGAATACGCCAGTTCTCGCACGATCACCGAAGTTAAGCAACGTTAAACATGGTCAGTAAGTACTTAGATGGGTGACAGCTTGGGAATACCAGTTGCTGTAAGCGTTTAGTAACGGATGTGCGTTGTGGTGCAGTGGATATCGGCTCGGAAGGAGAAATCGGTGAGCCGAGATCGAATTCCAGTTGAATACCCTGCATTCACTTAAGAAAGGGTACCAGTTCTTAAGTGAATGCAGGGTATTCACTTCCCTCCAGTTATGGGTTAAATAACAGAGTAGGACTTGGATACCCTGCCCTTAAAAACAAATCCCAATGAATCTTGATACTCGAAAAGAAAAAATATTACTAGATACAAAACTTATATAAAAACAACAATAATTTGTTGAAAGAAAAAAGGTATTACCAGCAATAAATAAATAAAATTTAGTTGGCAATAAATGACCCGCCGAGGTTGATATGCCATAAAAACAAAACAACCAACCAACCAAAATGAAACTACTCTCCTTTAACCACCATAGATAAATTTTCTTGCTCATCATCAGCATTGATGACACTAATCTACTAGAAAGCGCTACACTTTGCCTCCTTGACCATGCTCTCTCCGATGATCTCAAATGAAATGACTGCACCGAATCCATAGCTGCGTCTATTGCTAGAAAAGTTGGGTTGTTGTGTCAGGCCACAAAGTTTTTTCTCATCAGAATCAATTTTGCACATTTATAAATCTACCATTCGACTATGCATTGAATACTGTTGCCATATCTGGTTTGGTGCTTCTGCTATTAATTTTGAGGTTTTCGACAAAATTCAAAATAGGATCTACAATATAATCGATCCTCAGTTGGCAGCTCGACTTCAGTCATTTTCACATCGAGGTAATGTAGCTTCGCTCTGTCTTTTCTACAAGTATTTTCATGGCAACTGCGCTGATAAGCTTTTTTCCCCAGATACCCTGACTACATGTATTTACCTGTGCTACATGACTGGCATCAAGGTCCCACCCTTTTACTGTCAAAATAGTTAAATGTAACTGCCTCTTCTACTCTAACAGTTTCTTTGCTTGCACTTTCCGTTTGTAGAACTCCCGACTGTTTGCTTGCTTCCCTGATAGCTACAATCTTCAAAAGTTTAAATGCAAAATCAGTTGCCATCTTCTATCTCTTTGATTCCCATCTTTCTCTTATCATTTTTTAACATTCCCTGGACCTTTTTTTCTTACTGTAACTTTCTGCGCATCAGTGGTGGTCCTGCCTTGCTTGGGGGGAAATCATTATAAAAAAAATCCCCGAAATCACAAGCTGTTTGCCTGAGTTAGCAATCTATTCAAAAAGATGTAAGAATTTATATACCATCAACAGATACAGAAGTTGATTTGATGTCTTTAAATGTGTGTGTGTGTGTGTGTGTGTGTGTGTGTGTGTGTGTGTGTGTGTGTAGATAGGCTAATATTTCTCTAAGTAATACTAGTACGTAGATTTGGGTGTTGCTTGAAATACGCATGACGTCAACAAATACGTCATTTGATAATATACTTGAGAAAAAAAACACTTTTGGAGTTGGTAAAAAAGTTAAAACAATCAAGCCATTTCATGTGAGACTGGATAAAAATAGCCTGAAGACATTCTTCGTTTCATTTTCATGCCCTCGACCTACAACATTCACTTGAAATGATCAACAAATGAGACAGAGTTCCTTCTGATGTGTTTACAAGAAGAAATTAATACCAAATAAAGAAAAAGAAAACTCTTAAAAATTTGTTTATGGACTGGTGACTTTTGTAAGTCAATGTTTTTACTTGATCTCATAAAGCAATATCAGAAATATTTCTTCTATGCAAAATTCATAACTTTTGCATGGAAGAAACTTTTCTGATGTTGCTTATATATATATATATATATATATATATATATATATGTGTGTGTGTGTGTGTGTGTGTGTGTGTGAGTCAAATTATTTATTTATAGTTTTTTGTTTATTCTATTATCTTGTAAGACTCTGATCCATATATTCAACTTATATATATATTAATTATTATATTAATACTATATTACATATTATATATATATATATATATATATATATATATATATATATATATGTCGGAATATATTTTTAATGCTACATAATTTTAGTTATTAACGACAAACAATTTTTTAATATAATCGGCCCTGCTAAATTTTAAAATAACGACACCAGTCGACCGGTTTTGTCCCCTTTCTTCAGAAATGTAAACGAGGAAAAACTATAAAAAAGAATATCTGTTAGGGTGAAATGAATATATAGAAGAGGGAGAAAGAATATTGGATTTCTAATAAAAGTTATTACATCTAAAGATGCTAGAGACCCAGCATAGCAAGCCCAAGCAAACACTCTCTTTGTTTACAAAGTGAGGGCTGCCTAGACCTGATAAACAGCATCTCCAACACATTCAGATAAAACGAGTGCCAGATCACACTTGTTGTTCCATCTGAATATATATATATATATATATATATATAGTCATAAATAGATTCATATATATATATATATATATATATATATATTTTGGCTAGCTTGAGATTCTTTGTGTATCTTTGCTCTACTTTTGCATTCGTTTGTATTTTGCGTTTCGTTTGTACTTTGTATCGAGCACTTTTTCTTTTTTTTGTGGTTGGTTCCGTTTGGGGTTTTTTTTTCTTTACTGCGGAGTATCGTATGTCTTGTCTTTATTCCGCGGATTTCTTTTTTTTTTCCCCTCTTATCCAACGCCTTAGTGCGCCGGATTGTAACGGAATTAGGTTCTGTTTGTTAATGGTTTTTCTTAAAGTTTATCTTAGTATAAATTTAAAACTTAGATACTTGCAGAATTTATTTAGTTATTATTTTGAATATATATATATATATATATATATATATATATATAAATTTTTTTCTTTATTCTATCTTTATTCTCTACAAATCTTTTCACGGCTTCTGCTCAGATAAACTTACCGGTATCCCTTATATATGAATTCACTCAAGCCACAAGATTAGCAACTAGGTCCCACCCTTTTAAGACGAAACCAATATATTGCAAATGCAAATTCTATCCGGCAGTTTTTTTTCTTGCACTTCCCACCTGTGGAATTCCCTTCCGTTTACTTGCTTTCTTGACAGCTACAACCTTGAAGTATTCAAATGTAAAGTCAATAGTCATCTCCTATCTCACTAACTTGAATTATCTCTCCCTCATGCTCCTTTCTCTGCCCATTCCACTCACATCAGTATTCTCATGCTTTTCTTACCCTCTTCCTGACACCCTCTGTCACTCTTTCTAATAACTTTCCACCTATGTCACCCCCTACTTAATAGTGGCAGTAAAATGCATTGCCTGGGGCGAAATGATTATAAAAAAATCTTCTTATCGGATTCATATATATAAATAATAACTAAATAGACTCTGTAAGTATGTAGGCCGTAAATTTATACTAAAATAAACCTTCAAAAAAACCACTAACAAACAGAACCTAATTTGCCCTGACGATCCGTAGTGTGAAACCGCGGTAGGTTTTGGCTCACTTTAGATTTTTGTGTATGTATATATATATATATATATATATATATATATATATATATATATATATATGGATCAGAATCCAATAGAATAAAGAAAAAGAAGAAACTGAAATTGTATCTCAATTTATCATGTTTCAATTTTATTAAAACTTCTTCAGATACTGAGAGAAATGAAAAAACAACAAACAGACAACATACTGGTTTGTTATGATTTGGCCTTAGTTCTTTTAATATAATGTAGTTTCTACCTCTTTGAAGTGGTTTCCTTCGTTTTTTTTTATATCTCTCAGTCTCTGAAGAATCTTTAATAAAAGTGAACCATCTTAGATCGAGATACTTCTCCTATTTGTTCTTTTTCTTTATTCTATCACCTTCTCAGATTCTGATTTATATATTCAACTCTTTTTGTCTGAGCTTACGGCCATATCACGTTGAATACACCGGTTCTCGCTCGATCAACGAAGTTAAGCAACGTTGAGCACGGTCAGTACTTAGATGGGTGTTGTAAACGTTTAGTGATGGAAATACGTTGTGGTGCAGTGGATATCGGCTCGGAAAGAGAAATCAGTGAGCCTAGTTCGAATTCCAGTTGAATACCCTGCATTCACTTAAGCACTGGTACCCTTGGGAAAGGTATTAATCCGTCCCATCCCTCCAGTTATGGGTTAAATAACAAGGGTAGGACTTGGGGACCCTACCATTAAAAAACAAATCCCAATGAATCTTGATATTTGAAAAGAAAAAAAAGTATTACTAGACACAAAACTTATATAAAGAAACAACAATAAATTGTTGAACGAAAAACGGTATTACCAGCAATAAATAAATAAAATTTAGTTGGCAATAAATGACCCGCTGAGGTTGATATGCCATAAAAACAAAACAACCAACCAACCTTTTGTCTGAACATGTAAACCACTTATTTTCAATATGTCCTGCTTTTTTCCTTATTATATGTCTATAAATTTCCGTTTTCTCTTTCTAATTTAAAATATATATAAATCCAAAAGATATGAGTCATAGAAACGAATACATTATAAATTATTTTGCATATCAATATAGGCTCCTTGACGTTCTGTAACCTTCATTATTATTTTTCAGAATTGATTTTGTTAACTTTTCTGCTGTTTTAACTTTAGTCTTATTGCAGCTGTTTTTATTGTTTCTCAGAGATCATCATTACTTGAATATTGTTTTTCATTTTCATTTATGTCTGTTTTAATGATAAGCTACAAATATTTTACTAACTCCCCAGCCTCGTCCGTTATCTTCTAACTGACTATTTCCAGGAAGGATCCAACTTCATACCAAACCATCTGGTTTGTAGTTCTACATTCATTACTAAAAGTTACTGTAAAGAAATCAGTTTTTAAATATTTCTTCAGTGGATATGCATTGTAGTCCAGTGGCTATCAGTTTGGAATGAAAAATCAGGTAGCAGAATTCAAATTCCAGTTAAATAACTTGCATTAACTTACATGCAAATACCCTTTGGAAAAGTATTAATCCATCTTTTCTCCCTTCAGATATGGGTTAAATAACAGAACAGATTGGGTTCTATACATTTGTTTGGCAACCAGTTTACCTCGCCTGGAAGATAAAGGGGTTTGTGTAGGGTCAACACACCTACCTGTTAAAAAGAAGTTACAACTGAATGGACGAGGGGTTGTCGCTAACCTATGCTACACTGGGAGTGATTGTGTTCAGGTTTTTTTAAGGAGTCCTTCTTCACCTAACTTACATTTTTCTCCTTGTGATGTTTATTTAAATATGATAATTTGGTTGCTTTCCCAGCGCACTTTTCTCTCTTTTACAATCTGCAACACCAGTTTCTTCAAAGATCTCCTTGTTAGTTTTCTTGTTTCTTTCCTTTCTCACCCTGTCAAATCACTCAGAAACTCTCTTACTCTCTTCTTCTCTTTCATTCGCGCTCTCTCATTCTGTCTCTCTCATTCTCTCTCTCGTTCTTTCTTACTCTCTCGTTCTCTCTCTCTCTTACTCTCTCCTTCTCTCTCTCCTTCTCTCTCCTTTTCCCTCTCTCCTTCTCTCTCTTACTCTCTCCTTCTCTCTCTCCTCCTCTCTCTTACATCTCATTCTCTCTCTCCTTCTTTCTCTCTTACACTTTCCTTCTCTCTCCCCTTCACTTACTCTCCTTCTCTCTCTTGTACTCTCTCTCTCCTTCTCACTTTCTTACTCTTACCTTCTCTCTCTCTCTGCCCTCTCTCTCTCTCTCTCTCTTTCTATGTTTTTTAGTGTTCAGACTGTGCAAGACGCAGTGAACACTCAAGGTAGGGTGTTACACTAAAGGGGCAGTTTTTTTTTGTTTTTTTTTTAATCATTTCACCCCGAGCAAGGCGGAAACGCCACTGATGTGCAGGGGGTTACATAAATGTAAAAAGATTAATTAGAAAAGAGTGAGGAGTACAAACTAGTTAGAAAGGAACAACAGAAAGCTTAGAAAGCAGGTGCGATGACAGATACATAGGTGGAGAGAAAGGGAAGGTTATACAGGGGAGGGGAGAGAGCTAGAGTCCAGTGGTTAGTAGATGAGTATTGACTTTGCATTTAAATTTCTGGAGGTTGTAGCCGTCAGGAAAGCAAGAATAAGGGAGCGAGTTCCACAGGCGGGAAGTGCGATAGAGGAAGCTGCAGGAGTAGAATTGTCGTCTGCATTTGGCTAACCTGACTGTGAATGGGTGGGACCCAGTTGCCAGTCTAGTTGCACGAGTAAACACCTGTTGAGGAGGCATCAGTGACTTAAGCTCATCCGAGCAGAAGCCATGAAAGTATTTATAGAACAGACAAAGGGAGGCCACATTTCGACGATGGGGAAGTGGCTGCAGTCGAGTCGCCAGATCAGTACCTATCACATTACAGACTCTCCTTTGGAGCTTGTCAAGAACACTGAGGAGAACGGCAGGGGCACCTGACCATAAATGGCAGCAGTACTCCATGCACGGACGGATGGTTGACTTGTATATATGCAGGATGGATTCAGGTGAAAAAAACATCCTGGATCGACATAGTGACTCAATCTTCTTAGAAGTAGAATTAAAACGAGAAGATAACAGTTAACTCTAGACTTGAATAGGCTAAGATTGTAGTGATGTAAAAAGCATCCACTTGGGAGTCAGTTCCACAGAGCAGCGCTTTATGGGTAGAAGTTTTTCGATTGGAATTTACTTCTTCCCAGTGGAATACAGAGGCAATGTGGGTGGGCTGCTACAATAGGAGTGGCATGTCAGTTCCCATCCATGAAGGCTGGAACTGGCAGAACCAAGTAATGGAGTTTGTCCAAGCATTTTCCATATAAGTAACGATAGAGTAGGGTGAGGATTGCTACATCCTGCCTGTGAGAGAAACAGAGAGAGAGAGGTTGCATGGTGGAAAATAATTTGACACCCACAAGGGCTCGAAAACTTTTTTGAACTCTATCAAGACTGGAAAAGGAGCACTGGATATAGTCCTTGTGTGTGAGAAACTATTTTGCACACTCCAACCCCTCTATCTCTCTTTCTCTCTCTCCCTCTTTCTCTCTCTCCCCCTCTTTCTCTCTCTCTCCCCTCTTTCTCTCCCCCCTCTCTCTCCCTTCCCTCTATCTCTCTCTCCCCTCTTTCTCTCTCTCTCCCTTCTTTCTCTCTCTCTCTCTTTGTATCCCTATTTCTGATTTGTATTTCTTTATCTCTCCAAACTTCGGTTTGTATCTTATTTCCCTCTCTGTTTCATCTTTTCCACCCTCTTGTTTCTTTGCGTGGATGTGCGTTGTCGGGTGGATATGCATTGTGGTGCAATGGATATCAACTCGGGACAAGAAATCGGGGAGCCGTGTTCGAATTCCAGTTGAATTCCTTGCATTCACTTACGCACAAATAGCTTTGGGAAAGGTATTAATCTGTCTCTTCCCTCCACTTATGGGTTAAATAATAGGACAGATTGGCTTCTATAGCCATTGCTGGCAACCGGATTACCGCAGAAAGCAATGGCAACATACTGCATGATAATCTTCTGCCCAGTCAGTCATGTATTTTTTCGAGACATGATCGCCCAAAACGTGTATCACGTATGGTACTTAACTGACAGTTTCTTTGCATCTCTTTCCTTTTATTCTCATCTTTTTTTAATATCTCAGTACATCACTCTCCTGTATCTATCTTTCCCACCTTCTCTCTCTCTCTCTCTATATATATATATATATATATATATATTGCTCTCTCTCTCTTTCTCTTACACACACTTGTCTCTCTAGATCTATTTAAATAAACTTAATTGATAGCATGACCTACTTTAACAGGTATTTTATTGTTTAAGTTTCTTTATACACTTTCAACAAACTCTTTTTTTTTTATAAAGAAGAAAATCAGGCTTAAAAGTTTCTACCCTCCAAATAAAAAGATTAAGAGAAAATTTAATCCTCTTGAAGAAGCAAATATTACCCCTTGGGTAATGGAAACTGAAAGAACTAACAAAATCCCATGCAAATCCTTTGTCATGTAAGTAATTTAGAAAATAACATTTAGATATTTCTTACTTTTCAATTGCTTAAGCTGGGTATTAATTGGTATTAGTATTATTTACTATCTAATAATATAAAAAAAATAATTTTGCTCCCTTAGTACTATTAGACTCCTCTGTCAAGTATAGGACCACAGCCTCACCATGTTAGGGCCACAGCCTCATCACACTGTGTTGCTGCGATAGCTTCGATAGCAAGTTGGTCTTTTATAGAGTAGCGTTACCAACCCTATTTTTAAAAATAGTTCACTCAAAGAAGATAATGCCGTGTGCGAGAGAGAAATTCCGTATTGCACTGAAATTGCCGCGTTATATTATATTTATCATATACAACCCATTTAATGACGTACTGGAAGGTTTTGAAAATGAGTAAAGGGTTGCACAGGTCTAGACCCACTCTTTCAACACCCCTTCCAACGGCAATGTGGTTTCGAATGGTTGGTGGAGAAGCAAGTTTCCATGAATGGCCGGATCAAACTTTGATGCAAGGAAATGCTCTTCTCGCATGTACGAACAACCGGTTTAAAATCATTTTTCCTTTTTGTCAAAAGAAAGAAAGAAAGAAAGAAAGAAAGAAAGGAAGGAAGGAAGGAAGGAAGGAAGAAAGGAAGAAAGAAAGAAAGAAAAAAGGAAGAAAGAAAGAAAGGAAGAAAGAAAGAAAGAAAGAAAGGAAGAAAGGAAGAAAGAAAGAAAGGAAGGAAGAAAGAAAGAAAGACAGAAAGAAAGAAAGGAAGAAAGAAAGGAAGAAAGGAAGAAAGAAAGAAAGAAAGGAAGAAAGAAAGAAAGAAAGAAAGAAAATAAGCAACAATTCAAATTTGATAGGGTCGAAGGATGAAAAAACACACACATACATACCATTTGAAATACTCATTTCTTTTTATGAATATCGATAAAAACACATCGCAACGTCCATCCTTCTGACCGTACTCTGAAATTAGAAAAAATTAACCCGTTTACATTTCTCCCCAGATTTTTAACAGGAGTAGAGGTTTATCCCTTGTTCCCTGTTTAGCACTGAGTCTACTTCTGCTATATAACCTTAACGCTTGTTCTTTGCTACGCTAATATAAGTGGGCACAGTAACCCTCGACCTTATGCAGTTCTTGGGCATTGTATTGGGTGAACATTGTTAAACATGCATTTTCTCATTAAGTATATCTTAGAAAATTTACACACACGCACATATAGATGAGGTGTGTGTGTTGTGTGTGTGCGTGTCTGTGTGCATTCAGGCACTTACTATGGGAAATCATACAGAGGACGTGAGCATTGACATTTAAAGAAATGAATCTAAAGATATTATCACATAAAACCTTACACTAAATAGAAATAGTCCTGGGTATGATGGTAAACTGCATCCAGCAGCAAGGCCCCTGATTGGGTGGTTGTGAGGAGCATGGAACCACCTCTTAATTACTGTTGTTCCCAGGTCCACTCTCACCCGGAGTGGTAGCACCTATTCAGGATCCCAAATAGTTAACCCCCAAACTGGGGTCAAAACACTATGAAAGTATAAAAATACTTTTATAGAAATATATACACAAAAAAAGACTTTTATATAAAAAAATATATACATTTTTGAAGGAAAAATATTTCCAACGATACACTTTTGAAGGAAAAAATTATTACCATAACACATTTTTGAAGGAAAAAAATTGCCATAATACATTTTTGAAAGAAAAAATTATTACCAGCAAGACATTTTTGAATACAAAGCTAGAAGACATCTTCAGTTTTCTAAAATAAAAACAATTTTTCATCAAAATTTGACTAATCTAACCTTCTCACTATAACCGAACATAAAAAATACCTTAAAACCCCACCTTTTTGGCATTAAATAATCCACAGGTTGGTATGCCGTTAAACAAAACTCAAACTCAAACTAAATGGAAATATTTAGAAGTATTTTGAAAATAGATGTGCGTAATATTCTTACGATACAGATGCCAAACACAATAGATTTTTAAAGAAAGATCGATCTTGGTATGACATGACCTACAAGACTTCTGATCGGGAAATTGCAGGTTTTGACAAGCGTTGAGCCAATTCCTAATTGCTGTTGTTTCCAGGTTCAACCTTACTCGAAATATTAGCATCTTTTCGTGTCCTATCTATGGGAAAATAGCGAACCCCCAACCAAAAAAAAAAAATAAAAATAAAATAAAACCCCATTAAAGTATAAAAATACATCTTTTTAATAAAAGCATGTTGTATCGCCGAGGTGAATACGATACACAGAGAAAGTGTGCTGCAGTATTGTTCAGCACAATATCTAGTGCTAAACGGATATACACAGAACAGTACAATAGTTACAATAACAGACAGGACAGAACTTACAACACAGAGAGGAGGGGTTTCGATCACAATAGTCCCCGATGTAATCAGTTTGAATATTACTCGAACAACACTGGAATATTATGCCTCAAATTCTTTACTTAAATAGATCACTCAGCCATGGGCCATTCCATCATTGAGTGTGCTGCAAGGGTGTCAGCCACTCTACAACAAAGCGCCAGCAATATATTTTTCTATAAAAAAAGTTACCAACAAGACCTATTTATAGTAAAATTACCAAAAATACATCACCCAACATGAAATAATTTTTTCATGACATAATATTCTACAATTTTTTAAAGAACCCTAACTCGGCGTCAGTCAAGAGTCAGAGATGGGAGCAGCGAGAGACACCACTAAAATGTAACGAGAGAAGCTTCAGGTCAACTCGGACATTGTCCTCTTTCTCTTTCATTTTTCTCCTTGTCTATTTCAACAATTACTACTAAAACATTTTGTACGAACTCTTGATACCTTAACTTTCTCAGTGAACATTTATTTCTACAAATTCTTGTTCTTCCTCCTTTTAATAAATTTCTGTTTTAACATTCAAAATGTATATTTTATTATTCCACTCTTCTACACTAATCCACACATTCCAACTGACAACCAAGCTCCTGATGAAAACCTTCTGATAATACTTCTGCATAAATCCTGTAAGCTGTAGGGAGTTCGGTCATGTCTGACACAAGGCCAAATCAAAGAAACATTAATCAGATCCCTACGCTTCATATTCACTATCATTTGCACTGATTTGTCACCGCTTGCAAAGTAGCTCTTCAATAGCTTTTAAGTATCATTCCGCAGGTTTTCATATAAAAAAAATCTCTTGAATCTGGTTTTCTTGAGAGAAAAAGGTCATAATCGGTTGGTACGAGGTCAGGCGATTATAACGAATAGGTAGACAACTAAACTGAGTTAGAGTTTCTTTTCTGTAGTAGATTTGTTTTATACGATCACGAGTCATCATGAAGAGGACACCATTTTTTCACCTTAACGAGCGCAGGGGTTTTTTCGGCAAAACCAATATGAACACGTTACAGCTATTAAACGTATAAATGTGCATTTAGTATTTTTGTTGAGCCTTAAGAACTCAAAATGAATAATGATCCGATCACACGCACAATATTACCGGCCTTTACGTAACATTTCGATTGAGTTTGACTCGAGTCGAAAAACGTGTGTCACCTCGCGAAGATCAGACTGAGAATTTAATTGTTTTAAGTTATTTCCCATGAGCCATTTACAAGAGTAATGAATCATTTACACAATATTTATAAATTTTCTAGCTTTATCCAGGAAACATTGTTTTACGTTGCACATGGGAAGACAA
>JBBBDQ010000723.1:1525000-1565000 GCA_037127315.1 Ascarosepion bandense | reverse complement strand
AATGAAAACATGGTTCGTTATCCTTTTTTTTTTCTTTTTTTTTTAAATCATCTCACTCCAAGCAAGGCATCCCACTGCAACTATTGCGCATGGGGCTACATAGGGGAAGGTAAAGAGAAGGAGTGGTTAGACATAGGGAATGTCAGGAGGAAGGTGACAGATGAGTAAGGATATCGAGGATGAGGGTTGGGCAGATGGGAAGAGTGTTTGATAGAATGGGAGCAGGTTAGTGTGTTAGGAGGTGTCTATTGACCTTACATTTAAACTCCTGGAGATTGTAGCCGTCGGGGAAGCAATCATTTGGAAGATAATTCCACAGTCGGAAAGTGCGAGGAAAGAAACTGTTGGAGTAGAAGTTACGGCTGCATTTTATCGGTTTCACTGTAATAGGGTGGGATCTAGTTGCTAATCTAGTATCTCGTTCAAATTCGTATTTAGTGGGCACTAGTGATCTAAGCTCAGACTTCAGGGTTTAAGGTTGTAGAGATATCAGCAATGGGTTCATAAGGCTGGGGTTTAGTTGGATGTTGTCTGCAAGAGGTGTTAAGTATAACTCTTAGCATGTGAGTGTAGATTCCATCAAGCTTAGGGTTTAAGATTGTTGAAATATCAAGGATGGGTTTATAAGGCTGTGATTTAGTTCAGTATTGTCTTCGACAGATGTTAAGTATAACCCTCAGCATGTAAGAATAGGTTCCATCAAGCTTAGACTATAGGGTTTAAGATTGTTTTGAAGGGTATCTAAGCAAAATTAATAGATAGACAAAAAAGAAGTAGAGAGAGACAGACTGTTCACAACACCAGTCATAAAAGAAACTACCTTACTCATTCACCCATCTTCTTCACAAAGCTACGTGACACTTATACTTTTCCCTCACTTTTTCCTTGTCTGTTCTTTTTTCCACATACAACTACAAACAACTAATTGTAAGAACTTTAGCACTAAGAAAAATTTAGTTATAAAAATCACGAAAATAAAAATATCTTATATTTTTATATTTAAACACCTTCTTCGCCTTTTTGTATTGTGGGTTGATTAAAATCAGCAGTATCCTTTCTTATCTTCGAGAGTAAATTCACAACGACAGAACTCTTAAAATCAACGATACACTGCACATTCATGAGCACATCCTTGGACCCAAACTTTCTTGATATTTCTATCTATTTACACATAGGAATAAATTTGGCCCAAATCGTACATTGACATCTTAGCTTCAAAGATCCTAAAATTGACAAATGCAATTTACATTAGAAATAAATTAAAAAGAATTAAAAAAAAACAGAAAATATAATTTAGATGACATTACAAACCTTGTGCGAGTCTTTATTGTGAAAAATGTTGAAACGAATAAAAACAAAAGTCAGTCAGTTAAGTGCCATACGTGGTACACGCTTTGGGCGATCATGTCTCGAAAGAGACATGACTGACTGGGCGGAAGATTATCCCGCAGTAGGTTGCCATTGCTTTCTGCGGTAGACTGGTTGCCGACCAAAGCTATAGAACCCAATCTGTCCTGCTATTTAACCCATAACTGGAAGGAAGAGACGGATTAATACCTTTCCCAAGGGTATTTGCGCGTAAGTGAATACAATGGATTCAGCTGGAATTCGAACTCGGCTCCCCGGCTTCTCATTCCGAGCCGATATCCACTGTACCACAACGCACAATGCGTTGTTTTTTCTGTCTCTCTGGCCTCCAATCAGCCCTGTGAGTTTCAAATCTTCAAATACCTTTTTCCTTACTATGTTCCTTAGACATTTCAACTATCTCTTTCTGATATTAAATATAAGTATTCTTTAGAAATTGCAACTCTCTTTTTGATGTGCCCTTTTTGTTTTCATTTTCTCTGAAATTTAATTATTGCTCAAATGTTCAGCCCATGAGAAGACATATCCCTGTCTTACACCTCTGTCTATTTTTGTATATTTAAAAACTCATTTTCTATTCGTTTCCAAGCGGTTTGCTTCCAGTAAAAGTTCTTGAATATCATTCTAGTCAGTTAAGTGCCGTACGTGATACACGCTTTGGGAGATCATGTTTCCAAAGAGACATGACTGACTGGGCAAAAAATTATCCTACAGTAGGTTGTCATTGCTTTCTGCGGTAGACTGGTTGCCGACCAAGGCTATAGAACCCAATCTGTTCTGTTATTTAACCCATAGCTGGAGGGAACAGACGGATTAATACCTTTCCCAAAGGGTATTTGTGCGTAAGTGAATGCAATGAATTCAACTGGAATTCGAACTCGGCTCCGCAATTTCTCGTTCCGAGTCAATATTCACTGCACCACAACACACTATCATTCTAGTATTCTTCCCAAATATATCATAGTTATCGAGCTGTTCCAACAGTTCTTTGTGAAGCAATTTATCAAACGCTTTTTCATAAACTATAAAACGTACACTACCGGCTATAATTATTAGGCCATTCCAGTTTTTTAAAAGAAATTATATTCCCTTCCATTTACTTCCTTCACTCTTTCTCGTAACTTTCCTCCTATGTAACCCCCCTGCAAGACAGTGGCAGTAAAATGCCTTGCTTAGGGCGATATAATTATAAAAACATTCCCTTCCGTTTACTTGCTTCCTCGACAGCTACAATCTCCAAGAATTTAAATGTAAAGTCAATAGTCATCGCCTATCTCACTAACCTGCATCCTCTCTCTCATGCTCCCTTCTCCGTCCACTCCACTCTCATCAGTATTCTCATCCTTCTCTTACCCACTTCCTGACACCCCTTATAACCTGTCACTCTTTCTCATATCTTTCCTCCTATGTAAACCTCTGCAAAACAGTGGCAGTAAAATGTCTTGCTTGGGGCGATATGATTATAAAATATATATATATATATATATATATATATATATATATATATATATATATATATATTTCATACTATTTTTAGTATTTATTGCCAAGTGGATAATTCTAAATGAAAATAGAATGGTTCTTTTGTTATTATTACTTTGCAAAATTCTACAAGGAATGGATGCAAAGATAAACTCGTCCAAGTCACCCTAAATTTTCTTCATTCTTTCATTGATGAAGCTGCAATAAAGGTAATTATTAAATATTTAAAAATTCATTTGATGCACATGTTATTGTGCAGTATTAACAAAGAAACCATTCTTTTTTCATTTACAATTATTCACTTGGCAATAAATGCTAAAAAAATAGTATGAAATATATCATTTTTTTAAACACTGGGGTTGGCCTAATAATTATGGCCGGTAGTGTAGGATATACATCATTTAATCTGAATTATTATTAGGATTGAGTGAATTATTTACGTCCCGCAGGAATTTCGTCCAGTAAACTGATATTTCTGCCATATTTAAGGACTGTGGGGATTTTGTTTTGTTACTAACACTATTTTATTTAATTTTTTGCACATAAAATTGTAAATATTCATTGAGCTTTTCCATTTATAAAGGTTTTACTTTATTCCTTAAAGACAACTTCTACATATGGGGATAGTTAGAATTTTATTGAGACACTGAGGTATTATGTTAGCTGTAGTAAGACTGGTACGCAAGAAAGTGTGGTTTTGGTATAAGGAATACTTAATGTTTGTACCAGTGATTTTAGCTTGGCTAATTTTAAGAATGTGCATTGTGGTGCAATGGATATCGACCCGGAATGAGAAGTTGAAAAGCTGAGTTCAAATTCCATTTGAATTCATTGCATTCACTTACGCGAAAAGAATCCTAGGAAAAAGTATTAATCCATTTCTTCTTCATCCAACTATGAAAGGAATAGCAGGACAGATTGGGTCCTATAGCCTTGTTTGGCAACCGGTATATCACAGAAAATAATGGCAACCTGTTGCAGGAAAATCTTTTGACTAATCAGTCATGGATCGAAAGTGACGATTGCCCAAACGTGTATCACGTATGGCATTTAACTGAATGACTGCCATCTTTTTTTGGCCTGGTGCCACTTTTTTTGTATTTTTTACAAAAATATATATAATTATTTTTAAAAAATTCTTAATGCTTGATCGTATATTTTCTACGAATTGAAAACGACATATAGCACCTCATAAAGCGAAACACACTACCAAAGTTTTCCAAGTGATTTATAGTTGAAAGTGCTTCAGTCATTTTTTTCTGCAAGAGACCATACGTGGGGGTCTACTGCCTTAGAAATGGCGAAGAAGTTGATTTTATCTTTCGAGAAAAGACATTGTTCTAAAATTGAAAAAAATGTTTTAGTCTTGACATATTTGGAAAAGACTTAAGAGTAATCAAGAATCTTTACTAGTAGCAAACCGCTTGTATACGGACAGGTAACGAATTCAGCAGATATACAAAGATAGAAAGGGGCATATGACAAGTCAGTCAGTTAAGTGCCATACGTGACACGCTTGGGCGATGATGTCTCAAAAGAGGCATGAGTGACTGGGCCGAAGATTATCCCGCAGTAGGTTGCCATTGCTTTCTGCGGTAGATTGATTGCCGACCAAGGCTATAGAACCCAATCTGTCCTGTTATTTAACCCATAACTGGAAGGAAGAGACGGATTAATACCTGTCCCAAGGGTATTTGCGCGTAAGTCAATGCAATGAATTCAACTGGAATTTGAACTCGGCTCCCCGATTTCTCGTTCCGAGCCGATATCCACCCCTGCACCACAAAATGTGTCTTTTAACCGGATCTGTTCAACTTGTACAGTGAAAATATTTTGAGGACCCTAGAAGTTATACCTGGATCCGTCATCGGAGGTCACAATTTAAAAAATCTAAGGTACACAGATGATACAGTGCTAATAGCAGACACAGAAAAGAAACTACAACACCTCTTACAGAAGGTAGCTGAAGAGAGTGACAAAAAAGGACTACAAATAAACTGCAAGAGAACTGAATGCATGGTCATCAGTAAAAAGGGCAGCACAAAATGCCAAATACAAGTCGAGGATACTAAAATCAAGCAGGTACCGAAGTTTAAATATCTGGGAAGTGTTCTAACAGAAGACAGAACGTGCGACACAGAGATCCGAAGGCGAATTGGCATGGCGAAGGAGGCATTCCAGAAAATGAGTGAAGTTTTGAGAAACAGGACAATTTCGCTACAAACAAGGAAGAGAGTACTGGATTGCTATGTGATGTCAGTTTTTCAATATGGCAGTGAATGCTGGACAATATCATAAAAGATGAAGGAGAGACTTGAAGCAACTGAAATGTGGTTCTACAGAAGGATGCTGCGGATATCATGGGTCGAGCATGTGAGCAATGATGAAGTTTTAGAAATGATAGAAACGAAAAGGAAATTAATACTGAGCATCAGAAAGAGACAGCTGAAATTCCTGGGACACGCAATGAGGAAGGAGGGCTGGGAGAATCTGATACTAACAGGCCACATAGAGGGGAAAAGAGACAGGGGAAAGCAACGGATAACATATTTGAAGGACCTAATCAGGTCGGATGATGGAACGAGGATTGCATGTTGTAACAGGAGAAGGCGTGCTAAAAGCCACCAGGGATAGGGAGACGTGGAAATCCATGATCGCCTACGTCCTGAAGAGACAAGGCATATAAAAGAATAAGAATATTATCATAATTGACACTGCGATTAACCCACACCGCAACGAGTAGTTTTTTACGAAATAATTCTTTTAAAAATATATATTGTTTAAAAGATATATATATTTCTTCTCCAGGTTTTCTAAATTAAAGACATTTACACATATGGTTTCTTTAGGGAAAATTGACAAATGGTTGAAAATGATGAAAAAGTTAATGTCCACGAAAGGCTACAAAATCCAAAAAGCATTCTTCTTAATCACTGTCATGTACCTCGTTATTTCTGCCAGAATGTGTGAGTGAAAATGAAAGGAAGCCAACCAGATTTTCATTGATTTTCCTCATGAATTTAGAAAGCGGTACAAGCCTCCTTTGACTCACGGGCCGCATTTGTTTGCAAGTGTTGCCCATGACGGTGCCGAAGACATTGCTGGTTTATAAATAACCAATCTACAGTAGTTACTTGATTATCCGAACCTCGATTTTCTGATCTTCGATTATCCGGACCTAAAATAAAAATTGACGGTAAGAATTTTTGGCACGGAAGAGTTCCTATGGTGTGTCAATAATACATTTTTTATAATCATATCGCCCCAGGCAAGGCATTCTATTGCCACTGGTGCGCATGGGGTTACATAGGAGGAAAGTTATGATAAAGAGTGACAAATTACAGGGCGTGTCAGGAAGTGGGTAAGAGAAGAGAGTAGAGTGATCGGAGTAAGGAACAAGAGAGAGAGAGAGGGGTGCAAGTTAGTGACATAGAAGATGACTATTGACTTTACACTTGAACTCCGGGAGATTGTAGCTGTCTGGGAAGCAAGTAAACGGAAAGGAATTCTACAGGCGGGAAGTACGAGAAAAGAAGCTACTGGAGTTGAATTTGCGTTTACATTTTATTGGTTTCACAGTAAAAGGGTGGGACCTAGTTGCTAATCTTGTGGCTCAAGCAAATTCATGCATAGGGGGAACCAGAACGCTAAGTTCATCGGAGCAAAGTGAAAGTATTTGTAGAAGAGACACAGAGAAGCCACATTGCCCCAGTGAGAAAGTGACTGCATCATGGCTACCAGGTCGGGATCAATCACATTACAGATTCTCCGTTGGAGGTTTTTGTAAGTTGTATCAAATAAGAATAACGGATAAGACCAAAAACGGTTTAAGAACAATACCACCATTTTTTTTTACTCCATAAAATTATATATCATTCTTATATATATATATATATATATATATATGTGTGTGTGTGTGTGTGTGTGTGTGTGTGTGTGTGTGTGTGTGTGTGTGAATTATTACTATTCCTATCCTTTTATTGTTTTTGAAGTTCACATATATTTCTGGTACAAGTAATTATAGTTTTCATGTGAGTGTTGTTATATTAAATGTGATATGTATATTGTTATATGTATTTCTGTGTCCAATTTATAATTGTTTCTCTTTTCGTGTGTGTGTGTGTGTGTGTGTGTGTGTGTGTGTGTGTGTGTGTGTGTGTGTGTGTGTTTTCAGTAGAAGGAATTAACTGTTTCTGGTTTGTGCTATGTTATAACATGTTCTGTGCCATTCTAACGCATCTTGTAATCTCAAAGATGTTCGCGATTCCATCCTTTTGTCTTCGTCTAGATAAGAAAACTATAAGAAACTTGAGATTCCAATCAGTACAATTTTTATTTGAAATACACCAGAGTATTTTGCTTACAGGAAATAGTAAGTTTAATCATTTAACTTTCATTTCGAATTAAAGCTTCACGGAAGTTTTTCTATTTTTAAAAATTCACTTTAAAACTTAGGTATCGAAAATGAGTAATGGTACCTAATTTACGTCATATTTAAATAATAAAAGTAGAAATATTAATGTAGCTTTTTATCGCAGTCAAGAAGAAAAACCTTGACAATTTACAGTGTCGTGAATTTAAGGTTACCAACAATGCTGTATCATAAAAATTCACATCTTAGCATTTGTCTATATTTCTGAGATGAGGTAGGTAGTATTTACAGTATTTACATTATTCGGAGTATTATCCTCGTCTTTGTTGCTATTTGTACGACGTTTCGGCCGTTGTACGCTCTGGCCTTCATCAGCTGCAATGATGAGGACAATAGTCCGAATAATGTAAATCCTGCCCATCCTTTTGTTTTAGTATATTATCTTAGTGGAGATGACTTACACACATTTTGGTTTGTGCGTAAGGTGTTTTCTTTTTCTGGTGTCGGAGCTCTCACGAACTGACGCACGTGTTCACTAATTCTTTTATCTCACTTTGACGCCCACTCATTGCCGATTTGAGTTTGGCGGGTGTGTTGTTCATTGGATGATTTCACGTTACCTCATCTCTTTTTCATAGCATGACTTTTGATCACCAAAATTTGCATAAGTTACTGGGTGGATCATGTCTCCAACCGTAAGTAAAGAATAGAAAGAGAAAAAGGGTGCATGTTTGCGAGAGAGAGAAGGGGGCTGTCACTATATTAAGAAAAGAAAAGGGTATATATTTCAATGCTTCTTAGTTAACTTTTACTTATCTGACCACCACAGATTCTTAACCGAAGAGCCAGTTCTGAGGTATCACAGTGAATTCTAGAGTATTACATTTGAACACGTTTCGTTTTGTTATACTTTGTGATCTTACCCTTTGAAATTGAAACAATTACGAATTTAACTGATCTAGGTACCTCCACTAAATCGCTTAAAAAAGAAAAAACAGCTTAGTATAAAGAAAAAAAATTAATAAAAACGTAGTTCTTCCATCAAAATATTTATGTTATTATCTTAATAATAACATAAATATTTTGATGGAAAAACTACGTTTTTATTAATTTTTGGCTTTTTTGATTATTTTTAAAACTCTTTTAATTCTTTCGTTCGAAATTGTACTAAAAAATCTTGGTTTGATTTTCGTTTGCAGGTAACCAAATCGTTACGAGAGTTTACAATGGATAACGTAATATTACATAACTCAGGGTTTTTTTTCCAGTGAAAAATACATTAATTTGGAAATTATTGCAAAAGTCAAATGATTGTTAGATTTTAATGAAACTTTCAGGACTTATTCACAAAGGAATTAAATTATTTTTGAAATTATTTTTAAAAATATTGGAAAGAAATATATTTTTTTCCATCAGTTAAAATATTTTTTTCCATCTATTAAAATATATTTTTTTCCATCTGTTCTACGTAAAAACATGAAATTTTAAATTAAATTTTGTTGAAATAGTTGGTTTTATTTGTTAAACGCAGGACTTATTGATAAATGTAAATCATCTATTATTTTTTTCAAACAATTTGCCTTTTATTTCCGAAAATCAGCCCCCAATAGTAAAACAGAAAAATGCAATACAACTATGACTTTTTTTTAATTTGATGAGTTTTTAATTGTTTTATAAATAATATATATAAATTTACACGCAATTTCAGTCGCTATACACTTATTGCATCTCATATCTCTCTGGCTGTCATCGCATATCAAATATAAGGGGAAAAGGTTAGAAAGAACAATACTATGTGTTTAAGAAATAGTTTTATTCTAAATTTCATGCTATAAATAAGTAATACTTGCGTAAATCAGATTAATTTATCTTTAAATGCGTTAAATTTCCAAAAAATAACGTATCAAAAATGTATTTTTTATTTTTGAAAACATTTTTAAAACCGAGAAATAACTTTTGTTTACAAACGTCTCGATCGCTCGAAAATGGCTGAAAAATTGAAAAAATTAAAAGAAAATCTCAAAAGTTTAGATTTCAATCAATATAATTTCTATTTGAAATATACCAGTGTGTTTTCTTTACTAGAAATGGCAAATTTTATCATTTAGCTTTCAATCAAAACTAAAATAAAAGTTTCAAGAAAACTTTTTTATTTTAAAAAGTCAATTCAAAAGTTAAGTATCGAAAATGAGTGGAGGTACCTAAAACCCAATAGCATAGTGTTATCTGTTGAGAAGAAATTAAATATTTGTGAGAAAGTACGGAAGAAAATTCCAAAAGCCGACATCATCGTGAAATATAATCTAGGGAAATCCATAAACAACGATATTTTGTAAAGGGAAGGAAATTTGAAGAACTTAAAACGAACCAAGTGCGATTTGCGAATATCCGAATCCGTCAAATGTTCAACAAATCCACGAAAAATATGCATTCATCCACGCACCTACGTCACAACAGAATGTGACACCAGATCCGTGTTTAATATGGGATTCCCTCAGCATTCCTCCTTTTGGAGATGCCTCAGTTGCTGGGTAATCATCGCATCCACTCCCAATTCAGAGGTCCCGTCTACTTAGTTTTAGCTAAAGCGTTCGCTAGGGCTTTATACTACCCCGGCTCGTGGCAGAGAAATCTATGAAAAGTAGAATGTTCAACAAATTTGATGGTACAATCGAAAAAAGCGAGAGGAAGGATTTCCGGTCAGTGGCCCAATTTCCATTTTTTAAAGGCTTTTGAATTTCGCATTTTTTCACAAAAATAAACTGGAAAAAAATTTAACAAAGTATTACTTGGTGACATAAATCTTAAATTTATTTCCAAAATCTTTATTCATCGTTCTCTTTTTGATAATTTAGGTATTCAGTTATCCAAAGTTTTAAATTATCCGTAAATTTTGGCAAATATGAACCTTCATGTGCACAAAAACGGAGTTACAAAATGGACGATTTTTCCAATGACACCGCTTTTTTTAGCTACCTTCACTCTTCAGCGATGTTTATTGTCTTAAAAAGAATTGTAATGAACGACGAGGTGTTAGAAAGAATGGCAACAAAAAGGAAATTGATTCTGAGCATCAGCAAGAGACAACTGAAGTTCCTGTGATATGCAATGAGGAAGGAAAGCCTGGAGAACCTGATACTGACTGGACAGATAGAAGGAAAGGAGAGACAGAGGAAGGCAGCGGATAATATATTTGCAGAGACTGATCAGGTGGATGACGGAACGGGGGTTGCTAGGAGCAACAGGAACAAATATACTAAGAGCCACAGGGGATAGGGAGACGTGGAGAGCCATGATCGCCTACGTCCTGAAGGGACAGGGCACATAGAAGAATTGTAATGAAACACACGATAAATATTAATTTATACATTTCTGTTCTAGAGAATTTACAAGATATTAAACATTATTTATTTGATAGTTTCTTTACTAAAATAATTTGACATTTAAAACATAAACTAGTACAATAAGAACTGATGCAATGTGATATTTATCATTTATTTACCAATTTATAAAGAAATAAATGTGAAAACAACTCTTATTCATAAATGTTTTTAAAATTCCTAAAATAATTCTTATTTATTACTATTTCATAAAGTTCAAATCAATTGGTAATTAGCCGATGATACCATTTACTCAGAGGACTTATTTAGCCTTCAAAATTCAGTTTTCGACGAAAAAAACTTATACCAGGAAATCAAAATTTAACTTACATCCATTAATTTTTCTTTCAGTCTACGGTTTCGTTTTAACTGGAAACAACTATTGCTTTTTAGTCTTTCGTACCAACGTCCAAAGAGTCTGAGCTCCAGGACCATGGATTAGTTTTAAAGCTTTTACTACACCCGAGCAACGCCGGGCTATACTGCTAGTTATCTCAAGTACGTACAAAATATATTTTAGATTAAATAAACCATAAAAAGCAAGCAGGCAAATCATTCGATTAAATCAATCTCCGACTGACTGCTAAACCTCACGCTGATACCCTAGGGTCGATCTCTCTAAGAAGCATATAATGTTCTTACTGAACCGTAAATGCGCATGTGTCCCCTCTCCACAACCGTAGATATTTTGCTCCTTATCAAAACTTATTTGATATCGATACCAGGAACTCAAAATTTGACTTACTTCCATTCATTTTTCTTTCAGTCTAAGGTTTCGCTTTAACTGAAAACAACTATTGCTTTTTAGTCTTTCGTGCCAACGTCCAAAGAAACTGAGCTCCAGGACCATGGATTAGTTTTAAAGCTTTCATTACACCCGAGCAACGCCGGGCTATACTGCTAATATAAGATAAAGCTTGGGTAACAAACAGATAGGGAAGGCTAGTCCAAAGAAATAAAAAAACAAAGAAATCATAACTATAAAAAAGATCATCAACAAGATTTGAGGTTTTATTATACAGAAATGTTGGTAACCTTAAATTCACGGCACTGTAATTTTTTCTGCTTGATTGCGATAAAAAGCTACATGAATATTTCTACTTTTATTGAAATATGACGTAAATTAGGTATCATTACTCATTTTCGATACTTAAGTTTTAAAGTGATTTTTTAAAAATAAAAAAACGCTTTCTTGAAACTTAAATTTTAATTGAAAGATTTAACTTTCAGTTAAAATTAAAGTTTCAAGAAAGCGTTTTTTTATTTTTAAAAATTCACTTAAATTTACTATTTTCAGTAAGCAAAATAGTCGGGTGTTTTTCAAATAGAAATTACACTGATTGGAATCTCAACGTTATTATAGTTTTCAAAAGTTATCATTTTTTCGTCAATTTTGACAGAGTGACAGTTTTGTAAACGAAAATGATTCTCGGTTTTAACAAACCTTGCAAAATTAAAATTATACATCTGTGACACGTTATTTTTGGGAAATTAGCACATTTAAAACAATTTAATCTCATTTAAAACAATCTCTACTTGTTTGTGGCATGAAATTTAGAATAAAAGTATTTCTTAATCACTGAGATTATATGTTTCTGATGTGTAAAGTGAGTAATGACAGCATGATGTATTGATAAGCTAAGTATGGTTGAGCAGAATTGACATAATTGTCAAAATGTTTTCCTATTGCGGGTAGGAATCATGAAACATGTGACCTTTTCATGTCAGACATCAAATATAAAGCCTAAAGAACAACCTTCCTACACTAAAAAAACATTTAAAATTATTTTATATAACTTTTGGATTGAAGATTTGTATTAAGCATTTCAATTTTTGACTAGTAAATATAGTCTTCACTTAATAACTTAATAAACTAATAGCCACAATTCTTTGAGGAATTTTACATATATTGAAACTTTATAAATTATTATAATTGAAAAAGAAAAAATGTAAACAATTCTTGTAAAATTCATTATTCATCGAATTTTTTTCCTTCAGACTACAATGTCCATAATACATACATATATATATATATATATATATATATATATATATATATATATATATATATATATATAGTAAGTAAAAGCATATCTAATTAAATACTTTAATAGTTTTATTGCATTTTTTATTTTACAATTGGAAATTTGCGGAAAAAAGTTTAACTGTTAGAAAAAATGTACGACTTATATTCCCCAAGGATTCCTGTGTTTCACTCATAAAACAAATTTTCAGAAGGGGATTTAATTTCTTTAAATTTCATGAAATTACGTGGAGTTGGGTAACAGATGTGAAAAAAATACTTTTACCAAGATTTCATTCATTTGTGAATAAGTCCTGAAAGTTGTACTAAAATACGACAATCATTTGATCTTTGCAAGTATTTCCAAGTTAACGTGTTTTTCACCGGAAAAATTAGTTTCGAAATCTTCTTCTTCTTCTTTAGGCACCGTGTCCCTTCCATACGTAGGTGATCATACACTTGCCTCTTTCCTATGTCGCTCTTAACATTTTTCTTCTTGGTATCTCTCCCAAACCCCGTTCCGCCATCCGCTTGCTGAAATCCATCTAGTATGTTTCACGCTGCTTTTCCCTATCTCTCCTTCCCTCTATCGCCCAGGGAGTTTGAGATTATCAAAGCCCTTCTTCCTCATTAGGAGTAGATAGACTAAACTATCGCCCGGTTCACACTCCACCCACGTCTATTGAACAGGTGAAGAGGCTTATCCCTTGTTTCCTGTTTAGGATGCGGTTTCCGGTTTTTCTCTTTTCTAATCTTCTCACTGTTTTTTGGGTTTTTTTTTCAATTGGAGTAGATAGACTAAACTATCGCCCGGTTCACACTCCACCCACGTCTATTGAACAGGTGAAGAGGCTTATCCCTTGTTTCCTGTTTAGGATGCGGTTTCCGGTTTTTCTCTTTTCTAATCTTCTCACTGTTTTTTGGGGTTTTTTTCAATTGGGGTAGATAGACTAAACTATCGCCCGGTTCACACTCCACCCACGTCTATTTAACAGTTGAAGAGGCCTATCCCTTGTTTCCTGTTTAGGATGCGGTTTCCGGTTTTTCTCTTTTCTAATCTTCTCACTGTTTTTTTGTTTTTTTTTTCAATTGGAGTAGATAGACTAAACTATCGCCCGGTTCACACTCCACCCACGTCTATTGAACAGGTGAAGAGGCTCATCCCTTGTTTCCTGTTTAGGATGCGGTTTCCGGTTTTTCTCTTTTCTAATCTTCTCACTGTTTTTTTGTTTTTTTTTTTCAATTGGAGTAGATAGACTAAACTATCGCCCGGTTCACACTCCACCCACGTCTATTTAACAGTTGAAGAGGCCTATCCCTTGTTTCCTGTTTAGGATGCGGTTTCCGGTTTTTCTCTTTTCTAATCTTCTCACTGTTTTTTTGTTTTTTTTTTCAATTGGAGTAGATAGACTAAACTATCGCCCGGTTCACACTCCACCCACGTCTATTGAACAGGTGAAGAGGCTCATCCCTTGTTTCCTGTTTAGGATGCGGTTTCCGGTTTTTCTCTTTTCTAATCTTCTCACTGTTTTTTTGTTTTTTTTTTCAATTGGAGTAGATAGACTAAACTATCGCCCGGTTCACACTCCACCCACGTCTATTGAACAGGTGAAGAGGCTCATCCTTTGTTTCCTGTTTAGGATGCGGTTTCCGGTTTTCTCTTTTCTAATCTTCTCACTCTTATGTAGCCCCCTGCACATCAGTGGCGTTACCGCCTTGCTTGGGGTGATATGATTAAAAAAAAAAAAAAGAAAAAAAAAGGTGTTCCAGATACCTCAGCTTCCTTTTCTTGATAAATATATTTTTTTTTTCGTTTGCATCCTCTCCAAAACATTGACGTTGCTCAGATGTTCGGTCCATGATATCCTTCTATAGAACCACATTTCCGTTGCTTCGAGCCTCTCCTTCATCCTTGAAGAGATTGTCCAACATTCGCTGCCATATAGAAGGACAGATATCACATAACAATATCACTGGAAAATTGTTTGACCTTATCCAGTCATTCCTTTCAAATCGCACAATGAAGATAGTATTAAACGGACATGACACCCCATTACTATCATCCGAACGAGGGTGTCCTTCAAGGCTCTATTCTAGGTCCTTATCTACATTAACAATCTCCCAGATGTAATAAGATCCCAGGTAGGCATATATGTTGACGACACTACGGTTTACTCTCGCATCGATTAAAAATCTGCCGAGACTGACAAAGCAAACCTCATTGCGAGCTTGAAAAGGACCTCCAATTCGTGGCGGACTAGGGTAAGAAATGACTCATGAATTTTAATGCTTCTAAAACGAAGTTGCTATCTATTAACCATCACAGACAATCGCTCCTACCCCCAATTAGCATGGATCAGGCTAGTCTCCCTGAAAGCAAAACACTGCGCCTCCTCGGGTTAATTCTCACAACAGACCTCAAGTGGAGTGACTATATAGAATCCATAGCTAAATCCCCTGCTAAGAAAGTCGAATCTCTGGTCAGGAGGTTTTTCCCGCCTGAAACCATCCTGCACATATATAAATCTACCATCCCCCAATGCACTGAATATTGCTGCCATATCTGGTCGAATTCTCCTGCTATCCACCTAGGTGTCCTTGAGAAAATTCAACGGAAAATCTGTAATGTGCTCGATCCCGACTTGGCATCTCAGATACAGTCACTTTCTCGCCGGTGCAGTGTGGCTTCCCTCAGTCTCTTCTACAAATACTTTCACGGTATCTGTTCCGACGCACTTAGCTCATTGGTACACCCTATATGTGAATTTACTCGAGCCACAAGATTAGTGACTAGGTCCCACCCTTTTACTGTGAAACCAATAAAATGTAAACGCAAATTCTACTCTCGAAGCTTCTTTTCTCGCATTTCCCACGTGTGAAATTCCCTTCCGTTTACTTGCAACAGCTACAATCCCCAAGAATTTAAATGTAAAGTCAATAGTCATCTCCTATCTCACTAACCTGCATCCTCTCTCTCTCTCTCTCTCTCTCTCTCTCTCTCTCTCTCTCTCTCTCTCTCTCTCTCTCATGCACCTTCCTCGGTCCACTCTACTCTCATCAGTATTCTCATCCTTCTCTTACCCACTTCCTGACACCACCTATAACCTGTCTCTCTCATAACTTTCCTCCTATGTAACGCCCTGCAAACCAGTGGCAGTAAAATGCCTTGCTTGAGGAGAAATGTTTATTAAAAAAAATCCTGGTCTTTCTCAAATAGAAAAAGGATTGACCATGTACTTAAAGAAAAACGACGAAACCGGATTTCGGGAGTAGATGCTAAATTGGTTTTCTGACCAATGGAAGCGATTTGCAAGACCATAAGGACTTAGCGATCCAGTGCAAAAAACCTTGATGACGATATAAATGACTTCTATCAGCTTCAGTCAGTCAGTCAGATGGAAGCAGCAAGAGAGAGATACACACGCAACTAAAATTTAACGTTCCCCTCGCATCGTCATCTTTCTCCTTCTTTCTCGTGTGCTGATTCCTTTTACTTCTTCTCCATTCAAAGACATTACTACCAAACAAATGTTAATACATACATACATACGTATGCATAAACTCTTTCCAACAAATTTCTACTGCGAATATTTCTTCAACTCTTCATGCCCTAAAGTCATTACTTGTTTCTCATTGAACATTAACTGCTACCTTTTCTTATTATTCTTTCCTTTTAATAAATTTCTATTTTAACATGAAAAATGGATATTTTATTCTTACACTATTCCACACAATCTAATCTTCAATCAACCTACCAACAACCAACCTTCTGATGATAATTCTGATGATGATATTTCTAGATAAACCTTGTAAGCTGTAGAGAGTTTGGTTATGCATAACACAAGACCGAATCAAAGAAACATTAGCCATCTTCCTATAGCTTCAAGATCTTGCTGCCAATCTGGTATTGTGCTTAAATTCATAAAGTGTAGGTACCACAGAGCAAAGTTCATCAGAGCAATTATCAAGAAATTATTTATAGAAAAGTTAAAGGAAAGCTATATTACGGCCATGAGAAAAGAACTGCTGACGTCATGCCAGGTACCAATAACACTGCAGATTCCTCTTTGGATCTTATCAAGAATCTCTATATAGCAAGCGCACTACGCCATATATGGCAGCAATTTCCGAAGCATGGACGAATATGGCAGTAAATGAGAGACAATGTCATCACAGATGGAAAATAAACTTGAAACAACAGAAAGGATACTGAGAATCTTCTTCTCTATGCCGTGTCTCTTCAGGACGTAGGCGATCATGGCCCTCTACATCTACCTACCACTTGCTCTTAACATACCTTCTTCTGTTACTCCTCTGAAACCCTGCTCCACCATCCATTTGCTGAAGCCCATCAAGTATGTCACGCGTTGCTTTCCTCTATCTGTCCTTCTCTTTATCCTTCCCGTGAGTATGAGATTACCCAAGCCCTCCTTCTTCGTGACATGTCACAGAAACTTCATCTGTCTTTTCTTGATGTATAATTTTCCTTTTAGTTTCCATCCTCTTCAAAATCAGGTCGTTGTTCTTATGTTTCGTCCGTGGTATCCTCATCATCCTTCTGTAGGACCATATTTCAGTTGCTTCAAGTCTTTCCTTCATATTTGATGAGATTATTCAGCATTTGCTGCCACACTAAGAATACCCTGGACTGAACATGAGGAAATTTTAGAGAAAATTGGAAGCAAAGAGACACTTACGCGTAATATTTGGAAGAGACGGTTCAAATTTCTAGAGCGCATAATGAGGAAAGACGGTCTGGAAAATTTGATACTCACTGGCAAAAGGAATAGAGGAAAGCAGTGGCTAATCTCTATATCACGATGAAAAACCGTTTCCCGGTACGATCACCAAAGTTCAGCAGCGTCGAGTCTGGTCAGTATTGTGCTGTTTCTTTTTATTTTATTTTCCACACACACACACGCAATAAAAATTAATTCACACCACGTGTATCTAAAAAAAATACAATTGCGCGGGAATTCACTCCTTACCATACCCTGTGGGGTCAAAAACAAGGACGGCGCACCCAAAAGCTCGGACGTAGTGGAAAGCACACCACGTGGTCAAAAACATGATTTATTAACCAATCAGGGCTCGACATAAGAAACCCATTTCTTAATCTCCCCGGATCCTCACCATCCAGATAAAAGGAAGGTAGAAACTCTCAACAGACCAGAGGGAACAGCGACCAGCTGACACCAAAAGGTCACACGGACAGCTCACACAGAGAATTCAGCAGTTCACACACCAGGCAGTACCAGGTATCAGTGAACATTCTTTCACCCTCTCTTTCTTTCTCTCATCTCGCTCGCTACACATCATCCTACCTTTCCCTCTCTCACATTCCCAGTTCCTTTTTTTCTCCCTTTTTTTACAGCGTTACGGACAATTTCATTTTTGTACAAAAAAATAATTCTTTTATTTTTTTTACGAAAATAAACAAAAGTTTATTTTACTTTATTTGTAGTGCATTTTCTTGTTATTATTTGTTTGAGGGACTTCTTAGCCCCTCTACAGTATCTAGACAGGTGACCGCTTGGGAATACACTGGATGGCTTTGAATAAACTATAAACGGTTCGTAAGTAGTAAAAAAACGAATCTCGCAATCAATTCAGAGAAGAGAGACGCATAATTTACTTAACGAATATGTGTAAATAGTTGGCAGAGGGATTTGGAGGTATCGCAACAAGTCAATCTTTACGAGGGTCTACAAAAAGCAAGAAGTTGTGGAGAGTAATTATCGCACACGTTCTAAAGAAACACGACACAGAAGATAAAGATAATTCTTTACTTCAACTCTTCTGTAATGAAATAGTTCTCTTTTGATAGTTCTCTCGTGTGCGGTACTATTCACAAAGAGTACAACTCACAGAAAGTAGCGGTTAATGTCCTTACATATCCACAATACGTGTAGCCATCAACTGGTGTATGTAAGTAAATCACCTTGATAGGTTCCCAACCTTTTTGCTGCAATGAACCCCAAAATACAATTTCACTATTATCCATTACCCCAATGAATAAATAGCCGTAATATAGGAAACTATATTAATGACAACAATTAGCAAAATTTGACTATGATCACAGTTCTATGATTTAATGTCTAAAAAGTGGAGAAATTTTGATTTCTTTCCACAAGGCTTGAAACAAAGATACTTTTTTTTTTAATTGTATCACCCCGAGCAAGGCGGTAACGCTACTGATGTGCAGGGGGCTACGTAATAGTGAAAAGATTGGAAAAGAGAAAGCCGGAAACCACATCCTAAACAGGGAACAAGGGATGAGCCTCTTAACCTGTTCAATAGACGTGGGTGGAGTGTGAACCGGGCGATAGATATATCTATCTACCCCAATTGAAAAAAAAAAACAAAGTGAGAAGATTGGTAAAGAGAAAGCCGGAAACCACATCCTAAATAGGGAACAAGCGATGAGCCTCTTAACCTGTTCAATAGACGTGGGTGAAGTGTGAACCGGGCGATAGATAGATCTATCTACTCCAATTGAAAAAAAAAAAAAAAACAAAGTGAGAAGATTGGTAAAGAGAAAGCCGGAAACCACATCCTAAACAGGGAACAAGGGATGAGCCTCTTAACCTGTTCAATAGACGTGGGTGGAGTGTGAACCGGGCGATAGATAGATCTATCTACTCCAATTGAAAAAAAAAACAAAAAACAAAGTGAGAAGATTGGTAAAGAGAAAGCCGGAAACCACATCCTAAACAGAGAACAAGGGATGAGCCTCTTAACCTGTTCAATAGACGTGGGTGGAGTGTGAACCGGGCGATAGATAGATCTATCTACTCCAAGAGAAAAAAAAAAACAAAAAACAAAGTGAGAAGATTGGTAAAGAGAAAGCCGGAAACCACATCCTAAACAGGGAACAAGGGATGAGCTTCTTAACCTTAAGAGAGATTGTGGTAGGGGGAATTCTTCCTTGAAATGCTGTCTCGTTAATAATTTGGCACAGTGTGAAAATATAAGCTTATTGCCTCTTCCCAAACCAAACATTCATTACCCCAAAATATGGGCTCATTACCCCACTGGGGTAATTAACCCCGGGGTTGGGAACTTTGGGATCATTATTCCTGTATTGAAGCTGAAAAATACCCTCGCTTTAGAAGTCTCTTGCGACATTACGCCAGGCGAAACGAAACAATAAGACGATAAAAAAAATCGCACATACGCACATATATACTTGTGTGTGTATAAATCAGTACATTGTATATAATCTTTTTGATTGGACCGCGTTAACTTCACTTTGCAGAAATGTAAGAAAGAAAATGTTTCCAGTCAATTTTCATGTATTAAATAATATCCATGTCTGTTGTGAACTCTGATAAATTACTCGAAATGTCTACTTTCTTGCGTCATCGAAAATCGTTGTAAAATACTTTTAAAAATATATTGGAATCTTTTTCGTTTTTACAGTGATTCATTTTTAATGAAGGTTATTGACAAATAAAGGAGTGACTGGACTAAATAAATTTATTTCTGCCCAAAATTTGTTAGATTTACGGCGTCATAGAAGCTGTAAACAAATCAGCTTGCTTCCACGTCATCGTAACAGGATTTGTGAAGGCGAAAGTAAGAATTTAGGTTGGAGTTTCGTGTTCATGGTATGTAGGCGGTAGTAGTTTAAGTTTCTATGGTAACAATCCAAACGAATTTACAGAACTCGACTGCTGAACAGAAACTAGAAATAACGTTCTTAGAAGAAAAAAAAATTCATAAAAACCTTCATCTTTGTGGGTTTGTAAATAATTGTACTCAGACTAGTAGGAAGAATTGACTTAAAATTAAATGAAGAATTGTCATTATTATTAATTAGTTAATTGAGCACTTAGAGAAAATAAATAAAGAAAGATATATTTAATAGTTCCGTTTTCGAATTTTGTTTTTTCTTTTCATAGACTAATCGGCGAATTAACTCTGTACACAGTATTACCTCAATTATCCGTTCTTTGATTTCGAAGTTTGATTATCCGGATGTGAAGCAAAGATAAAAATTGAAACCAGCCTATTTTTTTCAAGTAACTGAACTAAACCATCTCTGATATTTCACCACAGACAAGTGTTTTATTTTTAAGTATTTACAAAATACTACTCAACGTTTGATAAAATCAAACTTAAGTTATAGTGCGTTATCCGTTATTGAGAAGTGTTCAAACAAATTAGTTTGATTTAGCCTTGTTAGTAAGATAGCCCACTATAAGAGGGGTATAAAACAAGAAAATTCAATTGTAAATTGAAACAACAATTTATACACATATAAATCAATTACGGTTTGTTTTTTTTTACAAATAAAAGTAATGTATTTTAGTTGATACAAGGTCGTTAAAATGTTTGTAGTAATTCTTGCAAGAATGAGTTTATGTGTACGTAGGCAGGAACGTATATGTGTATGTATGTATGAGCGTTTGTGGGTTTGGAGTTTCTCTGAAGTATTCGCACAGTTTTAAAGCGTTCCATTAGGTTATCAAGTATAAGAAAAGTAAGACAGGTAAACCGTGAGAATAAGGAGCTAACGGAGAAAGATAGATGTGCTAATAATAACGATCGTTTGACGTTTATCAAGGAACGTGTTAATGACTCTCATCTTCTTTTCTCTCTGGCGACAGTCGTCTGTCCCGTCTTTTATATCGTTTTTGGGTCCAGAAAAGTCATCTGGGAATTCACTCCCGGGTGTGATTCTGGCCTTTCCATTGGATGACAAAGAAACTTCGCGTCTTAAAAGAGTTCATAAAATGAATTTAGTTTCTGATAATTGAAAATTATATGAATTTTGTTTTTGATGTTTCTTAGTTTTCTATTGGCCGAAAGACATTTCGCATCTAGATATGAAATTTCGCAAGTTTTGGGTGTGTTAAGCAAAGGTTTTGTAAAATTCGAGTAAATTCGTTTATTTCTAACAAAATCAATGAGTCAGTGCTTAACATTTGACTTTTTAAATCTAGAACTTGTTTTGCTCACTACAAAGTAAACTTCTTTTTTTCTGAAATGAAAGCAAAAATATCTACTCCATTGTCAGGGAGTTTTCCGATTCAAAAGAAATTTTCAGTATTTATTCATTAATGAATGTGTGGTAACATGAAGTTATCTGTTCACCGACTTAAAACAGAATGACATCTTTGGGTTTCTGTACATGAGGATCGACGCAGATCTTCTAGTTGAAAAACAATGTAAAAGATATACATATATATATTCAAATAAAACTCCGAAAACTAATATACATATTTGACCCTGTAAATAGATAATAATATTTACATCGAGCCCTCCACCGGGATTATTTTAATATTAATAGAATCTGGTTTGGGGATTTTACCTAAAAGCTATTTATTTTTGGATTTAATGTATATTATTTTAATCATCCACATACAAGACTGTTTCGCTGTATCACAGCTCATCGGTGTGTCTAGACACATCCACTTGCTTCTAGCCGGGATGGAAACTCGACCGATTTGGTGTTAGTAGGAGTCGCTACTCTCTAAGCCATAAGTGCATGGAAGCAAAGAAGGGAAATTTTATGAAATGATTTATTTGAACATTATTTTTGATCGATAATCGTATTTAAGTAGATATTCTGTTTATTATCAAACAGTATGATATATTTATTTCTACCAGCGTGATTATTTACGATAAATGTTTGTTACGAAAATGTGTCTTTCGGCAGGATTCGGACCTGAGACCCCTAACCACAGAGAAAAATTTCAAATTGTCGGTTGTTTAAAGACCATTTCGTTAATCTTCGTTAATTTCCGTAATATATAGATATGATATATATATAGATAGATATGATATATATATAGATATGATATATATATAGATAGATATGATATATATATAGATATGATATATATATATAGATAGATATGATATATATATAGATATGATATATATATAGATAGATATGATATATAGATAGATATGATATAGATAGATATGATATATATATATAGATAGATATGATATAGATAGATATGATATATATATAGATAGATATGATATAGATAGATATGATATATATATAGATAGATATGATATAGATAGATATGATATATATATATATAGATATGATATAGATAGATATGATATATATATATATATATAGATATGATATAGATAGATATGATATATATATAGATAGATATGATATAGATAGATATGATATATATATAGATAGATATGATATAGATTGATATGATATATATAGATAGATATGATATAGATAGATATGATATATATATAGATAGATATGATATAGATAGATATGATATATATATATAGATAGATATGATATAGATAGATATGATATATATAGATATGATATAGATAGATAGATAGATATGATATAGATAGATAGATAGATAGATAGATAGATAGATAGATAGATAGATATGATATAGATAGATAGATAGATAGATAGATAGATAGATAGATAGATTGTTTAATACTTAGTTTTTTATCATAATAGGGTTAGACCAGTGCACATTTGTATTAAAAAGTGTTCAATACAATTATATTGTAGAACTATTTTCCAACGAGTTATTACACGACCTAGGTTTCTACCAAGAGTGATGTCTTCTGGCGATTGTTAATATTAATATTTTATTAAAAATCGTCTGAAGACACCACTCATGGTAGAAACCTAGGTCGAGTAATAACTCGTTTACAAATGGAATATATATATATATATATATATATATATATATATATATATATATATATATATATATATATATTAATTAACTAATCAGAGAACAAAAAACATATATTTGAAAAGAAACTCTTTTGACTTCCAATAATCCGATTTTTTCGATTATCGGTTTTCGATAATTATCGGGGCTACCTCGACACAAAACCTAGCTAAGAACACTTGCAGACGCTTATAGTACAATTGTGTAAATTTTAAAGAAAATCGGTTCAGCCGTTTCGGAGTCTATAGGTAACGGATACACACACATACACACACACACACACACACACAGACAAAGTTCCATTTATAAATAAGTTTAGCTTAGATTTAGATAGATAGATATTTTGGGATGGAGGGAGAACCAAAAGGCAATTTACTTCACGATCCTATTTAAATAAAAAAAAATTATCAGTTAGTCTCGATTCTTGATCGTTTAGATTTGCTCAAGTGTAAACAACTTGTCAAACCATAAGCCTTACTGTAAATTATGACCAAGTATCATCACAATAGTTTTATTTTTTAGCATTAAAACAGCTGTAATGATTAATAAATGCGTGGTATATCTAAGTAGAGTCGGCTCAGGGGTATTATCTGATATCTGCTGCAGTGGTCAAGAGAACCAAATAACCCAATATGAAATGAGACTGTGGCTCATGTATAGTAACGAGTAGGTAGACGATCTCCCCACTTAACGTCTCATTTCAGGTGGTTGTTGGTCATGATTCTCCACGACCTCCTCTCTTGTCGCTCTTAGCAACAATTGTTCGTTTATTAAGCCTTCCGCCCTTCGTTCTATCAACCATTCAAAGATTCTGGATTTGGGAAAAGAAAAATATATAAGTTTTCCGATAAAAGAAAAACTTGAATTTTAAATTCATGTTTCATATCGCAATTTTTTTTTCAATTGATAGCAGAATTTATTAAGTAATTTTAAAGCTTATGGTTAAAAACATATTGAGAAATTTATATTTATTTGAAAGATTAATACTAATATGGGAGCTATAAGATCTTTTAAGGTAAATAAAATATTCAGATACCGCAAATGTTTTTTTGTTTTTTTTATGTTTTATTTGATACAAATCATTAGAATTGTTTAGTTTGGGGTAACGTTAGATTACCTATTTTGTTTGATTTTTTAGTTTTTTTTATTTTTATTTATTTCAGTTTTTTAAGCTTTTTGACCAAACAAAAATCATATAATTCTGTCTGTTCCTCTCTTCGCGCCTCCATTTCGTCCTGTCATTACCTTAGATAAATCATGGAACATTCCATTCAAGAAAAAAGGAAGCGATAACACTGTCGTGCGCTTAACGTCTGCTTCAATGAAACGGAAAATCTTGTCAATTTGTAATATTTTCAGTTGTGCGTTTTTTTTTTAAATATAAATATACATTCGTACTTATGATTGTTATTGCAATATTTTGTTAACGTTATTAAGCTAAAATACTTAACGGTTAAAGAGTAGAATTTATAAGACACTTTTATAATAGTAGAAATCGCGATGTATGTGTGACACTATGGGTGACATACTGGAATAGTAAGGGACGGTGTCTGGTTTTGTTTCAGTCTTAAGTGCTTCGTCATTTATGACCAGTGATAGGGTCTGTGAAATATGGTATTTGACAAAAAAATAAAATAAAATAATAAAGAAATCTATGAAAACTTTAAGTATCAAATGGCAACTAACTGGAGGTTGAAGATTTCTGTTCACTAGACTATATTAACGGGATTAAGGGGAGTTTTGAGCCGCCATTAGCGGGAAAAAACTGTCCATCAACATAATGACAGACTGTCCCTTACTTCGTGAAGGGAGACCGTCAAAATGTTTCCGATGTCACCTGTTAGACTTGACGTAATGTTCCGATGAGCAAAGGTGTGAAAGAGAAATTCTTCTTCTATGTGTCCTGTCCTTTCATGACGTAGCCGATCATGGCTTTTCACATCTCCCTATCCCTGGTGGCTCTTAGCACGCTTTATCCTGTTCCACCACGCAACCCCCGTTCCGTCATCCACCTGATCAGGTCTTTCAAATATGTTATCCGCTGCTTTCCCTGTCTCTTTTTCCCTCTATCTGGCCTGTTAGTATCAGGTTCTCCAAGCCTTCCTTCTTCATTGCATGTCCCAAGAACTTTAGCTGTCTCTTCCTGATGCTCAGTATTAATTTCCTTTTCGTTTCCATCCTTTCCAAAACCTCATCATTGCTCACATGTTCGGTTCATGATATCCGCAGCATCCTTCTGTAGAACCACATTTCAGTTCCTTCAAGTTTTTCCTTCATCTTCGATGATATTGTCCCGCATTCACTGCCATATTGAAGAACTGATATCCCATAGCAATCCAGTAATTTCTTCTTTGTTTCTAGCAAAATTGCCCTGTTTTTTTATACTTTACTCAACTTCTGGAATGCTTCCTTCGCCATGCCAATTTGCCTCGGATCTCAGTGTCGCACGTTCCGTCTTCTGTTAGAACGCTTCCCATGTATATGCAAGTTGAAAGGAAAAGATGAACTGTTAGTTTGAAATGCCGGAAGTGGTAGAAGTTATCCCCAGAGCGTGCAAGTGAATCCCTAAATTATCAAATGAGATCTATTGAAGTCAGTGTTTGAGTTTTCATCCTACGCTATATCGTTTATCTTCATCTTTCATTTCCTTGTAAACGTGCACCATTCCTAATTTTGTGTGTGTGCACACGAACTAGAGGATGAAGACGCAACCTTAGGTATTCATTGTCCGGTCGGTAAATAAAACTGAAAGGGGTCCCCGATGTGTGTTTAAAATGTATTCAATCTTTAAATTAAAACGAACTAGAGGATGATTACCGAACTAGAGGATGATTAACGAACTAGAGGATGATTAACGAACTAGAGAATGATTAACGAACTAGAGGATGATTAACGAACTAGAGGATGATTAACGAACTAGAGGATGATTAACGAACTAAAGGATGATTACCGAACTAGAGAATGATTAACGAACTAGAGGATGATTACCGAACTAGAGGATGATTACCGAACTAGAGAATGATTAACGAACTAGAGGATGATTAACAAACTAGAGGATGATTAACGAACTAGAGGATGAAGACGCAACCTTAGGTATTCATTGTCCAGTCGGTGAAAAAGAACTGAAAGAGTACCCTGTTGTGTGTTTAAAATCTTTTCAATCTTTAAATTAAAAATTGTGATTCCTCAGAAAATTCAAAACAGTAAAAACTTAAAATTTTCAGGGAAGCATATAATCGCTATATTTTGGCTTTATTTCAGTACTTAACGAATTTTTGTAATGAACATAAATAAATTAAAATAAATGGTACTGGTTGAAGACCCTATATGCTATGCCAGGATTTTTCAACAGAGGCCACAATTTAAACAATATAAGGTACGCAGATGATACAGTACTGATAGCAGACACAGAAAGGGAACTAAAAGACCTCCTACAGAAGGTAGCTGAAGAGGGTGACAAGAAAGGACTACAAATAAACTGCAAGAAAACCGAATGCATGGTCACCAGTAAAAAGGGCAGCCCAATATGCCAATTACAGGTGGGAGATACTAAAATCAAGCAGGTACAAAAAAATTAAAATACCTGGGAAGTGTTCTAACAGAAAACGGAAAGTGCGACACTGAGATCCGAAGGCGAATTGGCATGGCGAAGGAAGCATTCCAGAAAAAGTTTTCAAAAACAGGACAATTTTGCTAGAAACAAAGAAGAGAGTACTGGATTGCTATGGGATGTCAGTTCTTCAATATGGCAGTGAATGCTGAACAACATCATCAAAGATGAAGGAAAAATTTGAAGCAATTGAAATGTGGTTCTACAGAAGTATGTTGCGGATATCATGGATTGAGCATGTGAGGAATGATGAGGTTTTGGAAAGGATGGAAATGAAAAAACAATTAATAAGGAAGAGACAGCTGGGACATGCAATGAGGAAGGAGGGCTTGGAGAAGCTGGCACTAACAGGCCAGATAGAGGGGGAAAGAGACAGGGGAAAGCAGCGGATAACATATTTAAAGGGTCTGATCAGGTGGATGAACGGGGGTTGCGTTGTGTAACAGGAGAAAGCGTGGTAAGAGCCATCAGGGATAGGGAGAGACAAGGAAAGCGATGATCGCCTACGTCCTGAAAGGACAGGGCACATAGAAGAAGAAGAAGAAATGTGAGACATCAAGATTTTGATTATTGTATTAATTTCTTACCCAGTTACGAATGTTATCTATTTGGTTTCGTCAGACGATCGATTGACGGAACAGAAAATTTCGAAACCATGGTAGCGTAATCAGGTGATCTCCCCAACTTAAATATGTTAAAGCTTTATTTCTCTTCAAAAATGTTTTGAACACATTCTAATTCAACTGTTTACTGCTCTAATTTATATCTCAACTTATTTATAAACTTTGTCTGTGTGTGTGTGTGTGTGTGTGTGTGTGTGTGTGTGTGTGTGTCCGTTACCTATAGACTCCGAAACGGCTGAACCGATTTTCTTGAAAATTTACACAGTTGTACTATAAGCGTCTGCGAGTATTCTTAGCTAGGTTTAGGGTTGATGTACCCCCGATAAATATCGAAAATCGATAATCGAAAAAATCGGATTATAGAAGGAGTAGTCCGATTTTAATCAAATTTGATACACTCATAGACAAAGCCATAAGAAACGATATTCAGAAATTTCAAGGTTGCAGCTCTTATAATAGTGCAGAAAATCGATAATATTTATATTATATTATATATATATATATATATAAATCGATACCACGAAATCAAATTTTGACTTACATCCAGTCATTTTTCTTTCAGTCTACGGCTTCGCTTTAACTAGAAACAACTATTGCCTTTTAGTTTTTCGTGCCAACGTTCAAAGAGTCTGAGCTCCAGGACCATGGAATAGTTTTCAAGCTTTCATTACACCCGAGCAACGCCGGGCTATACTGTTAGTCTAGTTTAAACCTGACCTATAGCCGTTTATACAACACTCTCATGTATATCAGTTGTTATATCATAGGATTATTAGTTAATGAATTAAAATTACGTTCTAATTTCTACTCAATAAGATTCAGTTACGTGCCATACGTGATACACGATTGGGCGATCAGATCTCGAAAGAAACATGACTGACTAGGCAGAAAATTTTCACGCAGTAGGTCGCTATTAGGTACTTCTGGGTTATCTCCCCGCCAATTTTGTACAAAAACTTTGAAGTACCAAAAACTTAAATCATTTTGTAAAGATGAAATATAAAACATGAACACCACACCATTTGGTTATTTGGTGGAATGTGTCGTGAGACTAAAGAATGTTTCTTGTATGCAATACCAGACTGGAGTGCAGCAACACTGACGCCTATAATCGAGCAGTCGGTTCGGCCTGGCTCCACAGTAATCACAGACGAGTGGAGGGGATACAATCAAGTAAGGAATGATTTTACCCATCTCACAGTGAATCACATCTTGAATTTTATTAATCCACAAACTGGCGCCCACACGCAACACGTCGAACGAATGTGAAGGGCCGCCAAGTTCAGGAATAAGCGACAGAACGGCTCTCACCGAATAATGCTGGACTCCTACCTCTTTGAGTTTATATGGCGGCAGAGGCTGCAAGGTGTTGATCCCTTTCCTCGAATTTTTTCCGACATCGCTCAGTTTTGGCCACCCAACGGACTGTTTTCGCTAAATGGACACTTGTTACGTGTTGTACAAAATTATCGGGGAGATAACCAGGAAGTACCCGCTATTATTTTCTCCGGTAGACTGGTTTCTGACTGTCTCCTCCCTTGCTGTCTTTCGGATATCTCGTTATATACAGTTTTGATAGGTTCCAGACTAGCTTGGTTTTGGCTAAGACCAAAGTCTTGTAGGGGCTTCGGCTATGTTTATCACATTGGCCTTGTGCCAAACACAACAGAAGTCCCCACAATTTAGAAGACCAGAAGGTTTATTGAAGGTTTGAAAAATAAAAATGTTTTGTTTGTAAAAAAGTGAAATTTTATTAACTGAACAGAATAACATATTTGTAAGAAGTAAAATGTTCAGAAAGAAAAATGTACGTCGTTAAATGTTCCAGAGAAATAATGTTAAGGAGTTAAATGACTTCAAAGCTTATAGTTGATAGTAGCAGAATGTGTGCATGTAGAAAGATTAACAGGGTTATTAATAAAGTCTGTGTTCCTTTACTTTTTTATGACCGGCGAGAAAGTGAAAAGGAAGGTGAAGCAATAAAGGAAAACGGTATTTATCGAAGTTAATATTTAGCAGTCAGATGAAGTATCTTGCTGTTGTTGTTCTTGTCGTTGACGGCGTGTAAGTGAAGACGAAGAATGGAGAGAAAGAACGAATGTATGTCGACGGGACTTGACAGGTTCGACGTCTTGAAATTTTTCCCTTACATTGTGACGAGGTCCTTATCAGATCCATGCTCCCATTGGACTGTATTTGGCGGTCAAATAACGTCGATAAATACTTAGATCAGGTCGAGTGATCGGCTCGAACTGCATAACCATTTGTTAGATGTTAAGAAAATTTGACCGGGGTCATAGTTCAATTTATTATTTCCTATCCAATCAGAATCCAGAATTTTAATTTTCACACGGACTTGTGAAATTTGCCTTGGTCTGGGGTTTTCCAAAATGTTTTTAGTAATTCTGATTCTATTTTCTAGGTGTGCAATTTTACTTTTTGCGTTTCAGTTAATTGTTGGGTGATATAGGATTTGTATCCTATAGTCTCTTTGTTCGTTTGATTGGCAATGATTCTTTTATTTTCACGCGTTCTTTGCTTTAATTAAAACTAGCATCATAGTCTGGCGTTGCCAGTGCAACTCAAAACATTTTAGTAGTAGAACTCGGTTATATAAAAATATAATTATATAAAAAATTGTTGTTTAAATTTTTTTCAAAAATTCCTTTAAAATATTCTATTTTCTTTTGTTTTGCGATTTGATGTTTTGTGTGACATTGTAAACAAATTGCGTTTGTTTTTGTTTCAAAATTAAGGGGGCAAATATTTACATTTTTTGTTGACTAAATGAATTTAACATAAAAAAATATTTTGTTTTACTGAAATTAGAAATATAAAAACTATTACGCTCTCAGTTTAGAAATTTTCGAAGAATATTTAAAAATGTAGAAATATAAAAGCTATTACGCTCTCAGTTCAGAAATTTTCAAAGAATATTTAAAAATGTAGACATTTAATTTTACAGGAAAAAGAAATTAAATATAAAGGCTCATTTTCTTTTTAATAAAAATGTTTTAGTCGCATTTGACGAGTGTGATTTGATTTCTGTGACGTAATTCAGCAACCATCTTAGATCTTAGATGTTTTACGGAGCAAATGTAAACAATCTGCTCCATTGGTCAGAAGTGCGAAAGGGAAAATTGCTGAACTTAAACTCATGGCGTAGCTTAAAAAATGTAGGCGTGCATAGGGAACAGTCACACACAGACTCACAGATTGCCTTTCGAGGTGTTTGCGCCACCAGAGTTAAATAGTTTCGAATTCATTTTATTCTGTATCTTGCAGTTGCATTTCTACCGTTAGAACATCATCTTTACATTTCTTGTTTTACAAAGAACTTTCTTAGTGCACTGATATTGACAATAGATGTAAAAACGTTAAATATGTACAATTTACTGCCCACACTATATATAATTGACTGTGCTGTGATCATTAGCTTCTTTGAAATACTCTTCACTTTTTTCAATATTTATTAAGTAAAGGATAAATATACATTCTGCTGCTTGATTGTATTTTCTTAGAATGCTTTTTTTACAATCCTCGTATATATTAACCTTTTTAAAGGTATCGTTTGTTTATAATTGCTACATTCATTTTAATAATTGTGATCGCTGAATTGAGTTTTCCTTTGTTACCTTCTTAACCTTCATTAAGATTCGGATTCTTAATTTTATTAAATATAGGATGTGCGTTGTGGTGTAGTGGATATCAGCTGGGAACGATAAATCGGAGAACCGAGTTCGAATTCCAGTTGAATTCTTGCATTTGAAGCTATTGGATGATGTTTAATGCTTATTGATTCGGCCATTCATAACCGAACTCCCTACAGCTTATTACAGAATTATCATCATCAGAAGGTTGGTAGCAGGTTCGAATGTGTGAATTAGCGTGGAAGGATAAAATATACATTTTGCATTTTAAAATAGAATTTCTTAAAAGAATAGAATAAAAAGAAAAGGGAGCAGTTAATGTTCAATGTGAAACAAGTAATGAATTAAGGGTATAAAGAGTTGAAGAAATGTTCATAGTAGTAATTAGTTGGAAGGAGTTTATGCGTGCATACGTATGTATGTATGAGCGTTTGTTTGGTAGGAATGTCTTTGAATTGAGAAGTAGAAGTAAAAAGAATCAGTACACGAGAAAGAAGGAGAAAGAGGACGATGTGCGACGCGACCTTATGTCCAGGTCGAGTTGAAGTTTTTCTTGTTACATATTAGTAGTGTATCTCTCTCGCTTCTCCCATCTCTGACTGAATGACGCTTACCGAAGTCATTTACAGTCTTTTAGATTTTTCGCACTGGATCGCGAAAACCTTTTTGGTCTTGCAAATCGCTTCCATTGGTCAGAAAATCAATTTAACATCGACTTGCGAAATCCGGTTTCGACTTTTACTTCAAGCACATGGTCAATCATTGAGAATTTTTGTAAAAGTGAACAAAGTTGATTTTAATTATTAATTTTCTATCTCACACATTCATTTAAGCGCAAATACCCTTAGCAAACATATTAACCTGTCTCTTCTCCCTCTAGCTATGAATTAAATAGGAGGACAAATTGGGTTCTATAGCCTTAGTTGGCAACCAGTTTACCGGAGAAAATAATACTACTGCGAGAAAATTTTCTGCCTAGTCAGACATGTTTCTTTCGAGATCTGATCACACAATCATGTATCATGTATGGCACGTGACTGATTCTTATTGAGTAGAAATTAGAACGTAATTTTCATTCATTAACTAATAGTCCTATGATATAACAACTGTTAGTTATATGTGGGAGTGTGGTATAGTTTCAGTTTCCTTAAAATAACATTGTTGTCTTTGCTTTTTTTTAAGTACATTATGTTCACGAAGCAAGTCAGCAGCTGAAATCATAATTTCAGATTTGATTTTACTGCAGTGCCAACTGAACTGACGACAATGAGGAAATAAATGAAAAAAGAACTGGTTGTTAGTAGTAAAACACCCCCCCCAACACACACACACATATATATATATATATATATATATATATATATATATATATATATACATATATATATATATATAGATATATATATATATATAGATATATATATATATATGAGCTGTGGTACAACGAAACAGGTTTGTATGCGGATGACTAACATATTGTGCTCTCATTAAGATTGAGCTCTCTAGAGAAGAAAATTTTAAAAACAGTTTCCACTTCTGCGATATATGCATTACTCTTCGGAAATGAATTGAGTTCTTTCGGTGACTGGCGTGTGGATACACTGCTTATATACAACACGTGAAAATTTTCCTTCTCTGATTCCATGCGCCTATGGTTTAGGGGGTAGCGACTCCGACTGACACCAAATCGGTCGAGTTTCGATCTGGACAAGAAGCAAGTGGATGTGCCTAGCCACACTGATGAGCTGTGATACAGGCTGGCGTGTGGATGACTAATATATATATATCCAAATGAATAAGAAACAAAGAAAATATTTGCAAAGTTCAAAACATTAATTTAAAACAGTGATTCACAGTCAGGTTAGCAAAATGCAGACGACAATTCTACTCCTGCAGCTTCCTCTCTCGCACTTCCCGCCTGTGGAACTCCCTCCTGTATTCTTGCTTTCCTGACGGCTACAACCTCCAGAAATTTAAATGCAAAGTCAATACTCATCTACTAAGCAATGGCCTCTAGTTCTCTCCCCTCCCCTGTATAACCTTCCCTTTCTCTCCACCTATGTATCTGTCATCGCACCTGCTTTCTCAGCTTTCTATTGTTCCTTTCTAACTAGTTTGTACTCCTCACTCTTTTCTAATTAATCTTTTTACATTTATGTAACCCCCTGCACATCAGTGGCGTTTCCGCCTTGCTCGGGGTGAAATGATTAAAAAAAAAAAATTTTAAAATAGAGCAATGAATATGTATTATAATTATACTTTATATGTAAAAACTGCAATCTACTACAAAATTGCACGTTTTGTTTCGACATTGAAAGAGCTACCTGATGAGACATTGTTCTTTCAATGTCGAAACAAAATGTGCAATTTTGTAGTAAAGAGTAGTTTGTACATGTTCTAAAGTATAATTTATTATATATATATATATATATATATATATATATATATATATATATATATATATATATACTAAACAGCTATAGGTCAGATTTAAATTAGATTTAGATTAGAGCAATAAACAGTTGTTTTAGAAAGTTCTCAAAACATTTTTGGGGTGATCAGCCGATGGTTTCGAAATTTTCGGTTTCGTCAGCCGAAACCGAACAGTTCCAAACCATGGTAGCGTAATCTACTGATCTCCCTAGCTTATACATATATATATATATATATATATATATATATATATATATATATATATATATATATCCCTGTTTAGGGTGTGGTTTCCGGTTTTCTCTTCCAATCTTCACTTTTTTTTCAATTCGAGTAGATAGACTAAACTATCGCCCGGTTCACACTCCACCCACGTCTATTGAACAGGTGTAGTGGCTCATCCCTTGTTCCATGTTTAGGATGTGGTTTCCGGCTTTCTCTCTTCTAATCTTTTCACTCTTACGTAGTCCCCGGCACATCAGTGGCGTTACCGCCTTGCTCGGAGTGATATGATTAAAAACAAAAACAAAAAAATATATATATATACATATATATATATATATTAGTGAACAGTGAGGTCAAATGATAGCGCCGTCAGTCTGCTTCCTGAATTGTTTCATAAACATGAGTAATGCAACAATAATAATTAACAACAAATAAGTAGTCAATAATAAACAACTTCTAAAATCTTAACAACACTACAGATAGTTACAAATAAGCACATTCCCTTTGACAATTATTCCTACTCAGTAACCTAATTAGGATAATTTGAAACATAACCATTATTTCTTATCCAATAACCGTTGGGATAAAACAATAGACACTATTACAAATTATAGTTACATTATAGTTACAAATAAGCACATTCCCTTTGACAATTATTCCTACTCAGTAACCTAATTAGGATAATTTGAAACATAACCATTATTTCTTATCCAATAACCGTTGGGATAAAACAATAGACACTATTACAAATTATAGTTACATTATAGTTACAAATAAGCACATTCCCTTTGACAATTATTCCTACTCAGTAACCTAATTAGGATAATTTGAAACATAACCATTATTTCTTATCCAATAACCGTTGGGATAAAACAATAGACACTATTACAAATTATAGTTACATTATAGTTACAAATAAGCACATTCCCTTTCACAATTATTCCTACTCAGTAACCTAATTAGGATAATTTGAAACATAACCATTATTGCTTATCCAATAACCGTTGGGATAAAACAATAGACACTATTTCTCATAATGCACAATTTACCAGCATATGTAGTCGAGCATAACATGACACACATGTCTTGAAGATGGTGTCCAAACGTGAAACAGACTGTCGTCGGTCGGTGTCGATCTCAGTATACACGTTTATATTTACATATGTTCTATACTTGATATTGAACACATTTACTCATATATATATATATATAGCATATCTTAAAACTATATTTTTATCATTACAACCTTTGAGATTTCACTCGCCCGATCAACTCAGTCGATTAAAAACTTAATTGGGCGATTAAAGTTTATTGCTTTACTCGCTCGCGGTCGATTAAAAATCTCGCAATGAAACGTGTCCCTTAAAATATAGAAAAAGAAAATCGGATTCCTTTTACAACCCAAAAATATGCCATTGAAGATTCACAAGTTACTTAGAATGACCTACAATGACATTATTGAACACTTTGGTCTCATGCATGGCGACTGATTTATGACAAAATGTGTGGATAAACAAAAAACAGTGACATCCCGCAATCATCAAAGCAAGATCTAACAAATGGAATTTAGATTGACAAGATCCTGTCTCGCTTTTATCGTCCCAGTCAGTGTAAACATTCGTTTAATAACGCTTCCAGAGTGGAGCCAAAATGCCTCTGTCACTCAGATTAAAGACGAACACAGATTTTTAGAGACTTATTTGGAAAAATATTCTTGACTCAAAATCTATATTTCTTCCCGCTTACGAAAAGTAAAAACGAACATTTGAAAGAAAGAAAAAATACGCATACTTCTTTCAACCACGCTGCTAAAAACAAATTATGCAAGTAAGTATTGTTTTATAGAAAATCGTTGAGAAAATCAGATTTGTTATTTTTTTTTAACATCTATGATATGGAGGTTGTAGTCAAACAGAAGAAAGAAACTACGAATTTAGGTACCTCCACTCAATTGCCCCCCCCCCAAATAAAAAAAAACCCCAGCATATCATGATGTTAAAATGTCTTAATAAAAACAAAGTTTTATCATCAAAATGTTTATGCTATTATTAAGAGGAAAGATCAAATTTTATTGTTATTATTTTAAAACAAAATTAAAATCATTTCTAACACGTTCGTACTTTCAGTTAAAGTTTCATTTTTTGTTTTCCGTCAGCGATTTATGTTTACGTAAGGCAACTATTAATAAAATGGAGTCGGTCGAGTAAAATGTTTTTGGGGCGAGTAAATTTTCCATCGCTCTCGACCACCGGTCTAGTGATTTCTTTTTCAAATGTCAAAGGCTGCATTTGACTATTTTGATGGTAAAAGGATGAGACCTAGTTGCCAATCTGGTAGCACGAGTAAATTCATATAGTCGGAAAAAGAAGCTCGTTGGAGCAGACGCCGTGATAATATTTGTAGAAAAGACAGAGGGAAGCCACATCATATCAGTGAGAAAGTAACTGAAGTCAAGTTTCTATATCGGGATCGATTACATTGCAGACCCTCCTTTAGACTTTGTCGAGTACCTCGAGATATATAGCAGGGACACCTGACCAGATACTGGTGCAACGGCTAAGTACATTTTTGCGGAGGCGAAAAAAAGTACGTCTTTTTGCTATGAAAAGTCACTGAGAAAGAGATTGATTCTTTCAAATTTCGCACCGCCTGTAGTTATCGTAAGTGGGTGGTAATTGAAAATCTCGCCGACTGTGATTATCCTCATGGGCGGTAATCTAGCAGACCACAAATCTTTGTTCAGTTTATTGAGAAGAAATTGTAAAAAGACATTTTGAAAGCCTAAATTTATTTGTAATCAACATATCACTCAGCCATACGGGATACACAATTGGGCGATCATGTCTCGAAAGAAACATAAACAACTGAAATTTGTTCAAATTCTATGCCTTATTTTCATTTGGTGTATCAACACATTTGATGTGACTTTATAAGTTCCTGGTATATGCGACCTGCAAATAGTTTTTGATGGACTATATGGTGGAGTGGATATCGACTCATAACGACAAATCGGGTTGCCGAGTTCGAATTCCAGTTGAATTCCTTGCATTCACTTACGCATAAATACCCTTGGGAAAGATATTAATCCGTCTCTTCCCTCGAATTATGGGTTAAATAACAGGGCAGATTGGGTTCTATAGCCTTGGCTGGCAACCAATCTACCGCAGAAAGCCATGGCAACCTACTGCGGGATAATCTTCTGCCCAGTCAGTCATGTCTCGAAAGAGACATGATCGCCCAAGCGTGTATCACGTATGGCACTTAACTGACTGACTGAATGTAAGTTTAAAAAATAACACTAAACTAACAAATATATTGATAAGACATTTTACAAAATAAGAAATAAAATAAAATGTAAAGATTTCAAAATAAACTTCAGTATCTGTAGTTGATTTACTTGTATTTTGCAGGATTTGATCTTTGGAAAGACGAAAAAGGAGCTGGGGAATGTTGTGCTTCGCCAAAAACTGCTGCACAAGCCATGGTCACTGTTAGAAGATTTATGGTGTAGTGAGACAACAGCACTCTACACATTTTTCTTTCCAAGCGCTGCTATAAACAGCGGAAGCGAGCAAGAACGTTATATCTTAATGGACATGCATAACACAGTTCAAGGTCAATTTGTATCAAGTGACTTCAGTATGCATACGTTAGCACCGTTACCATAGCAACAGAACTGTTCCTTTTTTCATCAGATCACATGCATATTTGTAAATAAAGTCTGTATAATATGTGGCCTACTAAATTCTGCCATTGGTAAACTATAAGGCCGACTTTAAAATGCATATTATAAGGAAGTTATTATAACTGTCTGTCAATTTGTATCATGTGACTTCAGTATGCATACGTTAGCACCGTTACCATAGCAACAGAACTGTTCCTTTTTTCATCAGATCACATGCATATTTGTAAATAAAGTCTGTATAATATGTGGCCTACTAAATTCTGCCATTGGTAAACTATAAGGCCGACTTTAAAATGCATATTATAAGGAAGTTATTATAACTGTCTGTCAAGGATGAAGGTTAGGGTCAAGGTTAAGGCTTAGGGTAGAGTTAGGGAAAAAAGAGGCGAATACTTATGTCTATAAATATACTTCTACTGAGAAAGGTTACATTCAAACCGGGTAGGCCACATACTATATCAGAATCAATGAGGTAAATCATATACTATACCAGAACCAAAGTGGAAGGCCACATACTATAACAGAATCAAAGAGGTAGATCACATACTATACCAGAATCAAAAAGATGGGCTACATGCTATACAAGAATCAAAGAAGGCCCCATACTGTACCAAAATCAAAGAGGTAGACCATATACTATACCAGAACCAAAAAGGTCAGCCACATACTATACCAGAATCAAAGAGATGGGCCACATGCTATAACAGAATCAAAGAAGTAAACTACATACTATATTAGAATCAAAGAGGTAAGCTACGTACATCTCTCTCTTTCTCTCTCTCTCACTCACACACACACACACACACACACACACACACACACACACACACACACACACATCAAATACATATCATCCAGTCAAACACAGACAACAGTCCAAATTTTAACCTGCCACAAACAACATATATGACTTTATAACGTTCATATGGCGTTCTGGAGGAACTATTTTTTATTCGATAAGAAATATACACTTCACTTGATACCGTTTTGTATTGTTTTGTTTTGTTTTGTTTTGGTTTGTTTTCTTCTTTACTAATTTTCATCCCAAACAAGGCGGGGCCACTATTAATGCGCAGGAAGTTACAGTGAGAGAAAAGACTGGGTGCAGGGGGGGGGGGGGGGGTATTGAAGAAAGGATAAAAGATGAATGCCAAGATAGAAGATGGCAATTAACGTTGTATTTAATTTTTTGGAGATTGTAACTATCAGAAGAGCAGGTAAACGAAAGAGAGCTCCATAGATGGGAAGTGCGAGAAAAGAAACTGTTAGAGTAGAAGTGAGATTACATTTAACTAGGCAAGCGGGTGGGACTTAAATGGCAATCTAGTAGCACGCTTAAATTCACGAGGACGGGGCACCAGGGAAAACAAGCTCATCAGAGCAGTTGGCATGAAAATATTTGTAAACAATGGGAAGCCAAAGTAGAATTTGTTTCGTTTGTTAAAAAATAAGTATGTCAATTGTTCTTGAAACCAGAAGTTTGGTATTCTGGTTCTTTGTTTAATGCTTTGTTTTCACTTAACACAAGGCTATTATTATTATTTCATTTTTCATCATATTTCGATTTCTGCATTGGTCTCACTACCAACCAAGTCTGCGGGGAGACCTAAGGCAGGTAGTGGCGTGTTGTTATGACTCCATTTCATGTTTTTCTATCCTCCCTATCATCCCCAGCATTACATAGATAACGTTTTCCTTAGTGTGTGGGCTGTACTTAATAATACAATTTTTTGTATATCTCTTAAGCTGGGGTTTCCAGGGATTCTTTCAATGTGTTGTTTTGTTCCATTTTTTATCATTCCAAGTGCACCTACTATCACTGGCACAACTCTTGTTTTCAATTTCCACATTTTTTCTATTTCAATTTCCAGGTCTTTATATTTTGACAGTTTTTCAAATTCCTTGATTGCTATGTTACAATCCGCTGGACAAGCCATATCAATTAATAGACAAGTTTTCTCCTTCTGGTTTTTAACAATAATGTCTGGCCTGTTTGCTTCAATTTTTCTGTCTGTGTAGATGGTGTAATCCCATAGAATGGTTACATCTTCTATTTCTGTAACCGGTGCTGGATGATGTTCATACCAGTGTTTGTTTACAGCTTTTCCATAATGTTTGCACATTGCCCAATGTAAATATTGCCCAACTCTATCGTGGCGATTTTTATATTCGTTTGGGGCAAGCACAGAACAGCCTGAGATTAGGTGGTCTATTGTTTCTTGGTGTTTATCACAAAACCTGCATTTTGGATCCATATTATTATGCATAATATTTGCCTGAAAGTTTCTCGTGAAAAGACTTTGGTCTTGTGCTGCAAGTATAAATCCTTCAGTTTCAGACTTTAATCCAGATGCACGTAACCATCGATGAGTATTAACTTTGTCAACATTGGATTTATTGGCACGTACTGGATATTGGCCATGCAGAGGTTTGTCTTGCCAGCGCTGTTTCATCTTTTCAA
>JBBBDQ010000723.1:1467500-1520000 GCA_037127315.1 Ascarosepion bandense | reverse complement strand
ACAAGGCTTAATAGCTTCAGTTATTTGATTGATTTATTTAGTCGATTAAATAAAATAGCAGAAAGTTGTTTTTAAATACATAATTATTTGGTTAAGTTTGATGGTCTCATTAATTTTAATAAGCGTTCTTAGTCAGAAACTGAACAGAATTCCAAATAAAGATTTAGTTTGGTTAAAGCATAAACGAAATAACAGCTTTCGTTAGAGCATCCACTACATTTTATAATCAATTGTTGGCGGACCTGAAGCAGACTACCACCACGTTTAATTTCGTTGTTTTACATTTTTTTTTTTAATTTTTCAGAGCCGTCCTATCGATTGTTACTTAAAATTTCGATTATCAAAAAAAAATTCTGAAAAATTACAATATTCAAACAAATTTGGAGGGGGGTCAATTTCTCATACAATGTTAACGTAAATCGATCCTCCATTTTCAATCCACTCGCGTTGGGATCGCTTTGTTTATGTTAATTTCGTTGTTTTTCATTTTTTTTTTTTACTTTTTTTCAGCGCAGTCCAATCGATTGTTACCTAAACTTTCCGATTATCAAAAAAAATTTTGAAAAATTACATTATTTAAACAAATTAAGTGGGGGGTCAATTTCTCATAGAATGTTAAAATAAATCGATCTTCCATTTTCAATCACTCACGTTGAGGTCGCTTTGTTTATGTTAATTTCGTTGTTTTTATTCTTTTTTTTTTTTACTTTTTTTCAGAGCCGTCCTATCGATTGTTACTTAAATTTTCCGATTATCAAAAAGAATTTTGAAAAATTAGAATATTTAAACAAATTTGGAGGGGGGGAGTCAATTTCTCATAAAACGTTAAAATAAATCGTTCCTCCAAATAAAATAAATCGTTCCTCCAAATAAAATAAATCGTTCCTCCATTTTCAATCCACTGTAAGAATCTGGTCCTCCACCTAAAATTGTTTAAATATTGAAATTTTTACATTTTTTTTTTTTTGTCATTCGTAAAGTTTAAGGTATAAAAGATAATATTGCACCGAAAAAAGTCCGAAAAATTTGATAATGAACAAATTTACAGGTGGCGGTAATGTCGTACTGGCGACTGGTTTTAAAATGGAGGCTCGATTTACTATAACGTTGTATGAGAAACTGATCCCCCACCAGAAAATGTTTACATATTGAAATTTTTTGAAAGTTGCTAATCTAGTATCTCGTGTAAATTCGTGCTTAGGCGGCACCAGTGAACTAAGCTCATCGGAGCAGGAGCCATGAAAGTACTTGTAGAAGAGGCATAGGGAAGCCACATCACGCCGGTGAGAGAGCGGCTGCAGCCGGTCTGCCAAGTCAGTATAAATCACGTTACAGATCCTCCTTTGTATTTTGTCAAGAAGCCCAAGGAGAGCAGCAGGGGCACCCGACCAGATATGGCAGCAATAAGAACTTTGTTAATTGGGAAACCCAACTCTTTTCCTTTAAAATACTAATATGTTACACTCCTTTTCTTTTCAACCACAAACAAAAGCAGTTAAACAGTTATTTCGACCTCGGGTTTTGTTCATTCCACTTTATATACTGCCGAAAACATACACAAACACATAAAAGATTGCTACACAGTGCAGAGCACGCAAGCTTACGCACAAACAGAACCGAGAAAAATTCATACAACACATTAAGTTAAAATAAATATCATTGTCTATATATTTTAATATTTATACTCTAAGCAACGTAATAAGGCTACTAAGACACACGATGTTACGAAAAGGGTTTAAGGAAAATCAAACATTTTCTTTTTTCTTTTTTCTTTTTTTTCAATTGGAGTAGATAGACTAAACTATCGACCGGTTCACCTCCACCCACGTCTATTGAACAGGTGAAGAGGCTCATCCCTTGTTCCCTGTTTAGGATGTGGGTTCCGGCTTTCTCTTTTCCAATCTTTTCTCTCTTACGTAGCCCCCTGTGCATCAGTGGCGTTACCGCCTTGCTCGAGGTGATATGATTAAAAAAAATTAAGGAGATCAAACAATAATAACGCAAGGATTAACAAGACAGAAGATAACGACTGGCATTGCGTTTAAATGTTTGAAGACCAAAGTTGACTGGAAAGTAAGAAGTCAGAAGAGAGTCCTACAAGCAAGAAGTACGATAGAAGAAACTATTAGCATAGAACTTACGGTTACATCTATCCATTTCAACTGTAAAATAATGAGACCTTGCTGCCTCTTCGCATAAATTCATAAAATCTACATACCATAGAGGAAAGCTCATCAGAACAATTCCCATGAAAATATTTAAAAGAAACCAAGTTACAGCAGTGGGAAAGAGGCGAGATAGCGAGATGCCAGGCCAGGATTAATAATATTATTGATTCTTCCTTGTATTTTATCAAGAATCTCTAAATACGTAGCAGAAGCACCAACAGCAATATTCAATGCATGGAGGAATGGTAGATTAATAGATGTGAATATATATACCAGCCCCCACACTAGAGCAAGATGCTACATTTGGTCAAGGTTTAATGTGGGGAGCCCGAACGCGTGCACACGGTCAAGGGTAAAAAAATTGCCCACTCTACGCAACCGCTGATCTCGTTGGCCCGAGTGGCGACCACCGGTTCCACATTTTTGGTGCAATGGAGTGGTACAGCCTCAGGACACTGTTCCCCAGGACCGGGCACCTCTCAGTATATTTTTCTCGGTTGCATATCTCTCCTCGGACAGCATATAACGGAGCCTCAATCTGCCCTGAGGACAGAGACGCAACTGAGTGATGATGATCCCTACCTGACGCATCAAGTAATGCAGACTTATAAATATGCAAGATTGTGCGCGCGCACACACACACACACACACACACACACACACACACACACACACACAAACACAGAGGTAAACAATGAATTAATCATAGGTATCGATTCTGTTGTAACCTGTCAGCAAATTTCTGTAACTCTCCATATCTCTCGCTATTAAATTTTAGTCTTACATTTTTTTGAGGGGAGAAGTGTTAGCGGAATTAATGGGATCACTATAGATTTTTAATTAATTGGTTATCATAAATTAACTTTAAAAGAAGTAATCACTTTGAAAACCAACACTAAATAACACCATTAACTTTCTATTAAGGCTCTTTTTCATTAACTAATGCTTATTTAGAATGTCGGCTACTCCACGTGGTTTTGCTGAACGCCTGTTAGATTGTCCGGTTTAAATCTATTAAAAAAATTATTTCTTCTTCTGCCCTCCTCTTGCTCCAAGATGTATTGGGCGGTAGATGGAACGTTTTTTCTTGGGTTCACTGATAAATGAACTCTCGCACACGCGCGTGTATCACATACGCTTCTATCACACACACACACATACAAAGAAGTACATTCTTAATAGCTAAGTTTTCAATGTATTTTCCTTTCCTTTTAGCTATGTACACATAAATGTAATTTCTTTCAATAGATGCATTAATTGTTTGTTTAAAATCTGTTTTCTATTTTATATTTACTCAGACTCACATGAGTTCGCCAAAACTATTTGTGAGAATGAACATCAGGCACCATTAAATATTTACTGAAAAACGTTCTCACCTAGCAACAATTTGTTCAGTTGATTTTTTCAGCGGTTTATCAACACCTCTATGTATTATTTAATGCTGAAATCTAAATATTTTAAATGCATTTGGATACCTTCAGCTACAGATAAAACGTATTTTGGGAAATTCTACTATAAACAGGTTTTGTTGATAATTTTTCTATACAAAAATGTATTGCTTAATTTTTAGTATAAAAATTTATTTTTAGGATTTAATAACGCTTTATTTATGTTTGGGGGATTTTATTTACCCATAGCAGGTGCTACTCCCCCCTGGTCAGGGTGTGGAATCACGTGTATTTCCATACAGCCGCACTCACACATGTACATATACACACACACGCGGTCATCACGTGATGTCTTTATGCTTTCCCGCGTTTTCCCGGGATGTATAAAAAGCAGGGACACACGTGTTACACACAGCAGTTCCTCAATCTCATCTAATTCTCTCACAATTTATACAGTTGGAGCAGACGCTCAACGAGGTCAACAACCATGTCAAAACACTCTAAAAAACTAAACGCTCCACTCACACCGCTATACAAATTCTTTCATTTTTACATCTAACACCATGAACATTATTCCTGTACTTTCATACCTGAAAAATTCCTCTCAGCAACATTTACATACATCATTTTCTTAACACTGTGAATCCTTCAGCAATAATGGACATTCAAACTTATGCTAAAAACCGTAACAGTACTATTCACACAGAAAATGGGAGACAATTAGAAGCAACCAATTTCACATATTATTCAACAAGGGTAAATCTAGGAATAGCAACCATCAAAAGGTTGTTTCACGCTCCTCAAAATCTCCGATCTTCGGATCAGCGGTCTTGCTACCGGATAGAGTTTATCGTCATACCGAGGAACAAAAGTGGTGACAGCTCGTAACAAGGATATTAACTTCACTGGTAAAATAGTTTCTGACCTATTGTTTATGATAGATGATTACGATGAAGTTTACTCAAGGTTTACATTTAATTGATCGTTCTGAATACTGATTTAGAAAGGAGTTCGTCTGAAACAATTTAATGTTGTAAATATCGTATTTTTTGTTTCTTTAGAATTCATAAGAAAGACAAAATTAATCTTCCATTGTTGTCGTTGTTTTTGTAGATTGAAGTTTATTTTTAATTATGTCCCTTTACCACAGTCATTGTGAGTCATTTTCATATTTTGCAATATCCGCAGAAGTGTGCAGCACTGTTTATATTACCCTCTACTCTCTCTCTCTTTCTCCCTCTCTCTCTCTTCCATTTCTATCTATCTATCTATCTATCTATCTATCTATCTATTCCTCTCTCTCTCTCTCTTCCACACTTTCTCTCTATCTATCTATGTTTCTCTCTCTTTCTCTCTCTCTTCCATTCTATCTATCTATCTATCTATCTATCTATCTATCTATGTTTCTCTCTCTCTCTCTTCCATTCTATCTATCTATCCCCATCTCTCTCTCTCTCCCTACTTTCTATCTATCTATCTATCTATCTATTCCTTTCTCTCTCTCTTCCACACTTTCTCTCTATCTATCTATCTATCTATCTATCTATCTATCTATCTATCTATCTATCTATCTATCTTTCTCTCTTTCTTTCTCTCTCTCATTCTATCTATCTATCTATCTATCTATGTTTCTCTCTCTTTCTCTCTCTTCCATTCCTATCTCTCTCTATCCCCATCTCTCTCTCTCCCTCACTTTCTATCTATCTATCTATCTATCTATGTTTCTCTCTCTTTCTCTCTCTCTCTTCCATTCTACCTATCCCCCTCTTTCTCTCTCTCTCTCTTCCTCACTTTCTATCTATCTATCTATCTATCTATCTCTTCCACACTTTCTCTCCATCTATCTATCTATCTATCTATCTATCTATCTATCTATCTATCTATCTATCTATCCCTCTCTCTTTCTCTCTCTCTCTTCCACACTTTCTCTCCATCTATCTATCTATCTATCTATCTATCTATCTATCTAACTATCTCAGTCTCTTCATATCTATCTATCTATCTATCTATCTATCTATCTATCTATCTATCTCTTCTACACCGTTTATTTTATTTTATTTTTATTTTTCTGCTTTTGCACTTTTTGTTTAGAACAATCGTTACACAGCAATATACTGTTTTGAATTGAGTTCACGGTAATTTTTTTAACCAGTCAGATAGTAGCTTTCTCTGAGTCATCGGTGACGCCCATTTGACTCATGAAAAGGATTTCCGCATATAAATTAAATCAATCTAGCAAAATACCTTCCACCTTGTAATATGCACGACAAAGTAGCCTTACAGAAGATACAAATTTAATTGTTGAAAAGGAAACTGAAAATTGTTGATGAAATCAGCTTGTTTGAAAATTAGACTCGTACACAAAATCTTTGAAAAATTTAATTTGAAATCTGAGAAAATAAAAACGGACATTTTTTTAAATTCTTATACGCTTTACTGTTTGATTCTTATACTCACGGGGATTCTGATGGAAAAAATCAGGACAAAAAATGCGCAAATCATGTAAAAATAAGAACGCCTCGGCGTGGGGTAATGGTTGCAAGCAAACTGGTCTCGCAAATCATTACTATTGATTAGTGAGTTTGATCTTCACTAGGGTGCTCATAATTCAGCCTAGTGCTTAAACTGTTCATAATTAAAGAAAAAAATAAGAGAAGTTTGCTGATCCAAATGCATCAGTTTTTTACTGTGTACGTACTGTTCATTCTTTATATATATATATATATATATATATATATATATATATATATATATATATATATGAAAACTCAACACATCATTTAAATTGGTTAAAAATTATAATTCATTTCAATGAGCTAAATTAGCTCATTTCATCAGACCCCATAATATTCGTTCCATTCGGTACAAAAATAAATTATAATTAATTTCAATGAGCTAAATTAGCTCATTTCATCAGACCACACAATATTCGTTCCATTGAACAACGAACGAATATTGTGTGGTCTGAAATGTGCTAATTTAGCTCATTGAAATGAATTATAATTTATAACCAATTTAAATGACGTGTTGAGTTTTCCTTTATAAAATATCATATTGCTCTGGATAACATTCATTGAGCTCTGTATATAAATATAACACTAAATATTTTATATTAAGTTGATCTTGTTGGATTATCCTCGCCGTTTACGGACTGGGCATCTATACCTATATATATATATATATATATATATATATATATATATATTAGTCATCCAAAGCCTGTTCGCTGTATCACAGCTCATCAGTGTGGATATAAATTATTATAAATACAACATTTTATCACAGCAAGACACAAACTAAAGTTCGTATTTACAGGCATTTCAAGGTGATAGAATAAAATATATGAAACACGAAAACGACCGACCGGTTTCAATCTCGTTCATCATCAGGGTCAACTGGGACTTTTTAATTCTTCAACATTTTAAAATATTAAAACTGAAGATGTAGATGTAGATGATTAGGGAGAAAGGGAGAGGGGGCAGGCACTAGATGGCAATTATGTAGAGTCCAATCACACAGTCTGTATGTTTACAGAGAGACATGGTCCTAGCTTTGATATATATAGTGACTCCAACGCCTGACAACACAGTGAACTGATCAACACTAAAACCGGTCACACAATTTTTGCCTATTTATCAGGTGTTCAGTGATTGCTGACCCGGAAGTTTTCACAAGTTGACTCGCACGGATATCCGTTTTGAGAATTCTTAATGGCGCGTGCTGCTTAATTCTGCAATCCAATTTTTGTGAAGTCCTTCCTATGTAGTCATTACCACAACTACAAATAAAATTATAAACAGCAGAAGAAAGTTTTTTCCGTCTGAATCTATCCTGCACATTTATAAATCTACCATCCACCCGTGCATTGAATACTGCTGCCACATCTGGTCGGGTGCCCCTGCTATTCTCCTCGGGGTTCTTGACAAAATACAACGGAGAGTCTGTAATGTGATCGATACCGATTTGGCAGACCTGCTACAGTCTCTCTCTCACCGGCGTGACGTGGCTTCCCTGTGCCTCTTCTATAAATACTTTACGGCTTCTGCTCCGATGAACTTATATCACTGGTGCCCCCTAGGTACGAATTTGCACGAGATACTAGATTAGTAACTAGATCCCACCCTTTTACAGTGAAACTGATAAAATGTAACCGCAATTTCTACTCTAATAGTTTCTTTTCTCGCACTTCCCGACTGTGGAATTCCCTTCCACATGATTGCTTCCCCGACAGCTACACTCTCCAGGAGTTTAAATGTAAGGTCAATAGACACCTCCTAACACACTAACTCGCATCCATTCTTCCAAACACTCTTCCCATCTACCCAACCCTCAGCCTCGGTATCCTTACCCATCTATCACCCTCCTTCTAATATTTCCTATATCTAACCACTCTTTTTCTTTACCTTCCCCTATATAACCCCATGCGCAATAGTGGCAGTGGAATGCCTTGGCTTGGGGTGAGATGATTAAAAAAAAAAAGAAATATGATGGGGAGGAAGTAAGTCCTTTTTCATAGACGAAAAGCAGAATTAGTGCTAAAATGGACCCTGATATATATATATATATATATATATATATATATATATATGTGTGTGTGTGTGTGTGTGTGTGTTTCGTTAAAAAAGACCACAAGGATGATTTTATTAATTTTTTATTTAATTTTTCCAGTATTCTTACATGTTTCCTTTTTGCTGGAGATAAGGAATGTAAAAATGTTTCATAAAAGATTGTTTCTTGTCATAAATCAGTTACCTATATTGACCATACTACCACTTCTCTGAGTCGACGCCTTACATGCCACCTATCTAGTAATAATTTTGCAATAAAAAAATCATTTATTAACCCATAGCTTACAAGAACAATTCAGAATAATTTTAGTAGAAAATACAAAAATACTATTTAAATCACAATATCAAAGCATCTCGCTAGAAGAGAGGCACTATATATCAAACAATTTTCGTCTACCATCAATCTTACATTATTTAACAATGAAAATGGAGTTTCGAAAGTTTTTTAAAAAAATAGACAGACGCTCAAGTGATGCCCAGCCGCGCATTTAAAGAATTCTCTTTTCATAAATACAAAATATTACATTTCGGTCAAACATAAGGGCATAATAGCAACACTAGAGAAACAACATCGTTTAAATGGCCCGTGAAGAGGCTGAAAGCGCGTTGAAAGTCGAGAATTCTGAAACATTTTTACATTCCTTATTTCCATATAAGAATACTGGACAAATTAAATAAAAAATGAATAAAATCTTCATTGTCGGTCATTTTTATCGAAACATGATTAAATAAAAGATTGCTGCCCAAATATATATATATATATATATATATATATATCAATTAAAAAAGGATTAATTCAATGATGTTGGATGATCATTTCGATATGAAAATCCCTACGGAGGATAACACATCACCTCAGCAACAGAAAAATCCTTTCAGAAACTGGAGAAAAATCACTGATTTTTCTCCAGTTTCTGAAAGGATTTTTCTGTTGCTGAGGTGATGTGTTATCCTCCGTAGGGATTTTCATATCGAAATGATCATCCAACATCATTGAATTAATCCTTTTTTAATTTATATTTGCTCTGTAATATTTTATTACATGGAGCTCTCTTAAATTAATTAGGATCGGGTTTTTGGAATTTACCTTCCTGCTTTTTCCACTTGGATTAAAGTATCTGAATTAATATATATATATATATATATATATATATATGCATCAATCTTTCATTTAAATATGTTTCGTTAAAAACGACTTAAAATGATTATGAATGACTAAAATATAATTTTCTCATTGCCAGTGAGCTCTCTACAGAGGAAAATTTTAAAAATAGTTATCACTTCTGCAATTTACGCGTTACTCTTCAGTAATGAATTGAGTTTTCTCGGTGACTGGCGTGTGAATACACCGCATATATATAAAACGTTAAAATTTCCCTTCTCTCTTTCCATAGCTTAGGGAGTAAGGACTCTGACTGTCCCCAAATAGGTCGAGATTCCATCCCGGCTGGAAGCAAGTGGATGTGACTAGCCACACTGATGAGCTGTGATACAGCGAAACAGGCTTGTATGTGGATGAATAATATATATAAATAATGTTCGGCACAAAAATTGGCATCATTTTGTTGTCTAATAACATAGCCGATTCTCGCTCAAATTTTAACAAAATGCATAAAAATGCACAAAAAGTCAGTTGAATGTTTATTTTTATTTATGCGGTCACGAGAAAAGAAAATGATTTTGTTTTGTTTGTTAAAATGTGCTCAAACACATTCAAACAAAGTACGCAGTGTGCAAACTCAAGAAAAATGCATCAACAGCAAAGCAGATTTGAACATGGCACAAAAATGTCAAAGAGGCAAACTGTCTGTGCAGGGCAAAGGATCTGGATAACCACCAGAAAGTCTGTCAGAAGAGCATCAGTAGAAACCTAGATTCCTCGTACGACACTTTTGCGTGTAACGATGAAGCGCTTGCGAATGGCAGCCGACAAGTTGCAGCTCGTCAAAGCCTTAAATGCAGACGATAGGGAAAAGCGCAAGAAATTCTGTGTCGCTATACAAGAGAAACTTGAAGATAATGAGTACAAAAAGCGTTTTATATTCGGAGAAGAGACCATATTTCATTCATACTAATAGCAAAGTTAACAAGCATAATGTTTGCATTTGTTGGGGAGGGGAAGAAAGTTACCATGACAGACTTGAGCACATGAGGGATTTTCCGAAAGTGAATATGTTCTGCGCAGTCTTCAAGAATCGTCTTTATGGTCCGTTTTTGTTTGAGGGAATCGTAAATGCTTCAGAACTGGTTATTAAATGAGCTCATTGCTAATAATTACGAACACATCATTTTCCAACAGGATGGGGCCCCACCTAACTGGAAATTGATTATGCGAAATTATCTCAATGAGAATCTACCAGGAAGATGGACCGGGCGTGCCCGTGATAATGAGAATGTACCGTTGAATTGGCCACCAGATTCACTTAACTTGACATCTTATGATTTTTACCTATGGGACTATGTGGAAGGACATGTCTCTTCCTTCAAGCCTGGAGGAACTTAAGCAGAGAATCAATGAAGTGCTGAAGAATGTTACGCAAAACATGCTACAGTTTGTCGTATCACAGTTGGTGTGCATATTGAACATTTCTGAAGCTTTGTGAAATCGGCTATAAAATCTACATCCCGTTTAATATCCTGTTCGAATTTTGATAAATACATTTTTATTGTTCAACATAAAGCCTATTTAATTTCCTTTACGTGAGACATATATTTACTCAAATATTAACATTTTAAGTGATGTCATTTTCAGAACATACTTTATATATATATATATATATATATATATTCCATTTTTAATCGCCTGAAGACACCACTCATGGTGGAAAACTGGGTAGCGAAATAACTCGATTAAAAATGGAAAACATTCAAAAGTTCTACAATATAATTGTATGGAACACTTTTTAATACAAATGTGTACTGGTCTAACCCTATTATGACCAAATACTAAGTATTAAACAATCAATCAATATATATATATATGTGTGTGTGTGTGTGTGTGTGTGTAAAGAGTATGGGTGTGTGTGTGTGTGTGTGTGTGTGTGTGTGTGTGTGTGTAAAGAGTATGTCCTGAAAGGGTATCCCATAAAAAAGGAATAAAAATTCTAACCATATATATAAAATGTAATGTATAATCACATATATTTTTTTTCTATATTTATACAAAGATAGGCCGTAATATTGGTTATGCCCATACACTTAATACACATATATGTATATATAAATATGGTGTTGAGTTGTGATGATTTTTAGTGCCAAGATTGTTGGGGGGGTTTTTTTTCAGTCGTTTACAGATAAAATATATTTTCTCGTAAAGTGCTCGATATTGATATCGATAGAGCGTTAATAGATTCGATGTCACTTAACTGAGCCAAGTCATACCGACTTCGAAGTTTCGCAAAGACATTTTCACACGTCAGAATCTTTTCTTCCTCTACTTTTGTTTCCGGTCTTTTTTTTTTATTCATAAAGAGCTTGGTGTAATTTATCATATTTGTATGTGAGTGTGTTGACCTCTTTTTAGTGTGTTGCATTTTTTTGCAGATAGTTGATTCGTTTTATTACCTTTTAATGCGTTAACTTCCTTTTAGTGAGCTTGGAAAACGTCAACGCAACACAGTAAAAAGAGGTTAACCCCAAAAAAGAAGCCAATTAATTATAAAGCAGTTAAGCGGACATTTAACTATGCGCGACTGTTGTATCCGAAAATTGAAAGAATACAATAAAAAATTAAACATACCTGGTCGGTTCTTTTTAATCAAACTTGTTTTTATATATATATATGTGTGTGTGTGTGTGTGTGTGTGTGTGTGTGTGTGTGTGTGTGTGTGTGTGTTGTATAGCAGATATTGGATTCTATAGAGACGATAGCCTCATGATTGTCCATAATTCCACTAACTCTAAAGTAGATAGAATTCGTAAATACATACATAGCATTATGAAAAACTTTAATCTTCAAGTAATCGTACAAACCAACATAAATTACTCACCCTATCTAAATCATAGTGCTAAATATACTCATTCGCCATCTGTCATTAAACACATACCACGTTCAATTGAACAGAGAATAAACAACAATTCTTCAACTGAAAACATTTTCTATAAACACAGTCATTACTACAATACAGCCCTAAAAAACATAAGCAAATTAATCACAAAACATAATAAAAGTAGAAAGATAATTTGGTACACATGACCATTTAACCAAATGGTTAGTACCAAGTTAAGCAATAAATTATTTAACCTAATTCAGAAACACTTCCCAACTAATTACCACCTAAGCAAATTTTTAAATAGAAATACACTGAAACTTAATTATAGTTGCGCAGTTAATCTTGATATGATAATAAAAAACACAAAAATAAAATCCTAAAACAATATCATGATATTAATCATAACCAACTTATTATAAATAATGACAATAACACTAATTCTTGTAATTGTCATAAGCCTAACGCATGTCCTCTGCAAAATAAATGCCTTACAAATTCTATAGTATACCAAGCTACCATCTTCACTACTGAAAATCTTTATTTAAACAATGTGTTCTATGTACTAAGAATATTTTAAGACACGTTTTTATCAGCATAACGTATCTTTCAATAATAAAATATATAGTAATTATACGTCTCTCTTTCTAAATAGAACTGAAAGATGCTAATAAAACTCCTTCAATGAAATGGAAAATATTAACAAAAGTTAGAACATGTAAATCGTAACATGAAATATGTTTTCTTTGCTGACAAGAAAAATCCATATTAGGTTCTCAAAAGCTAGCTGATTGAACCAACATAATAAAATCACTAATTTTTGCCACCATAGACTTTTCCATACTCTTAAATATATCTAAAATTATCTCAATATATTTACTATTTGCTCTTAGCTATGCAATTTATCCCTTTTTTAATTATATACTTTAAAATGCAACTTATTTAATTTGTCATTTTTATCTAGTACTTATGTTTCTAAAAATTCACTTATGTTCTTTCTCATCTATTTATTTTTTATTAGCAGTATAGCCCGCCGTTGCTTGGGTGTAATGAAAGCTTTAAAACTAATTCATGATCCTGAAGCTCAGACTCTTTGGACGTTGGCACGAAAGACTAAAAAGCAATAGTTGTTTCCAGTTAAAGCAAAACCGTAGACTGAAAGAAAAATGAATAGATGTAAGTCAAATTTTGATTTCCTGGTATCGATATCAAATACGTTTTTTGTCGTAAACTGAATTTTGAAGGCTAAATAAGTCCTCTGAGTAAATGGTATCATGGCTGAGACTAAGAACTATAATTATACCTACTTAGTGCCAAACCCGAAGCAAAAACTAAAATAAAAGGGCTGAAAAAATTGCAGACATACAGGCAGATAAACAGACTCACACACAAACATCTTGCCTTTTATATATATATATATTATCGATTTTCTGCACTATTGTAAGAACTGCAACCTTGAAACTTCTGAATATCGTTTCTTATGTCTTTGTCTATGAGTGTATGAAATTTGATTAAAATCTGACCACTCCTTCTATAACTCGATTTTTTCGATTATCGATGTTCGATATTTATCAGGGGTACGTCGACACAAAACCTAGCTACAAACACTCGCAGACGCTTATAGTACAACTGTGTAACTTTTCAAGAAAATCGGTTCAGCCGTTTCGGAGTCTATAGGTAACGGACACACACACACACACACACACACACACACATACATACAATAAGTTCCATTTATAACTAAGTTTAGATATATTAACAAAGCCCTTTAAAGATATCTTCTTATTTATATATTGTTATTATCCTTTATGCTTTAATTTTTTTCCTAAATGCTCGCGTTTTATATTCTATGCGACTCTATCATCTCCGGTTTCAACTTTTGACATCTCTAATCTTCTTTGGCAAAACATTGATCCATTTTGTGTATGAGTTCACACATTCAATTCTTGTAAAATGTCATAACCTCCCACCCCACTTTATTCATCTCATTTGTTGACCTTCTTTATTTTCGTTTAATTTTATTTGATTTTTTTTAATCAATTTCACCTATGTATAAATATAACCAAGTAAATTGACCACATTTCACGGCTTGATGATGGTCTATTAAACACAGAAACTTTATAGCTATCAATGTGCAGTCTGCTATAATAATAATAATAATAATAATAATAATAATAACAACAACAACTGTATATTTATGCACTACTTTCGTATTGACCACTTTTTAAAAGTAATTACCTCACTGTAAAATATACTTCCACCATTATTAACTACTTATATATATATATATATATATATATATATATATATATATATATATATATATATATAAGAATAAATCTAAATTTCACCTAACGGCTCGTCAGGGTAAGTTGTTGCTCTACTATTGTATTGAGCGCTTTAGTGTTAGGGTTCTCGTCTCGTTTTTTTTTCTTTCCTACGAGTATTTTGACGTATGCTCAAGTACTTAGTTTGTTTCTTTTTTACTTCCCCTTTTTTCCCCTCCGAGTTTGTTCTCGGTGGGTTTTTCGAGACGAACTGGAATATATTATAACAATTATTAGTATTAGCATTATTATTATTGTTATATATATATATATATATATATATATATATATATATATATATATATATATATATATTGAATGAGATAGCAACTAATAAAGGAACATAGAAGCTAATATATATATATATATATATAAGCATTTGCAGGACAAAATGTCCTGCAAATGATTATATATAATCAACAATTATTGCGATTACTTGTCGTCTTTCCATGACAACACTGTCAAGCTAATCAGATCATACGAACGGATTTTACACAAAATAAATAGACACAACTTGTCTATATTATTCAATGAAACCTGTATTAATATATATATATATATATATATATATATATATATATATGCAGGCGATCACCTTCCTGTTCCTTGTCGCTCTTAAAACTTTTTTTTTCCAATGCCTGTTTTACTATCCATTTGTTCAAATAGTGGGTCACGTTCGTTAAGGGGTAATTTATATTGATAGGAGGGGGAGACAGCGGTTTACTCTAGATTTGAAAAGGTTAAGATTGTGGCAATCGAGAAAAAACACCGTTGGAGTTTGTTGTTAATTTCAACCAATATGCAAGATATTTTATTGTACTGAATAGAAAGTACATCGGGAGTAAAATTATGGATATGCCCTCAGAAGTTCGTGATTTCTTTTTTTTTTTTTTTTGTATTTTGTTCAGTTTACAACAATAACAATCTGAAATAACAACATTTAAAAATAAAATTAAATTCATATATTGCCAATATACGCACTGCAGGCTCTCGAAGTTTCACTGATCTCTCATTGAAATTTAGTGCAATTCGTGTATATGTTGACATTACATCACAAACAGCCAATTTACAACTATTAAAATAAAAACAAACATTATTAAACAATGTCAAAATTATACAGAACATAATGTGTTTGTTTGTTCGTTTGTTTGTTTGTTTGTTTGTTTGTTTGTTTGTTTGGCCTATCAACATCTAAAGGGTCATTAAAGGCCGGAAAAAGTATTTTTATTTGAAATCACAGTTATTTTTCATTCAAAAAAGTTTTGTTGCTAAATACTTTCATAACATTTTGACCTCAGTTTGGGGTTTAACTATTTACCCTCATAGCTGGGACCCTAACAGGTGCTACCACTCCGAGTCATGATAAACCTGGGAACAACAGCAATTAAGAGGTGGTTCCATGCTCCTCACAACCTCCTAATCAGAGACCTTGCTACCGGATGCAGTTTACGGTCATACCCAGGAACAAACATAATGTGATGAAAGTGTTAAAATACTTGGAATTATTATTAGTAAACAGCCCTCATTAAATATCCTCCTCGATAGGAGAACGTAAATAATCTTTTTATTTTCTAGAAAAAAAAACATGCTAATAAACTATATACATTTATTATATGACATCTCTCCGTTCCAGGTCAGCTAGTGCATATTACGAAAGATTGTCATAACTCTGAAGTTCAGCACCTCTTGTAGCAAAAGGTTGGGTCTAGTCACATGCCAGGAAGACATCTTTCCTTAACGTTGTCTATCCGAAGACTGTGTCTCTGCCCCGACCAGGTTCCGATGATTGGTTGTTAAAGATCACATGACCGACCAGGCAAAATTCATTAGGTGTTGGAGCGCTCTCCACCTTTGTCTACAGTAATGGACTGTTCTAAGCACTACATAAAGTCGTAGTGATGATATCTCGGAAAAGACCTCGGAAGTCAGCCGAGTGAATATGTCAGTTGGGTATTTCAGGTATTGGACCGGAATTGTTCTATTGGTCAAACTCTTACGTCGCGCGATATTATGTTCTACTAAACCTTTGTTCTGTATTTTACTAACGACCTCTTTTGTAAATACTTCTCTTCCTGGTAATACACCTATTTTATACAATTACGTTGTTTGTATTGATTTCACAATAATTCTTACATGCAACATAACGTTAGGGAAGAGGAAAAAAACATAATCCTATAAGTATATCGAAGCTTTAGACCAATATCAGTCGGTTTAATCATAAAAATTGACTTGCGGAATAACATCTGACAGGGTATATATAGATAACACTGACATGAACAACATTACAGTTGTTAACTTTACTCAAACACATTTAAATTGCTGCATTGATAATCCAAACTGCAACAATGTTTCACCGATAACCCCGACTGATAACCTTATCTTCAACAAATTTACATGGCATCAACACAGTCACATTTTTTGCCCTGACTCCTGTTACCGTACGCTTAGAATGGACCAAAATGAAAAATCCTAACATACACATGAGACCTTGACGACCCGAACTGATTAAATATGCTTTGAGACCTGTGGGCATCGAATCCTGACATTGATAGATTGTCTTTGTTTAAATTTTATTATAAGGAGATAAAGCACGAATATAATCCCTACGGTTGAAAGAATAGAACGTTGAAGACGCCTTGCCGCTCCCAAATTTCTTAGTGAGACAGGCCACCACACCATGATCGGTAGTTAACCAACCTGTTCACTAATTCTCTTTATTTCTATATTTTTCTCACTTCTTCCAAGAAACGGCGCTGCAGCAATCTCTCTCTATCTCTCTCTCTCTCTCTCTATATATATATATATATATATTTTTCTCACTTCCTCCAAGAAACGGCGCTGCAGCTCTTCTCTCTCTCTCTCTCTCTCTCTCTCTCTCTCTCTCTCTCTCTCTCTCTCTCTCTCTCTGCTAAGAAGGTTGGGTTACTATGCCGATCCAGGATGTTTTTCCCGCCTGAATCCATCCTGCATATATACAAGTCAACCATTCGTCCGTGCATGGAGTACTGCTGCCATTTGTGGTCAGACGCCCCTGCCATATTCTTGCTTTCCTGGCGGCTACAACCTCCAGAAATTTAAATGCAATGTCAATACTCATCTATTAATCACTGGACTCTAGCTCTCTTCCCCACTATATCCTTCCCTTTCTCTCCACCTATGTATCTGTCATCGCACCTGCTTTCTCAGCTTTCTATTGTTCCTTTCTAACTATTTTGTACTCCACTGTTTTTTAATTAATCTTTTTACAATTATGTAGCCCCCAGCTCATCAGTGGCATTTCCGCCTTGCTCGGGGTGAAATGATTAAAAAAAGAAAAGAAAAAATAAATAAATAAATAAAGCGAAACTTAAGAAAGAGTAAAAATATTAAGAGTAACAGGTGACAAGGCAAGTAGAAATCCATGAAGAAGAAAAAGAAGACTCATTAAAAATAAAATCCTTTCAACACGGCAAATTATATTATCGGCCTAATTTTTTTATATATAAGTATGAGATTTTTCACATTATAATTCACCCGATACAAGGCTAGAGAGCCAATCAAGGCAGTTGGGTTACTGTTAAAATGATAAGGATGAATTAAGTGTATGACATGAATGAAAAAGAAAATGAAGATTATGAGGATAAGGAGGATAGATAAATGATGACCTTTGATTCGTAAAAGTTGAAATTAGTGATCAGGGAAGCACACATGTGGGAGTCTGTTATACGCAGAGACAGTTCTTGTTAAAAATGTTACCAGTGTGGGAATTTTTTATTGCCTTTGGAACACGGAGAGTGTTTCAAATCTGTGCTGTGTCTCAGTTGTAAAGGTCCGAACTCGTTAAACTCCAGAGTGGAGCTCATCTGAAGATTTGCCATTAATATTTTTATGGCAACGGGAGCCATAATTTTTATTGGCATCGTATTGCTTGATGTTACTTAAACAATTAAGTATTTCATTATCTTAAATAGGGACGATAAGGATGGGTAGCGAATGAAAATATCAAGTCACAATAAATTTAATATTGTGTTAATACAATTATAGTAACAAGAAATACTTATATTTAAAAACAAATTACGGTACACTTTAATTTTTTTTTTACTATTCTTAATTTTTAATTTAATAATTGAATATGCTCTAATGGAAATTACTCTTTTTCCTTGTTAAATATTTGAACGTAACAACTTTAGAAAATATTGAGGTCCTCACCTCCTCAGGGGAGAAGGCTGAATGCTTTGCACGGAGATTCTCGAACAATTCGAGTCTGGACTCGTCTGGGGTTTTTACACCCGACTTCTCACCTAGAACTGAGGCTCAACTGAATGACGCCCACATTACACCCTCGCTTGTCTCTAAGATAATCTCAAAACTTGACCCCCACAAAGCGAGCGGAGGGGACGGAATCCCAATCATAGTCTTAAAGAAATGTGCCCCTGAACACTCCTCTGTCCTTTCTAAGCTGTACAACTTCTGCCTCTCTGCTTCCTGCTTTCCTACCTGTTGGAAATCTTCCTCTGTAGTTCCTATACTCAAAAACTCCGGAGAACCCTCGGACCCACAAATTACCGCCCTATCAGCCTTCTTCTGATCTTTGGCAAAGTGTTCGAGGCCATTATCAACGCCGAGCTCGTTCAGCACCTCATAGAACACAGGCTCCTCTCGGACAAGCAGTATGGTTTCCGCTTCACCAGGTCTACTGCCGATATGCTGACCGCCATCACTGAGTATATATACCAGGCACTCGACAGGAATGGCGAAGCCCGAACCGTCGCCTTGGATATCTCTAAAGCGTTCGACAGAGTTTGGCATGCTGGCCTTCTATGCAAACTGCGGAGCTATGGTATAGCTGGACAATTGTTTCAACTAATCCAGTCATTCCTATCTAACCGCACATTGAAAGTGGTATTAAACGGACATGACTCCCAGAGCTACCATACGAACGCGGGTGTCCCTCAAGGCTCTATCCAAGGTCCTACGCTCTTTCCTGATCTACATTAATGATCTCCCCGACACCATAATATCCCAAGTAGGTATGTACGCCGATGACACCACAGTTTACTCTCGCCTCGATCAAAAATCTGGTGTGGGCTACAAAGCTAACCTTGCAGCCGAGCTTGGAAAGGACCTCCAATCCGTAGTGGACTGGGGTAAGAAATGGCTCGTAAATTTTAATGCTTCTAAAACGAAGCTACTATCAATTAACTATCATAGACAACCGCACCTACCTCCCATTAGGATGGACCAGGCTTGCCTCCCAGAGAGTAAAACAAGTGGAATGACTATATCGAATCCATTGCTAAATCCGCTGCTATGAAAGTCGGTTCTCTGTGCAGGGCCCGGAGGTTTTTTCCGTCTGAATCTATCCTGCACATTTATAAATCTACCTACCGCCCGTGCATTGAGTACTGTTGTCATATCTGGTCGGGTGCCCCTGCTATTCTCCTTGGACTTCTCGACAAGGTACAGCGGAGGGTCTGTAATGTGATCGATACTGACTTGGCAGACCGCCTGCAGTCTCTCTCTCTCTCTCTCACCGGTGCGATGTGGCTTTCCTGTGTCTCTTCTATAAATACTTCCATGGCTTCTGCTCCGATGAACTTAGATCACTGGTGCCCAATAGGTTTGAATTTGCACGAGATACTAGATTAGCAACTAGATCCCACCCTTTTACAGTGAAACCGATAAAATGCAACCGCAATTTCTACTCCAACAGTTTCTTTTCTTGTACTTCCCGACTGTGGAATTCCCTTCCATATGACTGCTTCTCCGACGGCTACAATCTCCAGGAGTTTAAATGTAAGGTCAATAGACACCTCCTAACACAATAACTCGCTTCCATTCTTTCAGACACTCTTCCCATACCTCCCAACTACCTATCACCCCCTACTGACATTTCCTATATCTAACCACTCTTTCTATTTACTTTCCTCTATGTAGCCCCAAGCGCAATATTGGCAGTGGAATGCCTTGCTTGGGGTGAAACGATTAAAAAAAATTGCAATAACAATAATGAACATGAATGCAGCTCAATATTTAAAGAAGTAAGATGGTACAAATGAAAAAAAATGACAAGTTTTTTTTTTATTTCGTAGGAACAGACATTAGACATCTATTGCCTCTTATATTTTCCTTTTTTTTTTCTGTTAGGGGATGCTAATTTACTCCTTCTATGAAGGCCCATAACTGATAACTTGCTCCTTCTATAAAGGTCCATAACTCAAAATGGAATTGAATTATTTCTCTTGACTTGGGGGTCGGGCGAGGCACTTCTGCATTAAACATGGTGACAAGCTGAGACGCAGGTGGTATTCATGTTTTAAATCCAAACAAATCCTTGCTGTTCTCAGACAGTAATAGAATAAAAGTTGTTTTATTATTGGCTAAAATGCACTTGTCTTTTATTTTCATTTGTTTTTGTTCGCCGCAACAGCCTGGGATATAACACTTTCTTTTCCCTTCCTTTTCGTAAAACCATAAACTCCATTTGATATCCCTTTTCTTCCGTCTATCCTCGTAATCAAACCTGAATGGCCCATCGTTTATCTGAAGCAATGGCAGGGCGTAATGCATGAGCTAAGAAACTAAGCAAAATCATATAATATTATGTATCATAATATTAATGATCCCTTTAAACAAAAAAAGAAACAAATCTAGTTCTTACCAATTTATCCCTGAAAACTAACCATCAATTAAAGTCCCATAAGCATGGACCAAGCGATTCTCCCTGAGAGCAATACACTACGCCTCCTCGGACTTATCCTGTCCTCAGACCTCAAATGGAACCACTATATTGAATCCATAGCAAAATGGTCAACTATGTCGATCCAGGGTGTTTTTCCGCCTGAATCCATTCCTGCATATATGCAAGTCAACCATCCGTCCGTGCATGAAGTACTGCTGCCATTTATGGTCAGGTGCCCCTGCCGTTCTCCTCAGTGTTCTTGACAGGCTCCAAAGGAGAGTATGAAATGTGATAGGTACTGATCTGGCGGCTTGACTGCAGCCACTTCCCCACCGTCGAAATGTGGCCTCCCTTTGTCTGTTCTATAAATACTTTCATGGCTTCTGCTCGGACGAACTTAAGTCACTGGTGCCTCCTCAACAGGTGTTTACTAGTGCAACCAGACTGGCAACTGGGTCCCACCCATTCACAGTCAGGTTAGCCAAATGCAGACGACAAGTCTACTCCTGCAGCTTCTTCTCTCACACTTCCCGCCTGTGGAACTCGCTTCCGTATTCTTGCTTTCCTAACGGCTACAACTTCCAGAAATTTAAATGCAAAGTCAATACTCATCTACTAACCACAGGACTCTAGCTCTCCCCCCCACCCTATATAACCTTCCCTTTCTCTCCACCTATGTATCTGTCATCGCACCTGCTTTCTCAGCTTTCTATTGCTCCTTTCTAACTAGTTTGTGCTCCTCACTCTTTTCTAATTAATCTTTTTACAGTTATGTAGCCCCCAGCTCATCAGTGGTATTTCTGCCTTGCTCGGGGTGAAATGATTAAAAAAAAAAAAGTTACACCACTACTAACTATTGGTATATCAAAGCTGATTTTGAAAATATCAAAAAAATATTAAATATAAATCTTTATTTGAAATATTTTACATGCAGGCACTTCAAAATGTGTACTTTGATTTAACATTAATACGAACTGAAAAACATTATTTACGTAAGAAAATCAGGTACTAAAAATTTAATTAAATTGTAATTAAAATGGCGTCATTTGCGTTTGGTACTCTATGCCTGTCATGGCGGCATCACCCACAACAGAATGAACTCTTCCAAACATTACATATACCTGCCCCCCACAAGAGGTGATAGTAGATAGCCAGGTAGATAACCTAAGTAGCCTGGGAGTAACCTGAGAGAGTAGCCTGAGGAGAACGCCCTGAACATAGCCGAAAGTCGTCTCCGAACACTGCTACGGTAACGATCATTACGAGTCCCAGTTCAAGGGTTGAATTATAATATTACACACTAACCAGTATTATCGTTCTACTAACAAAGTTCCAAGTGTTGTATATTGCCGTGTTTAATATATATTCGTTATTTTCTATTTTGGTTGTTTTGTATTATTCTTGCTGGACCTTTAACCGGGTCCACGACAATACCTATGGTTAGTGTTCTCGGGTTAGGTATAATAATAACAAAATAAACATGAAACGCTTACGGTCATATCACGTTGAAACAACGATTCCCGTACGATCTTCGAAGTTTCATTTTTAATCATTTTACCTTAAGCAAAGTGGGAATGGCACGAGTGCGCAGAGGATTCCAGAGAAGGAAAGCGATAAAAAAAAGACTGGATATAGGGGATTTTTAAGAAAAGGATAAAAGATGAACAGGATTAAAGCAGATAGAAGATGACGATTGCAGTTGCATTTAAATTTTTAAAGGTTGTATTTATTGGGGTCCCTGAATGAGAAATCGTGGACCCGAATTCGAATTCCAGTTGAATTCCTTGCATTCACTTACGGGCAAATACCCTTGGGAAAGATATTAATCCGTCTCTTCCCTCCAGTTATGGGTTAAATAACAGGACAGGTGGGGTTTTATAGCCTTGGATGGTAACCAGTCTACTGCAGAAAGTAATGGCAACCTACTGCGGGATAATCCTTTGCCCAGTCAGTCATGTCTCTTTCGAGACATGATCGCCCAAAGCGTGTATCACGTATGGAACTTAACTGAATGACTGATTTATTGGGGAAGCAAGTAGAAAAGGAGTACCACGGACGATAAGCACGAAAAAAGAAGCTGTTGGAGTACAAATAGCGTTTACATTTATCTATTTTAACAGTAAAATGGTGGTGCCTAAATGCCAATCTAGTAGCACGCTTAAGTGCTTGTAGTCGAGACCTCGGAAGAAAATAGCTCGTCGGGGCAGTTGCCATGAAAATATTTGTAGAAAAGACAGAGGGAAGTCACGTCACTTCTGTAAGAAAGTAACTAAAATCGAGATGCGACAAATAGCAGGAGCACTCGACCAAATATGGCAACAGTATTCAATGCACGAACGGATGGTAGATTTATAAATGGACAAGATAAATTCTGACGAGAAAAACTTCCCGGTCTGATATAGTGACCCAACTTTCCTTACAGTAGATGAAGCTATTGAATCGATGTTATCGTTCCACTTCAGGTCGGTTGAAAAATTGAAGCCAAAGAGGCGCAGTGTGTTGCTCTCCGGGAGACTAGTATCCGCCATGCTGATGGTGGGCGAATAATTCTGTCTATGGCGGTTAAAAGAAAGCATTTTTGTTTTAGAGTCATTCAAATTTACAAGCTCTTTCCTGCCCAGTTAATCACTGACTAGAGGCTCTTTTCAAGAGTACTTTTTACTTTGTCAGTTTTGACTGATTTCTGATTGAGACGGAAGTAAATGGTACTATCATCTGCATGACACTTTGAAATTAATGACACCAGAAATTGTTATGATGCCCTCCCACGAGAAATTAACTCTTCCTCTGTTATATATAATTACCTGCGTGACTTCCGCGACGGTAGTTAAGGACAGCTAGTTCTACCTTTGCGCATTGTGGACCTCCCTGCCTTCGGGCGGAGAGTAATAACCCAGTCGAGACTCCGCCGAAGGGTAGAGTCTCGTCTGGGAAAAATCAGACATCAATTTTTACCCGGGCTATATGGCCCGGATTACCAAGATTAAAAAGGCCTTGTGCCACATTTTGTTTTAAGTGGGAAGACAATTAAATACTGTTAAGGACAGCTAGTACGCAGTTAAAGCCAGCTACTAGTCAGGCAATAAGCAGCGTAACTGTACCGTTCGGACTTATTTCTATTTATTTATTACTAACACTTACTTTGAATATATTGTTCTTGTTATTTTAATACACTGTTTCGAACCTACCTTCTGTGTTCCGTGTCTTATTCAGGCCAAACCGGTCACTACAACTATGCGGCGAAGTTTCGCCGCAGCAACTCAACAACAAATTAGCGAAGATAATCCACAACAGGAAGATTATCAATGAAGATCAGAAACAGTGTAAGAGTTAAAATAAAGCCTTGGGGACAACCGTGTTCGTGTGAGAAAATATGGAAGCGTGCCCGTTCAAAACGACTTTTCATTTCACGATTTGATAGGAACGATTGGATTAAATCAAGCAACCATCCATAAATATTGTAGCTCTGGAGCTTCCGACATGGCAAACAATGCCAAACGCTTTCGAAATATCTAGAGCCACAGCTCAATTATCAAGAGCTTCGTATGCATATTCAGTGATGGCCGTTAATACATCAGCATTAGACCTGGTGAAGCAGAAACCATATTGCTTGTCATTATTTATGGTCGTGAGAGGTGCGATGCTTAACCACTTCAGCATTGATTATAGCCGCGAATACTTTGCTGAAAAGCGGTAAGAGACAAATAGGGCTATAGTTTTAGGGATCAGAAGTTTCCCCAGAGTTATTAAAACCAGGAACTACAAGCTAGAAAGCATGAATAACAGAGGCGATAGTTATACAGTTTATAGAGGTCTCGAGCCAGCCAGGGAGCACATTTCTTTAGGACAACAGCTGGGATGCCATCACCCCTCCTTGTTTTAATGAAGTCTAATTTGGAAATGATATCTGAGGACAGAGACTAAGTTATGCACATATCACACAGTAGGGCCTCTATTCTAGGTGGGATAGTTACGCGTTTTTTGAAGAGAATTTTCGAGCAAAGCATTAAACTTTGTCTGCTGTAGATGTCAGGATTTCAAATAGACTGAATAGAAGAGAGATTGAAGATTTACTGTTGTTCAGTACACTCTTGCAGAGTCGCCAGTAATCTCTAGAACCGAACTTGTGAGATGCTATATGTTGTTTCATTCTATCAACAAAAAAAGCATTATTTCATTTAGGACAAAACAATATCTCTTGTAATCAAACGGAAGATGTGATTCCTGTGGGCAATAGCGGCTGATCATGCAGGTGAAAAGAATGTAGATGAACGAGATTTAACTTGGAATTTCTTTATAGGAATGAAAGCATCGACGACGGCTTTCACCCAGGCGGAAACCCCAGAGGCGCATTTTTTCTCCAGGAAGGTTCAAAATTAATTCCAAGGGACATCACAATGGAAATCAGGGAACGAGTTTCAATCCGTACGTTAATAAAAGAAAGATATTCTGTCGGTAGGAAGTCCTTGGTTAGGGAAAAAACAGAAAGGGATGTTTACAGATACCACCGCGAGTCTGGTCGACACCTATATGGGTCACTGCTTGGGAATGTGCGGGTAGTGTAATGGATAATGGCTCGAAATTGTTAATCGGAGAACCGAGTTCCAATTCCCATGGTGTTCGTTATATTCACTTGCGCAAATATTTTTGAGAAGAGTATGAATACACCTCTTCTCCGACAAGCTATGGGCTAATTAGTAAGACTTGTATCTCTAAACTATTATCAACCATTATCTTCCCTTCCTAGCAGCAAAAATTGCCTCCTAACGTAACCCACTTCCTCGAGCGGCTCCCAGGCCTTGTGCAAGGTTTGAGCCTTAATGTAAAAAAAAAAAATTATTAGAATCTAAAAGTATTTTCGTATTTTCCGGCTTTAAATAACTTGCAAAGGGTTGATAAATCTTAAAAAACGAATCAATTTATATTAAAAAAAAAACAATGAAGAAAACATCTAAATGAAATGTATTACGTCAAGAAAATTCCGTGATAAAGGTGATAGTTCCACAATGTTTTCTTTTTTCTTGAAGTTTTGTCATTAACTGGAACTTGCTGTACAATCCCGTTTATAAAATCGACTCAATTCCACTGAGGATCGGTTTTTGATTAGTTAAGTGCCATACGTGATACACGCTTGGGCGATCATGTCTCGAAAGAGACCTGACTGACTGAGCAGAATATTATCCCACAGTAGGTTTCCATTGCTTTCTGCGGTTGACTGGTTGCCAACCAAAGCTATAGAACCCAGTCTGTCTTATTATTTAACCCATAACTGGAGGGATTAATATCGGATTAATATCTTTCCCAAGGTTATTTGTGCGTAAGTGAATGCAAGGAATTCGACTGGAATTTGAACTCGGCTCCCCGATTTCTCGTTCTGAGTTGATATCCATTGCATCACAACTTAGATCCTTTTATGGAGTACCTTAATTAAATGTCCTTGGCCACAATGCACTGTTTTAACTATTTAGAAGTAACAGACAGACAGAATCAGATTTTTAATGTTATAAAGTTTGCAAGATGACTTATCTTAAAACGAAATAATTTTTGCAAATGTATAACAATCTAATTGTTACCATCGATCTTAGAGAAGTTTGGGAAGTTGCTTTTATTTAGTATGATCCTCACTGGGTGCCTTACATTCGGAATCCTGTGTCTGGCTAAGGTTTATTTGGAAATCATATTCTGAATGATTAGTCTTGAATTAAGCTAGTTTCGCAAAATTACTAAATTGGATCTTCACTACGGACTTCTGGTGATCTTGTGGCATCTTAACTGAGTATATAACTGTTGTTGACTAATGGCTTAGAGCGATCTTCGGCGCTCGTCGGACAGTTTCTTAGCTAGTTAGTACGAGTACCCTAAGGTCTTGTGTCGTATAAAGCCAAGTTAAAGACTAATAAGAAGTCATTTTTAGTGCCTGATTACGTTGGAATCCTCTTAGCTTTATTGAAAAAACCTCTAACCCCATGGAAGATAATGTCAAATGCCAAAAAAAACTTAAAGACGACTTCGACCTGCATGTAGAAATAGACTCAGCCGGCGAAAGTATGTGTGACGTCATAAATAAAAAAGTAGTATAGTTGAGACAGATATGATTTAATACCGTTCAGGTGTGAAATGGTTACAGCAACCATAAAAATTGGGCAATGTTTCGAACTGCTGTAGGTTTTCCTCGAGAAACAGTAACAAATATATATATCAAGAATATGTGAATTCTGGTCATGCCTCAGCGGCAGGTGAAAATGCATGTGTGGTGCCAGACCGTTCCGTCTGCCGACAGACCAGAAGAGCGGTAACCACACAACGAGGGAAACATTGCATTAAATCATTTTCTAATTCAATGTTGGCATTACTCAGCATATCAGTCAGCATGTTGTGCAGTGAACACTTCATTCCATGCTACTTTTTAGTCATCAACCAACAAGTGTTCGATTACTGACCCGTTGCATTAGTTAATATCCCTGAGTCATAGAAAATCGCAGCTAGACCGTGAAAGACTGGCGCCGTGTCGCTTGGTCAGGCGGTTCCCGTTCCCACCTCTTTTGTTTGATTTACAACATATCAACTCCTTATCGGTCATTTAATACAAATATTTACTTTTCTTAGAAGTTTTAAACAATAAAAATATGTTATTTTGCTTTCACAATTGAATACATGATAGACGATAATTAGCTTTTGTGCTGATACATATTTGTGAGATCATAATTACTAGAAGGATGTGTATTTTATATGTAGTTTTGTTGAAGTTATATTTTGAAATGCGGTTTGATTTATTTAAGAAATTTTAGGATTTTGATATGGATTAATGTCCCGAAAGAGTTCTTTTTTGTTGGTTGTTTAGTTGATTAACCTCTATGAGTTATTTAATGACGAAATTTAATATTTCAAACGCAATTTTATAGCTTCAACTAAATATATTTTGGACGCAAATGTATGACTTCAAATACTGATAAAATGTATTGTTGGTGATTTTGCTATAAAATACAATGTTGGTAATTTTACTATAAATGTGTATTGTTGGTAATTCTTTATATAAAAATGTACTGACGATATTCTTATTATAAAAATGTATTTTTATACTTTCAGAGTGATTTTTTTTGTTTTTCTTTAGGGAGTTCACTATTTGTCTATAACTGGGACCCTAACAGGTACTCCCACCCCGGTTCAAGGTGGACCTGGTTATTTAACGCCGGAATTTAAACATTTTGAACGCAATTTTATGTCTTCAACTACAGACAAAATGTATTACTTATAATTATATATATATTAATCATCCACATACAAGCTTGTTTCGCTGTATCACAGCTCATCAGTGTGGCTAGACACATCCACTTGCTTCTGGCCGGGATCGAAACTCAACCAATTCGGTGTCAGTCGGAGTCGCTACTCCCTAAGCCATCGGCGCATGGAAACAGAGAAAGGAAATTTTAACGTGTTGTATATAAGCAGTGTATACAGCATGCAGTGTGAGTATAGAAGAATCCAAAGGAGTATCCTGAATATACAATGGTAGGATAACTCTCTAAGAGAGCTCTAAATATATATGTATATAAATAGATAGAGAGCAAATATAAGAAAAATTAAGGCAGACACGTTATTTCATGGTAAATCGGAAGTTTGGCCTATTTCAGGCGAACTATCATCAGCTTCCGTCTTTATTGTACAAAGGATTTTACACGAAATATATATTTAAATTGCTGTTATTTTTATTATAAAAATGTGTACTTTCATAATTATACTTTCATGGTGTTTTATTTTTCTCTGAAGGTTTAGTATTGACCCATAGCTGGGACCCTAACAGGTACTACCACAGAGTGGATCTGGGAACAACAGCAATTAAGACGTGGTTCTACGCTTCTTAGAACCTCTAATCTTCTGATCAGAAGCCTCTTTGCCAGATGTAGTTCACCTATTTTGAACAGTCGGTCAAACTTATGTGATGATAAAACTTTATAAGATTATTTTTTGCTCTCCCTGTACATCGAGGTTGATTGTTCTAATTCTACGTGACATGCCTTTTTTCGTTGTTGATATCTCAGTTTCAGCTAATTCTCTGTTAGTAACTCATCAAAACAAACACTTGGAGAATTAAGGTACAAAATATAATAAACTTAACCTGAGTTATCCAAAAAAGGCATTGCACGAGGAACTAGAACAATCTGCCACCGTGGACTAAATAAAGGGTTCGTTTAGAAATTCTAACGCATATCACCTGAAGTAGTCCGGAGCGTACATCGGCTGAAACGTCGTGAATATGGAAATAAATATGAGGACAACAGTGTAAATGATGTAAATTGTGTAAGGAGTTACTTGTTATTTAGTAGCTGTTTCTAAGCTGTAGGCACTTCAATTTTGTTAAATGAAATTCTAATAAAATTTATTTTTGAAACGATTAATTAAATATTTTTCCCAAAGGACTGCAATGATTAAGATATTAATGTCAACTAAATATACTCATGAAGATTTCACGGTTTTTCTATTAGATTCTCTTATGAATCTTAATTCTTGACTTAATGGTTGCATAATCTTCATGAATTCCACGATAATAAAATACCCGTGGAAATTCTTATATTGCATCATTAAATGTTTTAGCTTAATAACTTTAACAAACTATTGCAATAACAATCATAATTATGAATAAATGTCATTACTAAAAAAGTAAGAGGGTACAAATTTTAAATTGACAATTGTTTCCATTTCACTAAAATAGATGTCATACACATGAAAGTGTTATTCTCTTTTCTTTCTTTCTTTCTTTCTTTCTTTCTTTCTTTCTTTCTTCCTTCCTTTTTCTCACTGAAACCAACCGTCTAATTACAAAAAATGAAATATCTACAAATGTGTTTAACAGAGGACAGAAGATGGCTTCCAAAAACTAAGCAAAGTATTAAGAAATAGGAAAATTACATTAGAAACAAGGAAAAGGGTAGTGAACTGCTATATAATATGTGTCCTCCTATATGACAGTGAACGCTGGACGATCATACTGGAAATAAACAAGAAACTTGAGGCATCAGAAATCTTGTTCTACAGGAGAATGCTGAGAATATCATGGATTTAACGTGGGAGCAACAATGATGCTTTAAAAATGAAAACAAATAAGACACTTATACGTAGTATCAAAAAAGACAGGTGAAATTTCAAGGGCAAATAATGAGGAAAGAGGGGATAGAAAATTTGACACTCACTGGGCACATTTAAGGTAAGCGAGACAAAAGAAAGCAGCGCATACCTCACCTACTTAACTAGCTTTTGTAAATGATTGGCAGTGTGACAGAGATAGAGAGAGAGAGAGTAAAACACATGCACACATTTAAAAGATTCAAAATTCCTGGCACCTGAAGAAGGCTGAAACGTACAACGGCCGAAACATCATGTCTTTCGTTTCTTTCTTTCTTAATTTTTATTAAGAATTATTTTTTTAAGCAGATTTTTTACTTCCAGTAAATTTGGTGTGAATTAAACAGTGAGGTTGAACCATCACGTTTGTTTACTGGTGGAGAAATCTGATCTAGGCATAAGTTAGGCTGTTTGATTTGGGTCATCAGAAAACAGTGGAAATGAACGAAATAATATTTTGGATAAAGAAATATTAAAGTAAATTGGAACATCGAAATGTATTTTATTTACTAGTAGCGAAATCTGATCTAAGCGTAAGTTGAGTGCCGCTTAATTTGGGTTGAGGGGCCAGCGTGGACGAGTTTGAGCTGGTGCACGTTAACCAGAATAGGCCTGTAGAGTGGAAGTGCTAAATATACGGTCCCGTGACCAGAATTACCACCCCCGGGGACAGAAAGTGGTTAAAGCAGTACAGGGATCAGGAGATATAGCAAAAGACAAACGATATCAAAATATATCACAGCTGGTTCTCAAGATATTCAAAATGGTTTGATACATTCGGGGCAAACCTATCTACAAATCTGGATTTAATAAATGATTAACGATGACACATGATTCATGATATTTAAAAATGTTTCAAGTTATATGTCCTAAAACCTAGAAACATGCTAATGGGCTCATATCAGATGTCCGTATATTTCCAGTAACAAAATTGGAATCAAGTGTTAAATTGTTGATCATAAAACTTTACTTGTGAATTTTTTTAATCGATATTACCCCAGGCAAGGCTGTAAAGCCACTAAGATGCAAGAGATTACAGGGTGTAGAAAAAGTAGGACAGGAACATTAATAATGAGCAGAAAGAGAGAAGAGTAATCAGAACAGTAGATAGCGATTAACATTCAATTTTTGCAGATTAAAGTTAGCTGGAAAGCATAGAGCCGGAAAGGAGTTCCACAAGCGAGAGATGCGAGGAAAGAAACTGCATAGAACTTACGGCTATGTCTCACCAGCACAACTATCTTTCAGATCTTAACTAGCTAATTATGACAAAATGTACAACAACCATGATTTCAAGTGCTGATTTTTAAACATGCATGGCCTCCTCAATTTGAAAATTTGACTTAATTAAGTTTTATTTTAATTTTATTTATTAGATATAGCAATGTCAACGATTATTATTTTTGTCCAGTAAAGATGTTCTAATAAAACTCAGCAAGGCATGAAGAAATAAGAAAATTCTACTAGAAACAAGGAAAAGAATGTTGAACTGCTATGCCATATCAGCCATCCTCTGTAGTAGTGAATAATAGACAAATTCTTTACAAAGGAACAGGAGGCAACAGAGATATTACTCTACAGAAGGATGCTGAGAATAACGTGAACGGAGCATTTAAACAATGAAAAAGTATTCAGAAAAATCAGAATGAAAAGAACATTTGTACTTAAGACCAGAAATAGAAAGTTGACATTTCTAAGGTGGAAAGAGTACTTGGAGAAATTGACACTCACAGGACATAGAAAATGCAAGAAGAACAGACATAAACAAGCAAGTAACCTAAGGAGCTTTTTCTCTTTTTAATCATTTCGCCCCAAGCAATGTGGGGTTGCCATTAGTGTACAGAGGATTACAGTGAGATAAAAGACTGGGTACAGGGAATATTGAATGAAGGATAAAAGATGAACAGGATTCAAGAAGATAGAAGATGGCAACAGACGTTGCATTTAAATAAAATGAAAGAAAAAAAACCAAACCCCACACAGATAAACCCTCTGACTTAACTATTTATACACGATACCGAGGCCAAACGGATCCCTATATGTGACGTCACAAGTTTATTCGCCTGAAGAGAGTCAACTTTAGACTCGAAACACGAGTAGCGTCACAAATACCATTATGGAAACTTAATGTATCATACAAGAAACAAGTAATATAAATATTAATAATAACAACAATAAATCTACACTTTAAACAAAGCGTTCACGGTTTCTCGCACTTTTTATTCTATCCCAATTTCTCTCGTTGGAACAACCCTATTTCTGTTTTTAATATATATATATTCTTTGGCTGGCGTGTGCATACACCGCTTATATATAACACGCTAAAAATTTCCTCCTCTCTCATTCCATGCGCCTATGGCTTAGGGAGTAGGGATTCCGACTGACACCAAATCGGTTGAGTTTCAATCCTGGCTGAAAGCAAGTGAATGTCTAGTCACATTGATGAGCTGTCATGCAACAAAACAGATTTGTGGATGACTAATACTATATATATATGTGTGTGTGTGTGTGTGTGTGTAGGCTCTCTAATCTAAACTTATTTATAAATGGAGTTTTGTGTGTGTGTCCGTTACCTATAGACTCCGCATCGGCTGAACCGATTTTCTTGAAAATTTATACAGTTGTACTATAAGCGTCTGCGAGTGTTCTTGGCTAAGTTTTGTGTTGAGGTACCGCCGATAAATATCGATAATCGAAAAAATAGTGTTATAAAAGAGGTGGTCCGATTTTAATCAAATTTGATACACTCATAGACAAAGACATAAGAAACGATATTCAGAAGTTTCAAGGTTGCAGTTCTTACAATAGTGCAGAAAATCGATAATATATATATATATATAAAAGGCATGATGTTTGTGTGTGTGTGCGTGTGTGTGCCTGTTTATCTGCCTGTATATCTGTATTTTTTTTTCAGCCCTTTTATTTTAGTTTTTGCATCGGGTTTGGCTCTAAGTAGGTATAATTGCAGTTCATAGTCTCAGTCATGATACTATTTACTCAGAGGACTTATTTAGCCTTCAAAATTCAGTTTACGACGAAAAAAACTTATTTGATATCGTTACCAGGAAATCAGTTTTTTCTTTCAGTCTATGGTTTCGCTTTAACTGGAAACAACTATTGCTTTTTAGTCTTTCGTGCCAACGTCCAAAGAGTCTGAGCTCCAGGACCATGGATTAGTTTTAAAGCTTTCATTACACCCGAGCAACGCTGGGCTATACTGCTAGTCGTAAATAAGTGTCAGCAGTGGATGGTGCCCTTCGTTTTACACTTACGCATGGGATTTCTGTTCTGTATGCATTTTTCTTGAAATATTAGCCATCCAGCTACCGATGAACCTGTACTAAGATTTGTTTAAAGTGGTCATTTTCTTGCGCTGCACAAAGCACACTCTCTCTATCAAAACAACATGGTCTATACAGGTACATTGTTTGCCACTCGTTAGGTGCTTTTGATGATCGCATCTTATATCATCACGGAATTCCCCACCCCCGGACCTTAAATACATTGGGTAATGCATGGTAGTCCACACAATATGCACAAAGGGTTTTTGCTACCAGAGTTAGCCGTCTCTGGTACGAAGGCTGGTGGCTTGGGAGCACCCATGATGACTTTGCTCAGGCTTCGAAACACCCCACGTACATACACACACACAGATACATACAATGAAAATTATGTGAATACACTGCGTGCCTGTGTGTGCACATGTACGGTGGCTATATATAAAATATATATAATGCTAAAATAATATGTATGACACGCAATATTCATGGGTAAATGTGTTCAATATCAGGACTAGGGTGTAAGCAAATATAAATCTCGATGCATGAAATGTCAACACTGAACTGCGAGCGTTTGTTTCCCGCTTGAACCCAATCTACAGATCATGGATTTTGCGTTCAAACTTGAAACAGACTGTCGCTGCTTGGTGTTGACTTCAGCGTCCACATATCGGTATTGATAGAAAATTGTTTGATATAAAGTGCGTCTCTTATAGCGAGGTGCCTTCGATATTTGGATTTAAATAGCATTTTTGTATTTTCAAACAAATTTTTTAAGGGTTCTTGTAAGTTATTGGTTAATAAATGTTTTTTATTGCAGTATTATTATTAGATAGGTGGCATGTAAGCTTATATATATATATATATATATTCAGTTAGATAGGTGTGAATTTGTGACCCTGGATTTCATGCTTTTGCGATCGTCAACGATCGCAAAAGCGTTAAACCCAGAGTCACAAACTCACACCTGAATACGTTAGATCTGTAACTGATATTGAGCGCTTTCAAATAAGTACTGCGCATATATAATATATAAATAATATAATATAGATAACAAATTGCATATATACATATATATATATTTATTCACACACACACACACACACACACACACACACAAACACATATATATATATATATATATATATATACTTATAAAAATAATTTTAAAAAGTGATATATCATTGGTTTGTTATGATTGAGTAATTTTTTATAATTTTCGATTGTACTTCATGTTTTTTTGTTTATTCTTTTAAAGAAATTCATGCATTTGTTAACACTACATCAGATTAGGGATTTACTAACTAAACGTAAAACTAACTATATAAACTTGTGCCTAGTTTAGATATTAGTTCTCTATCAACTGACGTACCTGTTAACAAATGTTTCTCTGACTCTCATAAAAACCTCAAATATAATGGAAAATTAATCTCTCCCTACTAAATAGGTAAAATTTTCAAAATAAAAAAATTGCCGACTTTACATAATTCATGGGTATTTATCTATGCCTCGTCTCACACTGAAGCACGATGCGACACAAGGCCAGTTAAAAAAGAGTCCCCCTAAATCAATGGCAGAAGAATTAAGAGTGGATATTATTATTATCAGGATTCGCGTAAATACAACCCCTGCTTAGTTTGCTCATCAACCGATAACAATGATAGCAACTTAGATTTGGAATTGTTTCTTAACTTCATTAAAAATAACCGATAATGCGATTAAATTGAAATGCTTTATGTCAAATGATAAGTCATCTTGAAGCACTACAAGAACAATTTTTTTTTTTTACGTCTAGTGCCACCAGTGGGGGATAAGAGTCTGATACTGGAACATGAGCGTCTGACGTCAACTCAGTTAGTCACGTTAAGTTGCACATGTTCAAAATGGCACCATTGACGTACATGGCGCTGAGTGTTATTCCCCAATAACAACTTTAGTACTAATAACACTAAAACGACAAAAGCCAAAATAATTAATTAATTTAGAAAGACGAAGAAAATGTCTCTTCTTCTACAACTACAACAAATAATTTTAAAGACCAAACAAAAATCCAATAGGGTCAAAAAAAGATTTTCAGACAATAATTCTAGAAATTATGGGGAAAACATGGTGTGTTATTTCTCCTCCTCATCTTCTTTAAATGCTATGTTTCTTCAAGACTTTGCCAGTCATGGTTCTCCACAGATTCTTTTTTCTTTAATGATTTTTTTCGATACTATTATTTTTCTTTAAAATGATAGTGGAATTGTTTCCCGTTTCTTACTCCACAGTCTTGTATAAAATTGTTTTTCTCCTGTCGTCAATTAATTCAAATGAATTTGTTATAACATGAGCAATTTAAACAATAATAATTTTGAATTAATAATCTAATATCTTTTGTATATGACTTGGTTTGAAATTTCTCATGACTGAGCTGTCCGTAAATTTAACAAATAAAATATACCGCGACAGCGAATTTCTGATAATTTTAAAATGTCTTTTAAGTTAAATTTCGGTTTTTATTTAAAGACAACTCAAAAATGATGGCAAAATATTTAAATCTATATGCTGTCTAACATGACGATGTGCGACGCGACCTTATGTCCGGGTCGACTTGAAGTTTCTTTCTTGTTACATTTTTAGCTCTCTCTCTCTCTCTCTCTCTCTCTCTCTCTCTCTCTCTCTCTCTCTCTCTCTCTGCTCCTATCTATCTATGTCTCTCTCTCTCTGCTCCCATCTCTCTCTCTCTCTCTCTCTCTCTCTCTCTCTCTCTCTCTCTCTCTGCTCCCATCTCTGACTGTCTGACGCTGATCGACGTCATTTATATATCCTTCAGATTTTTTGCACTGGATTGCGAAGTCCTTTTTGGTCTTGCAAATCGCTTCCATTAGTCAGAAAATCAATTTAACATCTACTTGCGAAATCCGGTTTGGACTTTTTCTTTAAACACATGGTCAATCCTTTTTCCATTAGGAAAAAAAACAGGATTGCACACGTCATTGAAAAAGAAATTGATTTTAATTCTTAATTTCCAATCCACCACAAGTATTGAGTATCTTACATTAAGACATAAGAAAAAGTAAACTATTCAAACCCCTGAGCGTAATAGGATGGAAAATATTTTATATATATAAGTACACACACGCACACACTGACAAACATACACACACACACACACACACACACACACACACACACATTATATATATATATATATATATATATACAACGATCTTTACAATAATAAAGAGGATATGATAGGGGCTGGCAAACTGGCTTTCTGTGCAAGCTACAGGGTTATGGTATCACTGGAAGGTTGCTTGATTTGATCCTATCGTTCCTATCAAACAGCATAATGAAGGTCATTTTAAACGGACACGCCTCCAGATCCTATCACACAAACTCGGGTGTCCTGCAGGGATCTATCCTAGGCCCGACGCTCTTTCTGATCTTCATCAACGCGGACAAAGATAACTCCGCTGCTGATCTTGAGAAGGACCTCCAATATGTTGTGGACTGGGGTAAGAAAAGGCTCGTAAACTTTAATGCTTTCAAAACGAAGCTGCTATCTGTCAACCACCATAGACAGTCTATCCTGCCCCTCATCAGCATGGAACAAGTTAGACTCCCCAAAAGCAATACACTGCGCCTCCTCGACCTCACACTCTCAGCCGAGCTCAAGTGGAACGACTACATGAAATCAATAGCTAAATCTACTGCTAGAAAGTTTGAGTCACTGTGTAAGGCCAAGAAATTTTTATCGCCTGAATCCATCTGACACATATACAAATGCACCATCTGCCCATGCATTGAATACTGTTGTCATGTCTAGTCGGACGCTGCTGCCATTCATCACGTGGTTCTCGACATGATCCAGAGGAGAATCTGCAATGTAATCGATCCTGGCTTGGCAGCTCGACTTCAGCTACTTTCTCAACGATGGGATGTGGCTTCCCTCTGTCTTTTCTACAAATATTTTTATGGCTTCTGCTCCAACAATGCAATAATCAAGAAATTGATATATATGATTAAAAATAAATTATCTTTAACCTTATATAACCAATAAATTAGAAATATAATTTTTTATTCTACGTGCTTTTATCAAACTTAGAATTAATATCTGTTGGCTACATGTAGTCAGTCGGTTAATTGCCATACGTGATACACAGTTGGGCAATCATGTCCCAAAAAAGACATAACTGACTAGGAAGAATTTTTCCCGCGGTAGGTTGTCATTTCTTTCTGCGCTATACTGGTTGCCAACCAAGACTGTAGAACTCAATCTGTTCTGCTATTAAAACCATAGCTGGGGAAGAGACCGATTAATATCATTTCCAAGGATATTTGCGCGTAAGTGAATGCAACGAATTCAACTGGAATTCAAACACGTCTCTCCGATTTCTCGTTTCGAGAAGTGTTAAAATTTAATTAATCGAAATCCTGTGATATAATACGTTTGTGCGTAATTTATGGACTTTATTTATGATTAATTTCTTACCTGTTTGATGATATAAATTTCCTTTTTAATCATTCCACCCGAAGCAAGTCGAGACCGCCACTAGTGCGCAGGGGGCTACAGTGAAAGAAAAGACTGGATATACTTGGTATTGATTAAAAGATAAAAGATGAATGGGATTGAAAATGATAGAAGACACAATTGGTGTTGGATTTAAATTTGTGGAGATTGTAGCTATCAGGAGAACAAGTAAACAGAAGAGAGTTATACGGAGGGGAAGCGAAAAAAGAAACTATTCAAGTGGTGATTGCATTTAACTATTTCAACGTTAAATGGGTGGAAGCTAGAATCCAATCTAGTATTTTTCTTAATCATATCACCCCGAGCAAGGCGGTAACGTCACTGATGTGCAGGGGGCTACGTAAGAGTGAAAAGATTGGAAAAGAGAAAACCGGAAACCACATCCTAAACAGGGAACAAGGGATGAGCCTCTTCACCTGTTCAATAGATGTGGGTGGAGTGTGAACCGGGTGATAGTACGCTTAAATTCACGAAGTTGGGGCACCAGGAAAAAAATCTTGTCAGGACAGTTGCCATGAAAATATTTGTAGAAAAGACAGAGAGAAGCCACATTTCGTCGGAAAGAAAGAGACTGAAGTCAAGATGCCAAATTAAGACCGATTACATTTCAGATCCTTCTTTGAATTTATCTGGAACCACGAAATGAATAGCAGGAACACCGTACCCGACCAAATATGACAACAGCTTTCAATGCACGGATGAATGGTAGATTTACACTACCGGCCATAATTATTAGGCAACTCCAGTGTTTTAAAAAATTATGTATTTCGTACTATTTTTAGAACTTATTGCCAAGTGAATAATTGTAAATGAAAACAGAATGGTTCTTTTGATACTGCACAATAACATGTGCATCAAATGAATTTATAAATATTTAATAATTACCTATATTGCAGTTTCATCAATGAAAGAATGAAGAAAATTTAGGGTGATTCGGACGAGTTCATCTTTGTTTCCTTGCCTTATAAAACTTTGCAAAGTAATAATAACAAAAGAACCATTCTATTTTCATTTAGAATTAACCATTTGGCAATAAATACTAAAACTAGTATGAAATATATCATTTCTTTAAAAAAAAAAACTGGGGTGGCCTAATATTTATGGCCAGTAGTGTATAAATATGCAAGATTCTGACGAAAAAAACTTTCTGACCCGACACAGTTACCCAACGTCCATAGCAGCAGATGCAGTTATAAATCTGATATATTTGTTCCACTTCAGGTCAGTTGAAAAAATGAGGCCAAGGAATCACAGTGTGTCGCTCTCCTGGAGATTAGCATCAGACATGTTGATGGCTGGCGGGAAAGTTTTTCTATCGTGGTTAAAGGAGACTAATTTTGTTTTGCGGACATTATTATTTACAAGCCACTTGCCGCGATAGTTAACCATCGATTGGAAGTCTGTTTCAAGAGCAGCAGCCAGGTCTACTTTGTTACCCTTGGCAGTTTTCCGGGAATAAATAGTAGTGTCATCTGCATGGAACTTGGAAACTGATGAGATCAGGAAGATCATTGATGAAGACTAGAAACAGTGTCGAACCTCCCTTGAGGAACACCCGAGTTCGTATGAAAGGATCTGAAACCTTACCTGTTTTAAATGACCTTCACTTCACGATTCGATAGGAACGATTTGATGAAATGTAACAATCGTCTAGAAATACCGTAACCTTGGCGCTGGCGCAGAAGGTCTGCATGCCAAATCTTGTCAAACGCTTTCGAGATATCTAGAGCAACAGTTCGAGCTTTGCCATTATTATCAACAAATATTATTTTGTACCCAATGAGTTCGGTTTTTATTATTCTGAATTTAAGTGTTATTGAAATTGCACATCATGTTACCAGGGCTGGTACAAAGATTTAATAGGGATCCACCGAATCTACGACACGGGTCTCCAACTCTATTACATCTAAATTTTCATAAGGTCGTATTCATATAAATATAAGTAAACAATTTATTATAACCTAATTATGTACAATAATGGATCGTGTATAATATAGGTGAACAATTCCACTAGAAAAATTGAAAATAAATACGATGTGTCTAAACAGAAATTAGAAACATGCCATGAGATACCATTCCATAAATAAATCAACAATCTTATGTGGCAATTCTTAACATCAACTGGAATTTTTTTGGTTAAAAATTTGAATAATTTTAACACATTTAATATGATGGATAAAACAATTGAGTGCATTATATTGTTTTTTGGGTTTATTTTTCTTTTTGTTTTGTTTTGTTGTGTTTTTTTTTGTTTTGTTTTTTTTTGTTTTTTGCTTAGCATGAGCCAAACTGATTCCTGAAATAGTCAAAAAGAATGAAGTCAAAATCAGTGAAAAGGTTTCATCCTTTAATAGGCAGTTGTGCTTAGTTTAATTTGTAACGAAAGCCTATATAAATGTAGGTAGAACAAAGCAAATATTCATAAGGAAACAGGGGTCGCTTCATGGGCCCCTAATCAGATTTGACCCCCACCAGGCTCGCGGGTTTCAGGATAGTACGCTTCCGTCCTGCATATTACTCTCTCAATGGTGAAGAGTAGTCAGTCAAAGAAGATAATTCCGAATTATTTCCATACAAAAAAATAATCTCTCAGAAATTAAAAAAATGTTTTCAAAAAATAACATTCGAAAACGGCATTAAATTTTACATTTCTCAATTCTATAAACATATCTTTATTTAATTTAAAAATGAAAAAAGAACTCTTGTTACCAACAGCAACGAAATGAATTTTAAATTCGTACTGAAAAAAGAATAAATATTCAATGGAGATTTTTTTCCTGTCCAATCCGAAATAAAATAATCTGTTTTATAACATGATGTAAGCGTCAACGCACAAAAGAAATTATTTTTTGAGTTTTATTAGATTATTTTAGTAAGGTTCTGGGTGAATTTTCGATATGTCCATACTTAATATTGAATAGATATTTTAATGACATAATATCCTCATGGGTTTTTTATTTATATAAATAGAAAAAATAAACTTAAAATAATAATAATAATAATAATAATAATTATTATTATTATTATTATTATTAATTAATTAATTAATTAATTATTAATAATAATAACATTATTGTTATAAAACCAAAAAGAAAAATTTACCTATTAATTGATATGACTTGTCCAGCGGATTGTAACATAGCAAGCGAGAAATTTGAAAACTTATCAAAAAATAAAGACCTGGAAATTGAAATAGAAAAAATGTGGAAGCTGAAAACAAGAGTTGTGCCAGTGATAGTAGGTGCACTTGGAATGATAAAAAATGGAACAAAACAACACATTGAAAGAATCCCTGGAAACCTTACTTTAAGACATATACAAAAATTGTTTTGTTAAGTACAGCCCACTCACTAAAGAGAAGTTTGTCTGTAACGCTAGGGATATTATGGAAGTTAGAAAAAAACACAATATGTAGCCATAACAATACACCACGACCTGCCTTAGGTCTTGCCGCAGACTTGGTAGTTAGTGTGATCATAGCAGAAATCGAATTATGTTGAAAATGAAATAATAATAATAATAATAATTGTTAAAAACCAGTAAGAAAAATTTTGCCTATTAATTGATATGGCTTGTCCAGTGGATTGTAACATAGCAATCAAGGAATTGGAAAAACTGTCAAAATATAAAGACCTGGAAATTGAAATAGAGAAATTGTGGAAATTGAAAACAAGAATCGTGCCAGTGATAGTAGGTGCACTTGGAATGATAAAAAAAAAAGGAACGAACAAAACAACACATTGAAAGAATCCCTGGAAACCCCAGCTTAAGAGATATACAAAAAATTGTCTTGTTAAGTACAGCCCACACACCAAGGAGAATTTTGTCTATGTAATGCTAGGGATGATAGGGAAGATAGAAAAAACATGAAATGGAGCCATAACGAAACACCACGACCTGCCTGAGGTCTTTCCGCAGACTTGGTAGGTAGTGCGACCATAGCAGAAATAGAAATATGACGAAAAATGACATAATAATAAATAAAAAATAAAACATTTTTGCATGATACTCAGAGTAAAGGAACTGGAAATAGGATTACCCCATTTGGTTTCGTCAAACGTCGTCAGGCGGTGTTGTTGAAGCCTATAAAAATGCAAACGTTTCCTGACCCACTCTCTGTCTCCTATTTGCTCCGAGATTCGAATCACGTGATAATTATATTCCTATTGGGGAATCTCACTTTCCCCGGTCCACTGATGACTGAACTCTCTACCCACTTTTCAACGCACGTTGCTCGTACGTTTCTTCCAAAAACCTCCGCCTATGAAGTAAGTCAAATTTTATCTTTGGTTGTTCTATCTCGGTACAAGGTTGACTTGAATGCGACCATACTAACGATACTTATGTTGACTTATCCTAAGTTCTTGACCAAGGAAAAAAAAACGGAAATTCTATAATCATGTTTAAACATTCCAATGATAAAGTAAATAGAAACTTTCCTTTGGTAGTTTCAACTCTGTGCAATAAGTACGGCACTCATACTTGCCTAACCTAACTTTTGGAACAAAAAGAAAACAGACATACCGAAGAGACAGTGAGAATTTTGTTCCTAAACCGTCCCCAAAAAAGAGAATAAACTCAGGATTTTGTATGCTTCTATCTTCTTTGTTTACATATTGAACATGCGTTTTCGCCTAAAGTACACACTAATATTATCCCATTTCAACCACCATGAAGTACACACGAGATATCAAAAATGGGTGTGGATCTTCCGCCCCCTCAAAAATATTTCGTTAAGGATTTATATTAAAATAACGCAATCAGTATACGATTAATCAATTAATTAATAACGAAAACTTAATTCAAACAGGATAATTCCTTTTTTTTTCTTTTTTTTCAGTTTTTAAAAATATAGTGGGTAGTCATTTTTTGCTTTCATTTCGGGAAGAAAAAGGCAACCATCTTGGTGATACCTAAATTTTATTTTAACCAAAAGCATTTCTACAGTACAAAGTTTCTGAGAAAGCAGTCTCTTAGCCACGTTTATGATGAAAATATTTGTCTAGCACAATTTTCAGAGACGAAACTAAACTAAATCAATGTCGTCCTTATCGAATAAAACTTTAAAAATCTATATAAATTCTTCTTCTATGGGCCGTGTCTCTTCATGAGGATGGCGATCATGGCTCTCCATAATTTCCTCTCTTTTATAGCTTTTAGTAAATTTTATATTTTAGCTATCTTGCCTAAATCCTGTGCCGTCGTCTATTTACTCAAGTGAGATAAGTTATGCGTTGTTTCCCTCTGTCCCCCTTGCTTACAATCTGCCCTGTGAGTATCAATTTTCTAAGCCCTCTTTTCTTATTATGCGCTCAAGAAATTTCCATTATCTATTTCTGATGTTAATTACATTGATTTTACATTGATTTATTAGGTAGAATGAGTTTCGGTTATTTTTTTTTTTTTTTCTTAATTTCTATTGTAATGGAAGAACCTTTCTCCCTCTAGCAATGGACTGTCACCCATTATAAATACACCACGCAGTAGATTACGAGCGAGCTGATGACCGGAAGACGACCAGGAACGGGCGGAAGTATTCTACGCTCCATTTTTGTACATAGTGACTATTGTGTAGGACTCTTGATATTTGTACCTTGAGTACAATAAACCTTATTGTTGATTTAATCGTGTGTTTCTTAGTCTTTACCACTCGGACTAACCACTCATTTGTTTGTATCGTATTTTTCACGACATAAAAGTTTCTACCGACATTTTCTTTTTTCTTAATACTCTGTTTAGCATTTGGAAGGCAACTTTTGCATGAATTTATTTTCTGTCCATATGCAGACGGTTTGTTAGCAGTATAAGTTCTGAATTATTCTATCCTTCACAAATATATGAAAATTAACTAGAAGTTACAAATTGGAATTATGAGAATATATTCTATTGTATTAATTAATCAGTTTTAACCGAAGTAAGTATCTGTTATTTACTAAAAATTGTTAATTAAATACGATATCTTTAACGGGTGAACACCAAATTTAAAATTTGATTAAATTTGCGAGTAAAGATAAATATCTATAGCACGCAAACCGTATATAAAATTATTAATCTATAAAATTCATCATGTAGAACTTTTACTCCTCAATAAACACACTTTCAAAAAGAATTTAACGACAAAACAAGTAAAACAATTACAGCTACGAAAACTTAAGTACAATCATATACGCGATATTTAATTGTTTTAAGTGTGTAATTTTCTATTTACGAACTTTAAAATTTTCTCTTTACTACAATCACATTGTGCTTAATTTGTAATTAAAAACATCGAGTGAAAAAAACTTCGGGTTACTTATTTTAAAAAAAAACAACAAATTACTTTCGGGGCGTAAGATCTGTTCTAAATTAGATCTAAGCACTTCGTGGCACTTATAGAACTGCCACTAAAAAACGTAAAATTAAAAAAAATATGTATTTAATTTTACAATGCAATACTTGCCTGGCATGTTCCACTCATTTGTGGTAAAAACAAGTTTTCAAGTTAACTTGTGCTTACACTTGAATAATTTCTCAGTTGCGACAAATACAGTGTACTTAAAATGAAGTGTTCAAAGCACTTTAAATCGAGTAAAGAATTTGTTTCTGGGAGAGACTGGGTAAGAAGAGGACTTTACTGAATACTGCATAAATAGCATACGAAAACAAACAAGATTCGAAACTCCTTTATGAAATTTGAAAAGCACAAAAACTTAAAGACAATAGAACAAAAGCAAAGGTTTACAAATAAGTTTACATAAATTTTCCTTTTGTGTGCCTTATTAAGGGCAAGATAACCAGTTTCAAATTAATTGCATATGGTTTATAAAAGTATATATAGTTCTCTTTTTCAAATTAATTGCATATGGTTCATGAAACCAGATATATAATTCTCGTTTTCAAATTAATTACATATAGTTCATAAAAGGAGATATACAGTTCTCTTTTTCAAATTAATTGTATGTGGTTCATAAAAGCAGATATAATTCTCGTTTTCAAATTAATTGCATATGGTTTATAAAAGCAGATATAGTTCTCTTTTTCAAATTAATTGCATATGGTTCATAAAAGGAGATTATAATGTTCGTTTTCAAATTAATTGCATATGGTTCATGAAACCAGATATATAATTCTCGTTTTCAAATTAATTACATATGGTTCATAAAAGGAGATATACAGTTCTCATTTTCAAATTAATTGTATGTGGTTCATAAAAGCAGATATAATTCTCGTTTTCAAATTAATTGCATATGGTTCATGAAACCAGATATAATTCTTTCAACAAAGCCTTTAACAATCGAAAAAATTTTAAAATGTACTATACAATTCCTTTTGAAAAAATGATTAAAATACACATTTTTACGAATAAGAAGCACCAAGTTATTTAAAAGTTGAAACTGAGAACATTTTGGCTTGTTCACTGAGGTCGCTAGGCTTTCAACAAATTCATTCTTTTTTTGTTTTTTTTAACACAAACCAATTATCACTTTAAGAAATCTTTCATTTTCCAGGTTTCTTTTAGGCTCTGCATCCTTTACTGTATCTTTCTTCGTATGCTTCTTCCGAACGAAACAGCCTTGTCGCAGCCTACTGCTCCCACTTCTTATGATTTTAACAAAGGGCGACCTTGATCTCGACTTACTCTTTCCAGCAAAAACTTCAGTAGCCAGGAGATGTTACCAACGTCACTTTCGCCAAAAGCGGGCTTTCCTTGGCCCGGAGAGTACGATCAAAATAGAATTTTTCTTGGCTCGGAGGGTAGGATCAAAGTGTAGTATCTTTTCTCAGTTGCTCACTTTAAACTTGCCTGCAGCACTTGCCACATGGTAGCAGGTGTGTAGGTTTAGGAAAGGTAATGACCAGATTTGACAAACTATGACCAGTTAAGACTAGCTTTGTACCCAGTTACCGCGTAAGCGGAGGCTAAGAAATCATTGACCAGTGGCCTGAGCGTACACGCTCAGGTCCCCCACGTTAAAAACTGACCTTGTGTCACAACTCTCTCCAGTGGGGAAGTAGGGTAAATCCCGGGTAGGGTCAAAGTGTAGTATCTGTTCTCAAATATCCGCTCTCCGGCCACCTTCCAGCTAAGCATACGCTTCGTTTGCGATCCGGCTATCTGGTGTTGATTCCTGGGGCGATTAGGTTTGACTCTACTTTGGAGGGGGAACGCTCTAGTTCGCTTGAGATCCCGTTACATATCGCCATTCAGGCAAAGGACCCAACGACTGTTCAAGTACAACTGCCGTGGCTTTTCGCACATGCTAACTCGCAGAGATCCCGTTTAACCGCGGTTGAATCATGCAAATGAAACAAAACACGAGCCAACCCACGGCTGAAGCGCACACATGCTAGCTCGCCCATCTACCTGGGAGTGTACACATCCTAGGCCGCAGCCGAAATCCGTCCTCCTCGGACTACGAAACCTCAACGATCCAGCCTATGCCGTTCCTGCCAGACTCTGACTTTCCCGCTCACGCCGTTCCTGCCGACCAAGGACGACTTTCCAGCCTGAGCTGTGCATGCGACGTTTCTGCTGACCGACGATGTTTCAACCTGTGTCGATCCCGCCAGGCGCTGACGACTTTCCAGCCTATGTCTTTCATGCTAGACGCTGACAACGTTCCTGCAGAACGAGGAAAACGTTCCATCCTGAGTTGATCCTGCCAATCGCTGCCGACGTTCCAGCCTTTTCCGATTTCCAACTGTTTTACTCGCTGATTTTATCACAACAAAAATTGACGTTGCAATTCTCCACTATCGCTTCCGTCTCTTCATTGTTTTTGCTTTTTTTACGCATACACAACTTTGCGAGGTCGATACACTCTTATCTCGGCAACAGCCTAGTTCAGCCACTCTCCTAATTCGTCGAAAAATCCGATGGTGCATATCGTTGTTAAATTTGAAAATATAAATTTTAAACCGTTTGACCGACTTATTTTTGGCGGGTTATTTTGGTAGCATTCTAATTTTAGAAAGTTTAAAATGTTTCACTTCAAAATTTTTAGCTAGTTTTTATTATCCGCCTGGGTTTCTTTTAAATTAAAAACGAAAAAAAAAACACTTCTCTTAACCGTTATCACTCTGTATGTGACTTCACATGTTGTACTGTAGAATCACTTCTACATACACGTACATACCTACATACATATCGCCAGTCACACACGTTCATACACATATACCCACACACACTTACGTGAGGACAGCACGTGAAACTTTCTTTTTTCCCGCGTTTTATTAAGAAATATATAAACTGATTTCCACACGTGCTTACTCAGTTGGAGGCTGTTTTTCGGAGCATAAGTCCGAATGCCGTTCGTCTCTTCCAACTCACATACTGTGCTAATTGCATTCAGCAATTAGCCACATAAAAATGTTTCTCTTTATCTTATAAGTACATTTCAATACATGTATAATGATATTCACTACTATTCAGTAAAAACATATTTCCTCTTCAGGAACTCTTCTAGCATGAATATTGAGACAATATCGTTAATATCTAAGAGAGAACTCTTTTCACTATATCTTACATTCACGAATTATTCAGTTCTGTAACCTTACTTAATACAATGTTGTTATATTCTGATTAGGATGTTATTGTTGTGAGGAGCATGGAACCACCTCTTAATTGCTGTTGTTCCCAGGTCCACTCTGACCCGGAGTGGTAGCACCTATTCAGGATCCCAAATAGTTAACCCCCAAACTGGGGGCAAAACACTATGAAAGTATAAAAATAACTTTTATAGAAATATATACATAAAAATAGACTTTTATAGAAAAATGTACATTTTTGAAGGAAAAGATATTACCAACAATACATTTTGAAGTAAAAATTACTACTTTTGAAATTATTACTTCTCAGCAAAACATTTTCGAATACAAAACTAGAGTACATTTTCAGTTTTCTAAAATAAAAAAGAATAAAAACAAAAAAAATTTCGTTAAAATCTGACTAAATCAACCTTCTAAATATAACCGAACATTAAAAAAAAAACAACTTAAAACCCCACTATTTTGGCATTAAATAACCCACAGAGGTGTTGATATGCCGTTAAACAAAACTCAAACTCAATTAATCATTCATTTAATTTTCGATGTTTGCATAATTTTTTATATCCTCCCCAAAACAACCTTAGTTTATTGTATTATTTTAATTATTTTATTTTCCTCTTGTAAATATTTTACATTACTTTCTTATAAAAAGTTTTAAATTATTTTATTATTCATCTGGAACATTTAATTCAAAAAGAGAAATAACTCAAAAATATTGATTTACTTACTTTACAGACAACACACACACGGAAACGCATTCGTGTGTATAGCTATTGGCATTGGGCAAAAGAAAAAACAAATAAAATTTCTAAACGGATATTAAATTGGATTTGTTTAATCATATGACGCGTACAAAGAAACTGGAACGTTGTGTTGTGTGTGCTTATTCCTTATAATTCTAATTTTAAGAAAATTCTAGGTTATGTATCTACCCCGCCGGCAGAATTGAAAATTACTCACAATGTGATGTCATAATTTATTATGATTCAAATTTTGCGGAAACCGGATATTCTTTACTTTTATTTTATTTATTTATTTATTTATTTATTTTTATTTTTTATTTTTAATAATTTGTGAGAAATGATAACACGTAATAGATTACTATGTTGTCTTTTAAGCCTAAACTGAAATAAATTCTATCCTAAGAAATTTTATAAGTAATGATTTTTAACGCATCCCTCAATAATTCCCTGGCCTGACATATGATGGCGCCACTAATAAAATATCCATATGATTTTTATGAAGTACTAATCTTCAAATGGCACGTGACAAAATTTAAACCCAACCAGATTATTAGTTTACAAATTACAGTTATTTAAATTAAGCTACTTTTGCAAATTTTCAAAACAATGTAAATTTCGTGCGTTGATAAAGCATTGCTTTCTGATAGAAAAAATATTATTGTTAAAGCAAAGCAATGGCTTGATAAGTGGTGTTCGGACTCTACTCCGTCGGAAACAACGTTTAAGAGGTGGTATGATGTCTTTAAACGCGGTTATACAAACACAAATGATGTTGAACACTCACGTAGCCCACAATCGGCGGATGTCCAGGAAAACATAAAAACATTCCACAAACTCGTTGTGGTTGTTCGTAAATTGAAGTTGCGTGAGATAGCAGAAGAGTTGAACATATCAGAAGGCAGTGTATTCACTATTTTGCATGAACATTTGTCAATGAGAAAGCTGTGTTCAAAGTGGGTGCCCGTTTGTTCACAATCAATCAAAAACAACGACGCGTCGACAATTCAGAGCGTTGTTTGCAACTGTTTTAACGCAGAAAGAAGGAGTTTTTGCGTAAATATGTGACAATGGATGAAACATGGATCCACCACTTCACTCCGGAGTCAAATTGGAAGTTAGCTGAGTGGACAGCAGCAGGTGAAAGCCATCCAAATCTACCAAAGACACAAACATCAACAGTTAAGGTTTTGGCCACCGTATTTTGGGATGCACAAGGTATTTTGCTTATCGATTACCTTGAAAAAGGAAGAACCGTTAATAGTGAATATTATATAACATTATTGGTGTATCTAAAGGAAGAAATCACCCCAAAACGGCCACAAATGAAGAAGAAAAGAAGTGATCTTTTCACTAAGACAACGCACTGTGTCACAAGTCGATCGTAACAATGGCAAAACTACATGAACTGCACTTCGAATTGCTTCCGCATCCACCCTATTCTTCGGATCTGACCCCCAGCGACTACTGGCTGTTTGCAGACCTCAAAAGAATGCTCCAGGGAAAAAAGATTTGTATCCAATGAAGAAGTGATATCGGAATCTGAGGCGTAATTTTGAAGCCAAAGACAAATCCTTCCACCAAAAGGTATAGAATTGCTAGAGAGGCATTGGAACTAAAAAGGAGACTATATTGATGAATAAAGTTGAATTTTGCCTAAAAGTTGTTGTTTTGCCTAAAAGTTAGGCCCTGGATTTATTGAGCGATTGCTTATGTAATTTAAATTTTGTTGAACTTTTCATTGTTGCTTACTTGTATGATTCGTCCTGGGCATGGCAGTAAACTGCAGCAAGGTCTCTGATTGGGAGGTTGTGAGGAGCATGAAACCACCTCTTAATTGCTGTTATTCCCAAGTCCACCCTGACCCGGAGTGGCAGGACCTGCTAGGGTCCCAGCTATGGGCAAATAGTTAACCCCCAAACTGAGGTCAAAACACAATGAAAGTATAAAAATAGACTTTTATAGAACTATAAGTCGCACTTCCCGACTGTGGAATTCTCTTCCACACGATTGCTTCCCCGACGGCTACAATCTCCAGGAGTTTAAATGTAAGGTCAATAGACACCTCCTAACACACTCACCTGCTCCCATTCTATCAAACACTCTTCCCATCTGCCCAACCCTCATCCTCGCTATCCTTACTCATCTGTCAACTTCCTCCTGACATTCCCTATGTCTAACCACTCCTTCTCTTTACCTTCCCCTATGTAGCCCCATGCGCAATAGTGGCAATGGAATGCCTTGCTTGGGGTGAGATGATTAAAAAAAAAAACTATATATATACATAAAAATAGACTTTATAGAAAAATATACATTTTTGAAGAAAAAATTATTACCATAATACATTTTTTAAAGAAAAAATTATTCTCAGCAAAACATTTTTGAATACAAAAGTAGAAGACATTTTCAGTATTCTAAAATAAAAAAGAATAAAAAAAACTTACATTAAAATCTGACTAAATCATGATAACAGAAATGTTTTTAAAAAATGCCTTCAAACCCCACCTTTTGGGCATTAAATGACCAACGGGTGTTGATTTGTCGTTAAACAAAACTCAAACTCAAAAACTTGTATGACATTTATAAGTCAAAGGTCATTTTAAAAAATAAAACAGACAACAGAAAAACTCATAGAAGTGTACGTTACATGCATTGCTGTGAATGGGTTAATCGAATCAGTAAGTTTACCTATAAATCTTTCCTCTTGAAAATGAAAACAAAAAAATATCTTGTAGTGCTTACGAAGAAAAACTTTTAAATTCATATAAATTCAGATTATGCAACTGTTGTGGACTAGTTTTCGCACTGAAGATTATAATCGTGCTATGTCGGTTGCTAATCGACTTAACGTACCCAAAATGTTAGGAACTTGGTAATCTTCCACTGAAAACTGACTCCTTAGTAGCTGCCCACTAATATCAACTGCCTAGTAGTTCTACTAAACTCCAATATAAGTCTAAATAACTCCTATGAACTTTCCAAGTACTTCTAAGGACTTCCTGTTAACTCTTATAGGAGGGAGAGTCCATTATCTGAGGAATAGGTGTGTTTCATCATAACAGCAGCACAAATATTATTTGTTTATACTTCTGAGATGAGGTAGAATTTATATGCATTGTTCAGACTGTTGTCCTCATCTTTATTGCCATGTTTATAACATTTCGGCCGTTGTACGCTCCGGTCTTCTTCAGGTGCTAGGAATTTCGAACCAAACCCTTGATTTCGATCACTTGAGTATATAATTCTCATTCCAGGTGCGATGCTACTTCCAATAGCTATGTAGTTATCTCCCTTTAACTTCATTTTTTCACCATTGCTGTAACCTGGTATGGAACTCACAACTCTTTGGATCAAGTCACTGGAACTAACCCAGGCCTATATCCACTGGTCCATGTGTCCTTAAAGAGTTAAGTTAAAGGTAGATAACAACATGACTACCGGAAGTGGCATCACACCTGGAATGAGAATGATATAATACAGTGGTTGAAATAAAAGGTTCGGTTCGAAATTTCTAGCACTTGAAGAAGACCGGAGCGTACGACGGCCGAAATGTCGTAAAAATGGCAGTATAGGCCAGGCCAGAAGTCCGGACAGAGTAAACAATGTTAATACAAACAAATTTATCATATTCAAATTATTGTAGGCATCTGATGAGAAAGTATTCTGTCAATCAGTTTCAGACAAAATAGAAACATCATTTTATTGAAAAACGATTAAGAGATGTTATCTGAATGAGAGGATAAGAAATTAAAAGAACATTACGATTTGTGATTTACGGAGAAAAACAAAACTTATGTAGCATTTAATACATATTTCTGATTATTTTTCTGCAAAATTTCATATTTTAAGCTTGTATAGTTAGTAATTTAGTAGAAATGTTATACTCTTCAAGTAACACATTTTAAAACTGAATCTTGAGATAGAAATAAAAGAGCAGCATATCAAGTAATCAGTCAGAATCTAAGCAGTCCATGGGAAAATACGAGTAGTAGCCGGATGTAACAATCCAAGTCAAAGTTATTGAAATCTTCCTGCGTCTAGTCTATTTCCTGTTAAACAAAATCTGTTTTAAGCAGAAACTGGATAAAAAAAAAGGAATTTTTTTTTATAAAACATTTATTTTTGGAATATAAAAGTTTAGGATCTCCACTTTATCTATTTTCTTTTTTTATTTTAATTTTTATTTTTGAACAAGTTGAATATTTTTACAAAGCCAA